>OY998259.1:10534398-11015638 GCA_963922045.1 Persicaria maculosa | reverse complement strand
AGAGAGAGAGAGAGAGAGAGAGAGAGAGAGAGAGGAGAGAGAGAGAGAGAGAGAGAGAGAGAGAGAGAGAGAGAGAGAGAGAGAGAGAGAGAGAGAGATTAGGGTAGCAGTTTTAAAAGTGTGTAGCATTTTATTTTAAAATACACCGTTTACAATTTTCATCTGGGATGTAATAATATATATTTCATGTTTTTGGCGTCATATTCTCATGTGTTTCATATTCTCCATTTTTGTGAATCCCACGTAGTGCCCATGCTTTATCATTGAATCGAGTTATCTTAACATACTTATTATATATTAGCACACCATACTATCTATTATTAGTATTATTTTTAATATCTATTTCTATATTCTATAAATATTTTTAATTATAATATTTATATTTTAATAAATATTGGGTCATATTTAACAAAAAAATTATGAACATCGAAGTTAGAATATTTGTCCTTACCTAAAACATATGCATATATTTAGGGGTGTATTTATCATCAAAGTAGTGTTTTGATGTCATTATTCTAATGTTTAAACCACTACTTATAAATTATAATGGTGGGAAATGCTACTTTAACTACTAATTAACTAAGATTATATTGTTAGCATTATATTATTTATATATGTCCATATCATGTACAGTTACGATTGTACTCTCAGGGTTTTCACCCATTGATATATATATATACAGGAGTAGGCATCTGAGATCCGTTAAGGACTCAGTTCTCCAAACACTTACATTGTATCACGCCTTCGTGTGAAACCCTAATTTCTTGTTTCACACCTACGATCCAGTGCCGCCGCCGCTCCTAAGCCGCCGCCGCCCATCTCCTTGTAGCCGCCGCCGCACCTCACCCACCCCCTTTTCCGGCGCCATCTCCCCTCTTTCCTTCCGATGGCTACCGTCGAGGATGGAAACCCGCTCAACCCTAACCCACCTCCACCCAACCCTAACCCTCCACCACCACCACAAAAACCCTTTCACTCCGCTCAATTCGTCACCAATATCAAAATCAAATTCCCCTAACCCTTGATCTCAAAAAGGTCCAATACCACACATGGGCGGAACTTTTCCAAACCGCCTGTAAGGCTCACGACGTCATCACCCACATCGACGGCTCTGGTCGTCCCGACTGATGTCCCTGAGCCCGTCTGGAACCGCCTTGACTCTATCGTTCTTGGATGGATCTATGCCACCATCTCTGATCATGAGGACGTCCTGATTACCGTCCTCCAACCAGACTCCACCGCTCGAGATGTCTGGCTCCGCATAAAGGGCCTCTTCCATGACAATCAATCCGCTAGGGCAGCGGATCTTGAGGGTAAGTTCATCAACACCCGTCAGGAAAGCTTCTCCACCGTCTCTGACTACTGCCTCGCCATAAAAGCCATCGCTGATCAACTAGGCGATGTTGGACACAAGGTTAGCGAAGAACGCCTTGTCCTTCAACTTATCAACGGCCTCTCCACCAAATTTGATGTCGTCGGTGGCATGATCAGCAACACAGTGCCACTTCCGACTTTCATGGTGGCTCGCAGCATGCTCTCCAGGGAGGAGAGCTGTCAGGGACGCCCCTAGGGTCCTTCCCATGTCCTTGTTTCCTCCAAGGATTTCATAGCCCCGGAGCCAATTCCCCAAACCCAACCCAGACCACCCCAACAACGCGGAGGATGCGACAGAGGCGGCAACAGCGGCGGGCGCCGCCAGGGAGCTGGTACCCGCAGCAGCCCTGGTCCCCCGCTCCGCCGCCCTGCCCTTATCCGACGTGGGCGAGATACCCCTCGCCCGTCTTGGTTTTCCCGCAGCGTCAGCCACAGTAGCCGGCCCCTTCCCCGACGATGTACGCTTCTCAACAGCCTCCGTCGAACCCCATGCACACCAACCTATCCGCCGCTTTCTCCACCATGGGACTTCAGCAGCCGGACGACAACTGGTACATGGATACCGGGGCCTCCTCTCACATGACGAATGCACCAGGTAACCTACAAACTGTTTTTAATTCTAGCACTTTACCGTCTGTCTATGTCGGAAACGGCGAATCTTTTAAAATTGTCAGTTCGGGTCACACAACCCTTCCCAATGCCCCACCCCTTCGCCTCAACAAAGTCCTGCTTGCCCCTAACCTTGATAAAAACCTCATTTCTGTTCGTCAATTTACCGTCGATAATCACGTGGTTGTCCAATTTGACCCGTTTGGTTTTCTTGTGAAGGATCTTCGTACGGGGACCCCAATCATGCGCTTCAATAGTTCTGGCGACCTCTACCCCATCACCACCGCTCGCCAAACGTCTCCCACCGCCCCCACCGCCTTCGTCGCCCATCGCTCTGACTTGTGGCACGCTCGTCTTGGTCATCCTGGCGACCACGTGCTTCAATGTCTCCGCACTAGCAATTTAATTTCTTGTAATAAAGCCTCTAGCATTTGCATTTCCTGTGAAATCGCCAAGAGCAAGCGTCTCCCTTTTAGCATTTCTCATTCCATTACATTCGCACCTTTTGATCTTATACATTGTGATTTGTGGACATCTCCTATTTCAAGTGCTACTGGTTTTTGATACTATTTGGTTGTCCTTGATGATTTCACCAATTTTTTTTGGGTTTTTCCCCTTCGTCACAAATCGGAAACACAAAGTCACCTTGTCAATTTTCACACATTTGTCCGCACTCAATTTACTTTGCCCATCAAGGCTATTCGGTGCGACATGGGAGGAGAGCTTGACAACAATTTTGTTCGCTCCTTTTGTCAACAAAATGGGATATCATTCCGTTTCTCTTGCCTCCAAACCTCTCCACAAAATGGCAAAGCGGAACGCATTCTCCGCACTCTCAATGACAAAACTCGAACACTCCTCCATCACGCCTCTCTTCCCCTCCCCTTTTGGGTTGAGGCGCTTCACATGACCACCTATCTCCACAATATCCTTCCATCCAAAGCCTTGGCAACTCCATCCCAACCTTGGCACTCTAAAAGCGCTACCCTTCCTACGATCACATTAGAGTGTTTGGATATCTCTGTTTCCCCAACATGAGTGCCACCGCCCCTCACAAGCTCTCCCCATGTTCCACCAAATGTGTCTTCTTGGGCATCTCCCCACACCATCGAGGCTACCGTTGCCTTCACTTGGATACAAATCGGGTTGTCACTTCGCGCCATGTGATTTTCGCCGAACACACCTTCCCTTTCGCCACACCACCCACCCCTGTTGTTCCCAACCCTTCCACACCACCCAATTCTGACGAATTCCCCCCCCCCCTCCTACGCCACCTATTTCAACAAGTCTCACCCGGAACAACGCCTGCCCCCCGCCAGCCCCCCGCCCATTTTGATTGGCCGCGCCCGCAGCACCATGTTGCGCCCGCGGCACCCCATGCTGCGGGGTCCCATCCCCTGGCGGCGGCCGCAGCAGTGCCCGCAACACCCCACGCCCCTCCCCCCCCCCCCCCCCCCCCCCCCCCCGCAGGCAGCCCCACTTAACCCCCCGCCTCCGCTTGCACCCCCCGCCCAATCCATGAAGACCCGGTCTCAGTACGGGATCTTCAAACCTAACCCCAAATACAACCTTCTCACTCAATCCCCCAACATATCCCCTCTCCCCAAATCACCCCACAAGGCCTTACAGGACCCGAACTGGCACGCCGCCATGATGGATGAGTTTAGTGCTCTTATTAAAAACGGCACGTGGGACCTCGTTCCAAGGCATCGGGACACTAATATCATTAACTGCATGTGGTTGTTCAAGCATAAGTACAGGTCAGACGGGACTCTTGAGCGACACAAGGCTCGCCTAGTGGTCAATGGCAAGTCGCAGGAGGTTGGAGTTGACTGTGACGAGACTTTCAGCTCGGTCGTCAAACCGACTACTATCCGCACAGTTCTGAGTATCGCCCTTACCAAGGACTAGCCTATCCATCAGCTTGACGTCAAGAATGCCTTCTTTCACGGCAACCTTCAGGAGACTGTGTATATGCATCAGCCACCAGGCTTCTATGATCGCACCCGCCCATCTCACGTCTGCCTTCTCCGAAAGTCTCTCTATGGGTTGAAACAGGCGCCTCGCGCCTGGTATCAGCGATTCGCCACGTACCTCACTGGCATTGGATTTTAGGGCAGTCAGTCTGATCACTCCCTCTTTGTGTTCCACTCAGGGTCTGACACCGCCTATCTTCTCCTGTACGTTGATGACATTGTGCTCACCGCTTCCTCTACATCCCTCCTGTCTAGCCTGATGGCCCTGCTGCGTTCCGAGTTTGCCATGACTGATCTCGGTTCCCTGAGCTACTTCCTCGGCGTCCCTGTGTCACGCACTCCTACTGCACTGTTTCCTCATCAGCAGAAGTATGCTCTCGAGATCGTCGACAAAGCCGGCATGTCGTCTTGCAAGCCTGTCACCACCCCTGTCGACTGCAAGTCCAAGCTCGACGCTGCCTCTAGTCCTAAGGTTGAGGATCCTACAGCCTACCGCAGTCTGGCCGGTGCTCTCCAGTATCTGACATTTACCAGACCGGACATTGCCTTTGCCGTCTAACAGATCTGCTTATACATGCATGATCCTCGCGAGCACCATCTTCAGGCGCTTAAGAGGATAATCCGGTACATCAAGGGCACCTCTGACATGGGATTACATCTCGGTCGCAGCCGGTTTGACTCCCTCACCGCCTATTCTGACGCTGACTGGGCGGGTTGTCCTAAAACTCGCCGCTCCACATCTGGTTTCGCAGTGTACCTTGGCGACAATCTGGTTTCATGGTCCTCCAAGCGTCAGGCCACCATCTCCCGCTCGAGTGCCGAGGGCCGAGGCTGAGTATCGTGGCGTTGCCAACGCCGTGGCTGAGACCTGTTGGCTCCGCAACCTTCTCTGCGAGCTCCGGGTTCCCCTTCGATCGGCTACACTAGTCTACTGCGACAATGTCTCCGCTGTTTATCTGTCGTCGAACCCGGTTCAGCACCAGCGGACGAAGCATATCGAGATTGACATCCATTTCGTCAGAGAGAAGGTCGCCCTAGGCCAGGTCCGAGTTTTCATGTCCCTTCCGCACATCAGTATGCAGACATTTTCATAAAAAACTTACCTACTCCTCTTTTTACTTCTTTTCGTTCCAGTCTTGCTATTCGCTCACCTCTAGCTGCGACTGAGGGAGGATGTTAGCATTATATTATTTATATATGTCCATATCATGTACAATTACGATTGTACCCTCAGGGTTTTCACCCATTGATATATATACAGGAGTAGGCCTCTGAGATCCGTTAAGGACTCAGTTCTCCAAACACTTATATATATATATATATATATATATATATATATATATATATATATATATATATATATATATATATATATATATATATATATATATAAAATTAAAAACACCATTCTTCGTTAATCAAAATGTCATTTTAAAATTTTGGATACTTTTTAAGGAAAACATCAAATATATTCCATACTGTATCATTTTACCCTAATTTAATATTTTACTTTTTTTTTTCTAAAAAATTAGAGCTAACACTTTATTAAGTATTTCAAGGTCGATCAATTTTGAAAAGTAAACACTCAGATATCTAAAATGACATATTTTATATACCAAAACTTATATCATGAAATGACATATTTCATTAACATAGGGAGAAACGCTGACACTTTCAAATCATTATTTATAAACTACTGTAAAATATTAACAATTTTGATATTCACACGATCAATTTATCGTCAAATAAGATATTTCAAAAGTCATGAACCTGTCAAGAGCCGGTGACTCCGGAAGCTATGGTCGCGGATAGAAGTACCAGTTACGTTTTAAGTTGAATGGTTTTTCCATTGATCATCATGGCATGTTAGTTTATGGTTTGAGATCCTGTGTTTTTGTCTTTTTAATTAAAATTATCACCTGCTTTTTAATGATGCAATTGTGTGGTTTCAAACTCTTGGCCAAACACTCCATGGATCTTATTTCGCAAGCTCCAAATATCGCTACACAAATTCTTCATCTTGTATTTGGTATTTCCTCCCTCGAGACAATCCCGAATTTGTGACCAAAAAAAAAAAAAATCCCACTAAATCAAACACTAGTTTAATTGATCCCCAATCACCCCACTTGAAGCCTTTCTACCAAACAAAAGGAAGATATTTTCGGGTCAATTACACTAACGATTCCTAAAATTTGCAAGCTTTTTCTTATTAGTCCCTAAACTTTAAGTCTTTCCAGTTAGATCCCTAAACTATTAAAATGATTGCACCATTAGCCCTTCCATAAAAAAACTGCCGGATCTCCATTAAATATTATGAATAAATTACACAAAATTGCCTTAAATTAGGAGAGTTTTCACAAACTACCCATGAATTGGAAAAATATAGGAAATCCCCCAACTTTGAGATTTTTAGTTTTGAGATATCAGACTTACCCCCCATCTAATATTCCAAAATGACTAAATTGGCTCGTAAGAAAGCGAAGAAATTAAAAAAATGGCCCATAAATAATGAAAGTATACAAAACTGCCAAAAATTAGTTGAATAAGAAAAACACTAAACCCTTTCAATGTTAGCAATGGTTAAATTAGTTGAATAAGATAATAAATAAATTACACAAAAAAACTCCTACCTACATTTTTTTTTACTGGCCCATAACTAGAAAAATAAAAAAAAAAACTATTCAATCTAGGGTTAAAGAACCACACAATCCATATCATTTAATAATTGTTTGAAAAACATTGAATTTTTCAGAAAAAGGTCAAATAAAATAAACAATGTTGATTAAACATTTTTCTAGACTTTGAGATATTAAGTGATAATGTAGCATTTTTGTTTTTACATTGAAATTTTATGGTGGTTCTTTAGTTGAGTTATTTGTAAAAAAAAATTGAATTTACAGGTGGTTTTGTGAAAACTTCCTAATTTATCGATATTTTTGTATAATTTGGACATTACTTTATGAACCTAATAAAATTATTTCTAAATATTGTAAAGGTTTTGGGTGGTTGATTGAAAACAAAACTCCAAATTATTTTATTTTATTTCAAAATTTTAATTTATGAGTGTTTTTGTAAACATTGACAAATTTATTGGTGATTTTTTGTAATTAGCATAAAATTTGGTGGAGATTTATGGTTGGAAGGATGGATGGTGCAATCATTTTAATAATTTAGGGACTTTATTAGAATGACTTAAAGTTTAGGGACTAATAAGGAAAAACATGTAAAATTTAGGGACTATTGATGTAATTTACCTGATATTTTCAGAAGTTTCAAAAATGTCCTAAAGCCAACAGGTAACAAACAAAACAAACCCAAAGATAATGAAGTCTAAGAAGAGCACTAAAGAGGAGGAAGAAAAATAAAGACGGAAACAATATCTACAAATTCTATTTCCACTTTTCAATTAATCACCTTATGAAATGAATGGGTTTTACAGTCGACCTCATTAGCATAATACCAAACTGGTTATCTTATACGCAAACAAGTCTCTTCATTTTCGATTCAGTAACTCTCTTCAAGATCTTCATTGTGTGACTAAGGAGTTTATTTGATCCTTTTATAGTTGTCGCGTGCATTCTTGCAGATCTTTATTCTTGTCCAGCGGGACTAAGCAGTCCAAGTCGATCCAATCGCTAGTCATCTTTGTTGACTTGATAACAGCGATGAACAGTTGTGTGAGTAACGCAACACCCCTTTCTCCAATACACTTCCAATCTTTAACTCTGACTATTCCTTTACTTTCTTGATCTCTCAAAACTCTTCACTTCTACTATTGGAGGTACCTTTTGGTGGTCTAGGCCCCTTGTTGCAAAACCCGGAGAAGTAGTCCTCCTTAAGCGGTAGTAATTAGTAATTACGCTATTGGGTGGGCGGTCTAATAAGATTTGACAACAATCAAATTATAACTAATCTTTCAATCTTTCTCCATAATTAGGGATAGTATGTGAACACGAGTAGCTCTAATTCGACTCGTACTCGCTCGATAAAAACTCGGCTCAAGCTCGTTCATTTTCTAAACGAGCCGAGTTATAAACACATTTTTAAGCTCGGCTCATTCGAATTAAGTTTGACTATCTCGAATTTTAAAGAATTTATGAAATTTCCTTTAAGTTACTGTATAATGAGCAAGTAGAACTGCTTGAAGCTTGAAAAAAGCTCGGCTCGAGCTCATTCATTTCCTAAACGAGCCGAGTGTGAAAACATTTTTAAGCTCAAGTCAAAATTTAGGCTCGGCTCGAGCTCATTCATATCATAATTGAACTGAATATGAATAAGTAATACTCGGCTCATTCAGCTCGAATAACAACCCTACCTAAATTTACCAGTTTTTACTTGTTTAAAATCAAACCCTAAAACTCAAATTTGGATTGACTATATGAAGTAGTTCATTAGTTTCATACCATCACTCGGCTGTGCGCAACATGGTGGTAGAATTCTTTAAGGGACTTTATACGGCTGATCCCCTGTCAAGTGTGCAAGGCACGATGATGGCTCGATCGAATTTCCCGCCGTTAGGGGCTGCTCAGCGGGAGACATTGGAGGAACCATTTGTCACATCGGAAATTTGGGATGCAGTCAAGAGTATGGGGCCATATAAGGCGCCCGGGCCTGATGGGTTCCCGGCCGTATTCTACCAAAGAAACTGGGAGATCATAGGGCCGCAAGTCACGAGCACGGTGTTGAGTATGTTGAATGATGCAGAGTTTCCGTTGGGAATTAGTGATGCGTTGCTGGTTTTGTTACCAAAAATTCAGAATCCAACGTCCCCTGCGCAATTCCGTCCTATATCACTCCTCAATGTCATCTTCAAAATCATGTCTAAGGCCGTCGTCAGCCGGCTGAAACCCGTATTGCCCGAACTGATTGCACCAACCCAGGCGAGCTTCGTGCCTGGCAGGCAAATAATAGATAATGTGGTCATTATTCAGGAAGCTCTACACTCGATGACAGAACGAAGAAGGCGGAAGTGGATGATGATTAAAAACGATTTAGAAAAGGCATACGATCGCATAAATTGGGAGTTTCTTCGGGAAATCTTAATCGATGCAGGGATACCGCCCAAGTTGAGGGAAGTGATTATGCGCAGCCAAACAGAGGGGCGGATCGAGCTCTTATGGAATGGGGATAAGACCACGGGGTTCTCCCCTACGCGTGGTATTAGACAAGGTGACCCACTGTCGCCCTATCTTTTCGTATTGTGTATGGAGCGGCTATCGCATTTGATTGAGAGGGCTGTCCGGGATGGGAGATGGAAATCGGTAAAGGTGGGGGACGTCGAGCTCTCACATGTTTTCTTTGCTGATGACTTGGTACTCCTATCAGAGGCATCAGTAGATCAGGCCTGGCTGATTCAACGGATTCTGGATGAGTTTTGTGGGATGTCGGGTGAGAAAGTAAACTATGGGAAGAGTAGTGTCGTGTTCTCCAGGAATGTTAATGATGCTGTCAAACCGTTAGTAAGTGATGAGCTGGGGGTTCCCATATCTGTTGAATTTGGGAACTATCTCGGGGCACCTACTGCATGTGGGTGTATGACAGCGGATCGATACAATTATTTGGTGGAGAAGGTGTCATCGAAATTGAATGGCTGGAAGGCGAAAACACTGTCATTTGCAAGCCGGGTCAAATTAGCCAGATCTGTGCTTACAAGCTTGCCGATATATGCAATGCAATCGACTTTTGTCCCGCGGAACGTCTGTGATGTAATCGACAAGAAAATCAGGGGATTTATTTGGGGATCGACAAGCTAAAGCAAGAAGATCCATCTACTCAATCAGACTGTGATTACTAGTCCGGTTGAAGAGGGGAGTCTGGGGATCCGCCCAATGAGAGCAACGAACCAATCGATACTTGCGAAACTCAGTTGGAGGATGTTGCAGAATCCATCGACTTTATGGAGTAGGGTGCTGGGTGGGAAGTATTGCAAAGGTAGGCTTGATGTAGATATGTTCGAGAGGAGAGCAGGAGCATCTAGAACCTGGAGAGCAGTTCTGCACGGGGCCGAGGTGCTCACACCGAACCTTCGGTCATCGATTGGGAACGGAAGATCGACACTTTTTTGGCTGCATCCGTGGTTAACTCAGGAGCCACTCAGTGACACTGTGAGTTCGGATGTTCCAGAGGAACTGTTGGGCGCTACGGTGGAGGAGATGTGGACAGAAAATTCGTGGGATTGGCCGGCGTTAGCAAGTCGACTCCCTCCGAATATACTGGCAAAACTCCAATCGATAGTGGTCATTGATGAGGAGGATGCGAGGGAGAGGTTGTACTGGGCACCGACGTCATCCGGGGCCTTTAGTACTAAATCGGCGCTCCAAGTGATCCGAGGAACCACTGCGAATGTCAACGAGGCGAAGGATTGGAAGAGAATATGGAAACTACCTGTGCAGCAGCGAGCTAGAGCGTTCACCTACTTGGCCGCTCATGATGCATTCCTATCCAACAATACAAAGGTCCGGAGGCACCTAGCAACATCGGAGGTTTGTCCTAGATGTCCGGGAGCGGAGACCGGGCTGCATCTGTTGCGGGATTGCCCAGGGGTGAAGGAGGAATGGTTGAAGATCCTCACGACAGATCGAAGAAGGAGCTTCTTTGCCCCTGTCGAGATTCGTGAATGGATCTTTAACTACACAAAGCCGGGAGGAGGAGTTGATTGCGCTACATTTGCCAACATGCTATGGCTTGTTTGGAAATGCAGGAAGAAGTTAATTCATGAGCAGAAAGATGAGTGCAATGGGATAGCTGCTAGAGCGTTGGAGATCACGAGATATTATGCAATGTCGATGGACAAACTGGAGCTGCCGACAGGTTCAGCAAAGGAAACTGTGGAAACGATTGCAATTTGGTCCACACCACCGGAAGGATGGACTAAACTGAACGTTCATGGAGCATCGAAAGGGAACCCGGGACCGGCAGGAGGTGGCGGTGTGTTCCGGGACCCCTTGGGTAAGTTCAGAAGAGCATTTGGATTTCGGTGTGGTGATTGCACAGCGCTAAGAGCTGAACTGTGGGTGTTGTATCATGGTTTAAAGATGGGCATGAAGCTCCAGATTCCCTGTTTGGAGGTGGAAACAGACTCCAAGATCGTAGTGGATCTAATTAGGGTTGCGTTGCCGAGCGCACACCCGGACGCATATTTGCTACAGCAATGCCGCCAACTGATGGAGGGCAGCGACTACCAAGTAAGGCTACGTTGGATATGGCGGCAATCGAACTCTGTCGCAGATGCTCTGGCTCAATGGTCACTAGGATTAGAATCTAGTTTTGAAGAATTTCATTTTCCACCCTCATGTATAGCTGCTATGTTTGAGAACTTTCCATCTGCTCATTGATTTGTTTTTATGGAATAAAACCCGGGCTTTGCCCGCTTCTGGACCCAAAAAAACTCGGAGTTCCGTCCCACCCTCAAAATTTTCTAGTTCCACCATTGTATTGTATTGTAGCTCCCCGTCAATATATTTAAACTGGATTGATCACGCCATCATATGAATCCATGTTGTCATCGAATAACCAAAAACAAATACAAGAAAAAGAAAAGTTACAACATAATGTACAATCTTTTTTTGGGTACAAAATTCACCTTCAAACATACAACATCAAGGAGCTATTGTTTTAAGCCCAAAGGCGAACAAACCCTATATAGACAGATGGACATCAGTTCGAGTCAAGATCGGATTATGCAACGAAACTCATACTTGTTACCAAGGATACCCTATGAGTCACAGAGTAGTTTTGTATAGAAAGAAGCAAGTGCCTAATCAATCCTGCGAGTTGCAAGATCTCAATGGTGGTTGCTTCCTTTCGACGAAAAGAACCGGCTAAAACCGCGAGAATGCTTCTCTGGGGTCGGGGTGGAAGAGGCAGAAGATGACCCTGACTTGGTAGGCCTGTGCTTTGGAGTTCTCAAGTTCGCCGCTGATCTTCCGGGACCATTAGTTTCGGTATCGGATGCGATAAAAAGGGCAGTTTGAAGGTCTACAGGCGACTCTGCACCCACACGTTGGAAATGAGGGGAAGTCGCAGTGTCCATCTCGGCATGGTCCGTCAGGTCTCGGCCGTTCATTCCGCTTGTAGCAGGTTCCTCCTCCGATAGCCCATGGTCCCTGTGACTCCTCTCGTTTTGTGGTGACGCGATAACATCTGTCTGTGGACACATCACCTTCAGCTGTCTTCCAAGGAGATATATGGTCTCTTGGCATTCAGCCAGCTTCTCTGCAGCAGCTGCTAACTCTTTCTCCTGCAAGGCAAATGGTCATTTTTCAGTTTGTTCAGCTTTCCAATGGCAATGTTGGCCACCAATTGCTATTAATAAGGTCATAAAACAAGTCCAAAGCAAGCCAAAATGTCATTTTGACATTAAAAGCATTTTAAAAAAAATGTTACCATTGCGTACATTTAGGGGTCGTTTGTTTATAGAAGAGGGGAATGGAAAGGTAAGGTATTAAATTATATATATAAGGTATATGATCATCATTTTTTGTGAGCTTGGAGGAGAGGGTGGAAGGGATTATTAGACCATCCTAGAGGTATTAGTTATACCCTCCTTCAAATTAGGGAATAGAACAAATTTTGTAGGAAAAATGGGAGAACGAGAGGAATGATTAGAATAGTGATCAATGAATTTTAACTTAAATATGAACTATATTCATAAGGGTAACCATCACCTTTCTCTACCCAAAAACAAACGGGGGGTTTGGCTCTATGTTTCGCTATGCATTTCCCTAAATTCAAATTATTCTGATGCGATCTTTTCTGGGGCGAAATTAATCTTGATGCATATAGCTTTTGAAAGATTATTTCAACTTCAATTATCTACAATCTATTAATGTTTCATTTTCTAAGAAAAATGGACTTAGCCGGGCAACAAAGCTTTTTTAATACTCGGATGGTAATAAGGCTTTACTTGATACGGAGTATTAAACTGCCAAAAGAGGCTTTCTTAAATATCAAAATGGCATTTCAGGATTCCAGACAATATAGAAGACAGAGATCAAAATATAAGGAATAGAAGTTACTGTTTGATTATTATAGATCTATATCCTGGAAAATTTGTGTTTGTTACCTGTTTGCTTTTGTTCTCTAGATCAGCTGCCAAAGATGAACACATCGAGCATTCCTCACTCCTTCACAAATCAACAAGAAACATGTAAGAATCAAAACCATGTGCAACTTGAACTAAAAACTTTGAAAGCTTAAGTACTAGTTTAAATCAATGTGCAAACTCCATGTTGAGTCCCATTTCCCACAAAAGAACATTTAATGATTAAAAAATCAAGGGCAATTAACAATGGAATGCGGTTCTGTATAGTGCATTCTATGAAAGTTTATAATTCTAACCTTTTAAGTTGTTCCTCAAGGTCCTCGCATCGGGCCAAAGCATCTTGATGATTAACTTTTTCAGTTTGAAGGTCGATTTCTAGAGACTCCGCCCTCGTGCGGAGAAGATTAACTTCTGTTTCTAACTCTTCAGCTCTCTTTTCGAGTGACTTGTATGACTCTGCCATGCATTTGAGCTGGGTCTCAGCTAGACCATTGGTCTTCTGAGAAGATGTCAATTGTGATTTCACTTCTGCTAAAATCTGCTCAGTTTCCTTCAACTGAGATTTTGTGCTCTCCAGATCCTCCATGGATCTAGCAAGCTCCCGCTCCTTTTTATCTTTATCCACTTTCATTTGCTCAAACTCCTCCAAGGAACACTTGCAAGATGCTGCATCTAAGCTGGATAAGATATTAGCTTCTGAGGGAACCTCGGGATTTGATGAGGAATCAGATACATGAGAGCAGCCATTGGGATACCTGTCTGCCCGAGCTTCCTTGTTCTCTGGCAAGGCAACCTTATCTATACAATCCGGAGTATTAGCTTCCAATTCTCGACTCTTATATCCCATGATGGTGAAGCTGAGATCGCCAATTTTCACAACAACATTGGAAAGCGAAACAATGACATCAGTCAAGGTCAACTCATTGCATAGAACCTTGTTGCACGTGGTAGAGAAAATCTCAATTTTGCGGTTCAATCCATCCTCATCATCAGATGTTCCTTGAAAAGCTGCAACCTCTTTCCCGAGGGACAACATAAAAGTATGGATATCGGAAATGGAAGCTTCCAATTCCTTGCTCAGGAGTTTCTCATTCTGCGTGCCTTCCACACCATTCTCAAGCAGAGAAACTTCCTTGTCTGAAGTAATGATAGCCTCATCTGAGCAGTGTTTCTCAACAAACACGCAGCTCACAGGGTGTGGATGCAGAGTATCAAGGGCTTCTTGAACAATACGCTTGATTTCCTCCAGTATCTTCCCTACATCAGCATCATCGGACTTGGACATGGATTCAAATACCTCTGAAATTCTTGACTGTACCTTCTTTAAGAGAGATGGATCTACATTTGGTGTGATATTTTCTGCTTCAGGCTGTTTATCAGATTGAATTTCTGTGCCATGCTTTACAGTTTCAGATCCCTTATTGGAATCATTTGGCAAACATGCCAATTTTTCCATTTCCAAGAAATCATCCATGAGCTCCAAATGATTTGTGCTGTCCATTCTGCTAGATTTGTCCTTGTTCTTGTCCAATGCAGAAGCACAGGACTCAGCAACGCTTGCTGCATCATCATTTCCATCTTCAGACAAGGACGTCATGCTTGGTGGATTGCTAGCATTTTGTATTGAAGGATATTCTGCAGAACCCTTCTGTTTACCAAATGCTAGCGACTGGGCCTCTAAACTTTGAAGCTTGTTAGCTGTCTTAGCACACATGCTTCTTGAAGCCTGCAATTCACTATTGCGCTTCGCCAGTGCTTCTTTCAGCATCTTCGTCTCTTCTTCCATGGCCAAAAGGCGTTCAGTGAGAAATTCATTCTCTTTGATGAATTTCTGAGTGGTGTCAAGGGAAAATTCAGTGATAGGAGGTGTACGAGGATGTGGCGATAGATGAGGGCTAGCAGGCTTGACAGGAGATCTCCTACGAGTTTCACCATACTCTCGACCAAGGCTCTCAACTTCCATCTTCATTTGTGCAAGAGCAGCAGGACCTGGGAGCTTTTTCTTGACAAGAGTGCGTAACCTCTGGCATTCTGATTCCAGCTTTGCGATCTTTTTGGCACCTTCTATATGGTGCTTGTTGGCTACTTCAGCAGTCTTCATGCTCATGTTTCTTTCCTCGTTACGGATTTCTAATTCCTTGGAAACGATATGCAGCTCATACTTCAAGGAATTTATTTCCCTCTCATATGTCTCAATGTTGCTTTTTAGAAGTTCAATCTCAGCCTCAGCTTCTGATTTTTCTCCACTTATCTTGATTAGCATGGTAGAACGCTCCTGCAGTGATCTTGAAACTGCAGCATTTTCACCTTCTGCCCTTAGAATTTCTTGGTCCAGTTGAGCAATCTTTGCTTCAAATTCACGTTTCATTTTGTCATATTGCAGATTCTTGGACAGAACAACATCCTGCACCTTCTTCTCATGCTCTTCCTTCAGGTTTCGAATCTGACGCATACATTCTTTTAGAGCATTGTCTAGATGTGCGGCGCGCTCCTCTGCAGTCAGCTTTGAAATAGTTACAGCTTCTAGATGAGTTTTAAGTGTTGCAGCTTCAGATTCAGCCTTTTCCCATCCTGAAGTAGATAAATCCCAATTAGAGTATATGTCAGCTGGATGAAGTACCAAGTAAATTTTCTAAAGAAAAAAGGTGGAAATGCTCCTGAATAGCAAAGGAACTTTCGAGTTTGATGAACATAATACCAGATACAGCTTCTTCAGCTACTTTAGCATGCTGTTTAACGAGTTCTTCTTTTTCAGTCATCTCTGTTTGAGCATCAGACAGTTTTTCATTCAATTCATCAATCTGTTCATCTAATGTTTTCAGTTGATCTTCATACGTCTTCACTTGCTCTTCATATGTCTTTACTTGATCTTCCAGTCCAGTCAAATGAGCATAAGACTCAACCGAAATTTGGACATAATTGGGCTTTTTGTAGTTATCCTGCATCAATAATTGCAAGCATTCAATAATTGGCTACAATAAATACGTAACTGGGAAAGAAAAGGACCACTGAGGCACTGAATAATGCAATAAAAACTGCCAATGGCACAAACAAACACTACCAATGAGACTCGGGTTAAGTCTAATCGAGTGAAGTCGAATTTTAATAATTAAAAAAATTAAAAAAACCCAAAAACCTTAACCCAAAGCTAGCTTGATGGAGTTGATAATTGGCTGTCAATAACAAAATCAACTTAATGGTCCAAAAAAGTGGAAGGTAGATGAAAAGAACGGACAGAAAAGAGAAAATGTAAATCAGAAGGTCATCATCAAAGAGTTGTGAGATATACATGGAACCACTTAAAAGGCAAAAGCAGACATTCGCTAAAATCTGTCGATAAATGATAACTGATGAGTGACCAACCTGCTCACTCTGAGATCCTCCTGAAGGTACTGAAACACCTGCTGCGTCCAATGTAGCAATTGCTTTCTCAGCAGCAGATTTGTCCGATGATTTTTTCTTCCAGGGCCAACTCCTACGATCCATCTTCTACTGCATTTGATCATGCATAGTCATATCAGCAAACACCAACAGTGTAGTTAAAGTTAACAAGACGTTTGCGCGGATGCCAATTTCACAAAATTTCTTAAAAATGGATTTGCACAATGCACCCTCACATTCAGCAGAAATGATTTGAATGAGACTTCATAAACCATAGATAGACACAATCAAGTAGGTTCGCAAGAACCCCATCACAAGAACCCAACAATGACCTGAATTAAGCTACAGCTATTGAAGTACTTGAGCAAAAGCACAAAAGCATCCACATAGTACCTTCTCAGCTAAATCAAGAACCACAATCATTAAACAAAAAATTCAAAACAAATGACCCAATCACAACCATTGATACAAAACAAGCATGAAAAACGGATGGGAAACATGCAAGGAACACAGCAACTCAAACCCCCCACTCCTCAATCTTCTTGATTATTGTGGTTCTTGGATCCTACAAAAAGAACACAATCATACAACTCGCTACCAAGCTACTGATCCCGAGCAAGGATTATAAGGTATTCATACACCATTTCACGGATGTCATTGCCTAATCGCACTGGATAGTCGGATACCAACATTAGAAATGTTTACTTCTGTGAAAGAAGGATAAACCTGACCACAATAAGATCCCAACTGTAAACTCAAACAATCTAGAAAGCATCAAAACTTCCCCAACCTTAAAACAAAATTGGTTATTCAGTTTAAAAAGTAATCCAGACTCCAGAAAATAGATCACTCAAAAGCACACACATTACAGATTACAGAGCTATTTCATGGCGTATCTAGAAACAAGCCACCCGTCAAACAAGCATTAACGTCGCCAAAAATGGAAAAGGGAAAATAAACACAAGCAAGCACCCAAAGCAAAGCAGAAGAGATGGAACTGAAAATACCAAAATTAAGGGGTCAGTCAAAGTAAGCAACGTAAGCAACGCAAACCAGTCCTGCTTGTTTTCGGGAATAAAAACGACAAGCACATTGAACTCAGTAAATAAAGGGCAAGAAATTCACAACAACAAATCTTATAATTTCACCAAGCATCCAAGGAAAATCCAGATTGGCACTCCACTCTAACATTAGCGTAAAAGACAAATCAAATTCAATTATTTATTTACCAAAACGAAATTCACATAGAAATTAGAAATATGCTTCAAAACGCTCCAAATTCACAAACAAAATAGATTCACCGAGTCCCGGTGTAAACAGAAAACGTTCATCTACTGAAATAGGGGTCAAAGACTACATAGCAGACATATCAGGAAAATCAGAACATTTTCTCACCAAAATTGTAAGAGAGATCAATACAGAGAGCATCAATGGAGGATTGAGAAGAAAATCAGTGGCTACGAAGTACAAACTGACCCCAAGTAGACTAAATTGACCAAAAGAAAGCCAGTAGTGAAGATGAAGTTACGAATCCTGAAATAAATTCAATGGATTTCAAATATCCGTCACTGTTAGAAACAAGGAAAGAGCGAAAAAGGTGAAAAAGTACGATTTCACCGAACGACAAGAGCGTCGTTAAAAAAGCTTTGAAAAGGGAGAGATTCGATCTTCTCGGAAACTTTACTGATTTGCACAGCACAAAGCCTTCCGTTGAAATCCAAACCTAAAAATTGCCATCAAAGTGACCTTCATTTCCTTAGAGAAGAGCATAGGTCAGTTTCTTTGCAAAATTTGCTGCACTTTTACAGCCAAAACAAAGAGGCGACAAAAACAAGAAAAAAAAAAAAAAAAAACTCAAAACCAAATCGAAAACCGCAGAGCTGTTCGCACAGAAACCACAAATAGACGGATTCAATAGTCAATACTCATGGAAGCACTTTCAGAATGGCGATTATCAAGCAAAATTCTCCCTCTCCGCGCCTCCATTTCCTTTCCGCTGAACAAATTAAGCAGGAAAGAAGACCTTACCAGCGAAGAAAATACGGGATCAGAAGCAGATGCAGCAAAGCAGATAACTCAGCTCTCGGCACTGAGGAACAGGTTACAGGAGAGAGAGATAATGAGATTGAAGTGGAGAGAGAGATCTGAACACTTTGATTGGAGAAATTACCAACGCTGTACTTCACATTATGGTCTGATAGGAAAGATGGAGAGAGAGAAGGAAAAAACTCCGGCGGTGACGGTGGTGGTGAATCGGTGGTGCTGTGGGTGGTGGGGGAGGGAGGAGAGGTAAACAAACTAAGAAATATTGGCTTTAATAAATGAAGAGAGAACGTCTGGTAGAAAAAGGCTCCGATTTTTTAAAAGTGAATTCAACAAAAATAATTTATATAATAATAATAGTGCTTAATTAGTTTATTCTCTCTCTTTAAAACCCAAAACTAACACAGGAATCCGAAGATACAATGATATACATCGCATTCATATATAGTTTTTTCTTACCAAAAAAAAATCGCATTCATAGATTTTTTATAGGTAACATCGCATTCATAATCTGAATAAACTTCACAATAGTTAGAAACTAACATGAATTTTATGATGAACAGTTATTAGTGGCACAAATGAGGAGTGTAAACTATTTCACCAATATTTCTAACCTGAATTATTCAGGTCTAAGTATTTATTCAAACTCAATCAAACAAGTTATAAGAATAAATTATTAAACTTCACTTGTTAATTAAAACATGTTATTTGAAAACGTTAGACACTTTTTAAGAAAATTAAAACATATACTATATACTTGATATTCTCATTTTTTGGGGAAATTATAACTAATAATCTACTTACAAATTGTATAGACAAGAGATCAATGTGTACATTTAATTCTTATATAATGTGTTGATAACAATGGACACTTATTTATCCTTACTTTTTCATGTGTTGTTCTACTTACTCAATTACCATTTTAGAACCGATAGAATGAGGTGAATTTTCACGGTCTGAACTATTTAGTTAGTCAATGAATTGGGGGTGTTCAGAATGGCGTTAGAAATGGATTGTGCTACTGTTTGTAGTATGTTGAACCCAGGAGGAGAAGTGCAGTATGGCCATCATAATTTAGTTATGCAACGCAAACGACTGCTAGAGGATGCAAGCTGGGGGGTGAAGATTCAACAGGTCGTCGACAAGCTAATAAAGTTGCAGATATACTAGTAAATAGGGGAGTTTAACTTTTACAAAATTTTCAACTATTCATTTGTATGATGGCCGGATTTCTTCTAGGCTATTTTATACCCGATAACCACAGGGTTGGCTCTTTAATCTTTCAATAATAATAGGGCGGTAACCCCCTATTCGAACCAAAAAAACAAAGATCTAATGATATCAACTAGTTGAACAATTCAAGATTTGCTTGATTAGACAATCTTCATTGATCAACACCATGAGCTTCGGGCGAGTGCAAAAGAAGGTTACCATATACAGAACAAATTTTGGTCAAATACATTGGTTTTCAGAGTCAGTGAAATTTTATCAATAACACGATGAATCCGACTTTCCAAGCCGATTTTCGAAGTCGAACGCGATGAATCCGACTTTTCAAGCCGACCTACATAATAAAGGAATGTCAATCTGAGTAGTCATTATCAACGACGTGATTAATTTCACCGGAAAATTTCAATTGGTATGAAAATCCAATGATATTGTCCTCTGTTTGATGAAAAAATCATCGTGTGAATATTAAATTGGATGCATAACTTACCGAGCAACAATTAAAACAGCTCACCAACTATCAAAACAGAATCAGACGTCATAAGAAAATAAAATGGGAAAAGCCCAAGGAAGGCTTTATGAAACTAAAATTTAACGGAGCGAAGGTAGCCTCTGACAAGTCGTGTCTCTCATATGTGATCGCCAAGGATGCATGATGTCCTGTGGTGCGCGAAGGCTTGGTAAGGTATCCACGTCTCAAGCGGAGTGGCTTGACCTTCATGTTGGCTTACTCGAAGCGGTGAAGATGGGAGTTTCTCGTCTTGAGGTGGAGGGTGATTACTTGGCTGTTATCAATGTCTTTAAAGGGGTCTGGACGTGCTGATGGGTTATTGAGATGATTTCTGATGCGTTCAAGGTGGTTAGTGGTCACATTCTCCCATACCTTCAGAGACGGTAATTAAGTTGCTGACAGATTGACGCAACTGAGGCTGAGATAGATGATATCTTACGAAAGAACACTCTTAGACAAGGGTCAACAGCCCAAACTTTCGCCCTGTATAAAAAAAAAATAAAATTAATTTGCCAAATTTACCCTTCTATTGGGAATGAAAACGAGTGCCGCACCGCACGCGTGTGCGAGAAGAAACAACAATGTGAGCTGTAGCCAATTCTATTCGTCTTTACTTTATTAAATTTTTATTGAGGATGAATTTTCGTTTAATTACCCTTTTCTTTTGTCTGACTATTGATGAATTTTGGACCACCGGCGCTCCAGTGTCCAGCTCATTGCCTTTTGTAGACAAAGGTGCGGTCTACTGTTCATATGTGGGCCACTCCATTTCAATCTGATGGACCAGAGCCATCTCCACCGTCCATTTTCTCTTGTTTCGATCATGCCCCGCTCCTTCGTCTCTCCCACCCTGCATTGTTTTTACTGTATTTATTTACGGTTTCGCTGTATACGCTCCAAATCATGCCCGTCAATTCTGACGTGCAAAGTTAAAAATGGTTAATTAATTTTTTATGTTGAATTTGCGGTGTATATAAAAACACTCTTTATTTATTTACTCCCGAGTATTTAATTAGTTGATGTTTAGTGAAGATCCCCTATCCTAAATTTCCCCATCTCCTTCCTATACCTTCTCACAACCTTTTGTTTTCCTAAAAAACTTAAAAATAATTAAAATGAAATAAAAACAAAAAAAGAGATGAAATATAAGATGATGGTGAGGAGGTACAGGGAGGGCATAGGGAAATTTGAGACAGGTGATCTTCACCGCTACTATAGGTCATAGGATTAGGTGTTGAACATATACGTATTACTCAGTACTATATCAACCAATTATTTTTAAATATTAATTTTTTAAAATAATTTTATCTTTATTAGTTAACTAATAAAAAGAATAAAAATAATAATTATTTATATAGTTTTTAACTTTTTTTAAAAAATGTTGAAAAGTCAAATAACATGCTTCACTATTACTTAAAACTAGGAAGTATGCAATCTTAAATATTATGCATAAAAAATACTATTATAGAAATTTATAATTTAAATTAGTGCCTGGCTAAGAATATACAGTATATTTTCAAAACAATGGAAATTATGACTGGCAAACATAATTAACCTCAAATTACCAATAAGACCTCAGTGGTAATTAAGGATAATTTATTTACTTTATGTCCAAAAAAAAAAAATAAGACCTCAGTGGTACATGCACAATCGGTAAGTATTTTTATAAGCGATTTGGGTTTGTAGAAATTGTAGTTATATGACCGGAACTGAACCTCAACCTACCCATCTGTATATTTCTAGAAAAACACCTCATATCAACATTTTTTTTTTCATATATTAAAAACATGCATGTCACAAGAGTGTCGATCTCCTTCATCAGCTGCGAATAAGACAGAGCGGGAATGGACGATTTCGCAGGGAGTGTCCATCAATCCATTTCAGGACCCCATAGCCATAGTCCGTACGTAGTCCCTTCCATTTTACCTATTTAATATTAGAGGTGACAATTGGGTGAGCTGATATATAGAATTTTGGTATAATGATTTGGGTTTGATTATTGTTGTTAATATGTCTTGAATTGGGTTTATTATTTGTTTTGGATTTAAGCTAATTGTCTGACTAGGGTTTCATAAGATATTATATGTACTCATGAAATCTAACAAATTGTAACACTAGTTTATTGTTTGCCTCCATAATAAAGAACCTTATTTCTATGCCCGTGTACGTAGATAACACACCATTGCCGAACCACGTTAAATCTCTGTGTTTTTCTTCGTCTGTTATCGTTCTCGTTATAACAAACTAGTATCAGAGCTTGGTTGTTGATTTCCACCGAGAATGATGTCTGGATCTGTGGTGAAGATTGACAAGTTTACTTGAAGAAACTCTTTCAATCTGTGGCAGATAAAGATGCGGGTTTTGCTGAAGCAACAAGGTTTATGGGCACCGTTAACCGCCGACAAGAAGGGGCCAGGGGGCAAATATAAACACTGTTGAGTACGACCTTCTGGAGGAGAATGCTCATTCGACGATCATGTTGTGTCTTGCAGACGATGTCATAATAGAGGCCGGTTGCTGATCAGGAAACTGATGGCGACTTGTGGCTGAAGTTGAATTGGAGAGTTTGTACATGACAAAGTCTTTGACAAACAAGTTGCTTCTGAAACAACGACTGTTCGGGCTGCGTATGCAGGAAGGTAAACAACTCAGAGATCATTTTGATCAACTTAACACGATATTACTTGAATTGCGCAATATCGATGTTAAGGTGGAGGACGAAGATGCTATCCTAATTTTGTTGTTATCCCTACCCCCACGTACGAGAACTTCTTTCATTCGTTCGTCGTTGGGAAGGATACCATCACGCTGGAAGAGGTTAGATCGTCGCTTCTCAGCAGAGAGTTGCGCCTGAAAGAAATCGCATCAATTACAGTCAATCAGGCTTCCGGGCTTATGGCCAACGGAGGCAATTCTGTTGGTAGAAGGGGCAAGAAGCAAGGTCAAAAATCAAGCCCTAAACCAGACAACGTCTGTAACTACTGTAAGGAGAAAGGTCATTGGAAGAATGATTGTCCTAAGAAGAAGAAGCAAGAGGAGAAGAAATATGGATCTGCAGCAGTAGTTCATGATGGAAATACTTCTGAGAAAGATATTGTTCTACTAGCTAGCAGGTAATCGCACATATCGTGATGTGTAGTTTCTTGACTCATGTGTGTCCTGTCACATATGTCCTAGAAGAGAGTAGTTTACAACATATAGATGTGTAGAAAAGGGAAATGTTTCTTTGGGAAACAATGTCATCTACAAGGTTGTGAATTGGGGTCGGCTCAGTAAGGCTTTGGACAAATGATGGAAAATTTCGCACAATGGAGGATGTCAAGCACGTGCCATCTATGACAAAGAATCTGATATCCCTAAAGGTTTTAGACGAAAAAGGGTTCAGTTACACAGGTTATGGTGGAAAGTTGCGCGTGTTTAAAGGCTCTAATGTGGTTTTGCAGAGAGTCAAGCAGGGAAAAGGAACTTTGTATGCCTTACAAGGTTCAGCAGACATAGGTGCTGCAGATGTTGTTTCAGTTAAGGATGGGGAGACTTTTGCTGAGGAGGTGAAGTTGAACTTCACTCCAACAGAGACTCGGGCACCTAAGTTGGTCATTGACCAATCATCACAGACAGATACTACTAAGTCAGATACTAGTGAGACAAAGAATATACCACTAGACACAGGAACAGGTGGAGCTATACATCGGAGTATTGCTCTAGATCGACCAAGAAGGGTTGACATCAGGAGGTCTGCGAGATCCAGGTTTGACGATCTGGCGGGATATGCTTTGCATGTGGTCGAGGAGGTGGAGGATGATGATTCATCTAATTACAAGGTTGCTGTTTCTGAAGGTGAGTCACCACATTGGCAAGCTGAGAAGAGAATCAAGGTGAAGAAGGTGGGAACATCTGATAATCCTTCTGATATGTTCACCAAGCCAGTTCCGGAGAGCATGTTCCAACACTGTTTGGACTTGCTTAACATCACCAACTGTTGAGTTGCCCTGCGGGGCAATCTAGGTCCTCCTACGAGGACAAATCTGAGGCAAAAGGAATGTCTGGCACTTGTCATGGTGCGTCTGTTTCTGAGAGGATATCCTGGTACATCTGGCATTGAAGCGCATCTGGTACAATTGGTATGGCATTGCATCTGGTACGTCTGGCGTTGCAACACAGTTGGTACATCTGAGAGGATTCAAGTCAAGGTGGAGATTTGTTAATATGCCTTGAATTGGGCTTACTATTTGTTTTGGGTTTAGACCCATTGTCAGACTAGGGTTTCATAAGACACTATATATACTCATAAAACCTAACAAATTGTAACCCTAGTTTCTTGTTAGCCTCCATAATAAAGAACCCTATTTCTCTGCCCGTGGACGTAGGTAACACACCATTGCCGAACCACGTTAAATCTTTGTGTCTTTCTTCGTCTATTAACGTTATCATTATAACATTGTCAATTCGAATATATATCATGTATATTATATTTTCGGATTGGATCGAATAAGTTTGGGTTGGATAAGTTATGATTAGGTTCGGGTTGGGTCACATTTAGTTTTATTATATATAAAAAATTATTATATTTTATTTATCTTAATTATTGAGTATTAATTTTCATTTATTTAGTTATACTTCGTATTAATTATGTCTCATTATATGTAATTCACATTATTGGTGCGTTTAAAATCGAGAAAACTACAATAATTACAAGGATGAATCGGGGCTTGTTAGGGAGGGATTGAGTATGGGTCAGGTCGAGTTTTTATTTTTATTTTTATTCGTATTCATTCGGGCATAGGATCAAAATGGGTTGGATTTGAGTTTTCAAATTCTGGTTGTACATGAAGCTAAATTTTCTAGTTCGATCGAATTTGAGTATGAGTGAATCATCGGGTCGGGGTTTGCTACCGAAATGAACCATTGAAATAATAATAATAAAAAGAAGATCGAAGAGGAGGAGGAGGAGATAGTGATAATAATACTAACTATCTTTCTATCCTATGTCCCAAGTGCATAAGATAATAACCTAAATCGTAAACGATTTCCTACCGAAAAAATAACGAACCCTAGGAATCTAATTAAAATAAAAGCTATCTAAACTAATGAAAATTTGGAAAATATTTATAAATCGAGGTTCTTATCCCATGTCATTTGGGCATAGGATAGAAAAACCATATTAATAATATAAATATAATAATAATAGTTAATTATAATAATGGATGATGAATGGGAATGGTGAATTCGCTGGTATTTTGATAGGTATAAAAGTAGCCTTAAAAGGGAGAATGAATAGAAATCATTCCGATTATAAATTTTTGTCATACCAAACAGTTAAATCGAGAATTATTCATTCCGATTTCCTTTTCTTATTCCCAAAAATGCAAATCAAATTGCCCATACTTATAATTAAAATGTACTATGGATATTCAAGTAAATTATCAATTTCTTTTACTATTACTTTACCAAAATATATAATACACTTTGGTATGTCCCTTTGTTACTTTAACACGCGCACACGCGCGCACAGTAATTACTTTGTTAAGCTTGTAATTAATTTCATGAAATAATACACTTCGGTGCCAATGTCATACACTCATACTCTCTTTGTTAAGAAAATTTGTGTCCATTTTTTAAAAAATTGCTCTTATATGTTGTAATTTTTAATAAAGTGAAAAAATCAGGTAATACTAAGAAATATAATTGTATTTTTATTTATTAAAGGATTGAGTAGGTTAGTTGTGGGACCCAGATCATTAATTATATGTTCCAATTAAAAGCATTTTGTGTCGCCACGCATGCCTACCTACTGATCGTGTATATTAGTATAAAAATGTTATGTACCCCGTATATATATTGTCACGGAGCAAATAGAGACCAGAATAGATTGATGCTTAATTTTGTGTTAGGGGCCATCGAGATATATAGAAGGATCCAAAATGTAGTATTTTTTTTAACATAAAAATTAGTCTATTTAATTTAATCAGATTTAAAACTAAACGTTTTAGCTGGGTTAATTAAGACAACATTAATTGGATGGTCTCATAACTAATCTTGTCTTTTGTACCAAATAAATCATAGGGGGAGTGTAGCCAATTTAAATGGGTGTGTATCAATAATCATCTAATGCATTATGCACGTAGTTGTAGACTTGTAGTGCAGCATATGTAGGTTATATTATGGAGCGCGCCTTTTTGACCTTACCGGCCTGGTTAAAATTGTCATATATGTTAATATTTTCTTCGATCGAATAATTAAAGTTTAGAGGTTTTGGAAAGTATTAAATTAGTACATGACAACTTGTTTTTTTTTTTTTTCAAATGGATAATGCATGTACCGGCGAAAATAAGTACTCCTTCCGTTTTAAAATAAAAGTCGCTTGACTTTTTACACGTTTTTTAAGAAGGTAAAAATTCTATAAATATTATTTTTTTAATCAAACTTTTTTCATAAATTGATGCTTATTAGTAATAAGTATTAATTTATGAAAAAAATTGATTAAAAAAATAATATTTTATCGAGTTTTTACCTCCTTAAAAAACGTGAAAAAAATCAAGCCATTTTTATTTTGAAACAGAGGAAGTATAAAATGTTTTTTTTAGAAAGAAAGGAATTCGAGAAATTAGACAGATTTGAAAAATTAAGAGGCTAAATAAACTAACAGATGATCAAACCATCATGAAACAAAGAACAACGAACATCTAATATTGAGTATATGGGCGGTCTTAGGTACGTATTAGGATTTAATATTCCATCCGTTACTTGCTGTTTTAGCTCTATGCACACTTATTAATAAAATCTATGTTTACTTTACTTTTATAGGTTAAAATACCTAAAAGCAGCAATTATTACCTATAAAAAGAGCAATCATTACCTATAAAAATAATAATTATAGCTAAAACAACAAGTTTTTTGATACAATTTTACTACTCTAAAACAACGTACAATTATTGTGAGGCGGAGGAAGTATTGATTATAAGATATTATTTGTATATGGCATATTAGGATAGATAGAATCTTTTTAATTTGTTGGGATATAATTTAGATTTATTTATTATTTTGTAATTTCATTACCCAATATATAATGGTTCAAATCCTAACTTGCCACTTAACTTTTATAGTTCAAGTATTTTGCAAACTAGTACTTGATCGAGTACACGAAGGCTAATCCATAAAGGCTACTCGATCGAGTCAACAATGTGGTGATCGAGTTGGTTGAAAGCTCTCCACCTTTAACTTTTATTGTATCTACTCGGTTCGAGTTGAACTAAAGCACTGATTTCGACCAAAAATAAATAAATTACTCCCTCTGTTCTAAAATACATGGGCTTTTAGCCTTTTGCACAAGTTTTAATAAAACACTCTACTTTTAAAAAAACATCATCATTGCGCTAGCTTTTTCATAAATTTAATTATTTTTTAACACCCACTACACATTTTAACCAATCAAATTATTTTAAAAAGTCAACAACACACAAACCAATACAAATCATTACAACTTCCTACCTAGAAATATAAAAGTCCATCTATTGTTGGACAAAAATTTACCTCTAAAAACTCATGTATTATTGGACGGAGGGAGTAATATTTAGGGTGTGGTCCTTTCCACCAAACCCTAAGATTAGGGGCACTTATCTAGTTAGCTAGGTTCATATATTGCACCAAAATGAATAGAAGTGATAATGTATTAGTTATAGAGTTGATAAATGGGTTGAAGAAAACGATAGGAGAATAAAAACAAGTGGGGAAATGGATGGTGGATGCCTGACATGGGTTTGTGCCACGCCCAAAATCCACTTCGATCGATCAGTCTATGTGGAGGTTACTCAGGTTAGTAATGAATAATGATGAATGATATGATGATACGAAAATGGGAGCATTTGAGAGGCCATGTTCCGGTTGGATTTTATTTGGATTTGAGTTATTATAAGTTTTGATTAAGTTTGAGTATTTGGAAGAAGAAAAAATTCACCGGATTTTTTAAAAATAAAATCTTAATAATAATAAAATAAATTAATATTGTACAATTAAGTAAGATAGTAGCTAGTTTAAACTTTGGTATTAAATTAATAAGAACAAACTTATAAGGAATAATGTAATAATAAGATTATTAAGCCAATTGGGTATGTGAAAAATGAAAATCAATTAAAAAAAGGGAAAATGAAAAAAAATGATTGGTTGAAAATGAGAGAATTAAGATTGATATAACACATAGACGAAAAACTATTATACTTTAAGAGTTTATATAGATATAGATAGATTGATATAGATGGGGTTGGGTTGGAGCAGATGGATAAAAACTATAGAAGGAATGAATTGAAGCACAACATGAAATGGTTGTGAACTTGTGATATGATAAATTGAATTTCAGTCTTTCTAACCTATTTCAAGTTGTGAAAATTTAATTAGAATATTATCTATCAAATAAAGCATCGATTCTAAAAAACATTAATAAAAAATTAAAATATTTTAATTTGGTAAAAAAATTATCGATTAATTAAATTTTGAACCCATGCCCTTTTTTCATCTATCAGTTCAATTATTATACTTAAAAAATATTATCTTTTTACTTTATACTTGTTAATAATAAATATAAAATTAATATTTTATATACTTCAAAAAATTTCGATTAAAAAAAGTCAACAACCATCAATAAAAAGTATTTTTTTAGAAACACGTCGATCAAAAACAACGTTTGCGAAATATTCAACATAATCAATCCCGAACAAAAAGGAAGACTAGCGACGATATAATGATGCTTATGACAATCAGAAATTGAAACATATTTGAAAACTTAAATGCAAGATCGATCCAAAATATAGAGAATTATACCAATCAACAACATAATTGGGCAACATCTAAGTTGACCTTTGAAGATGAGCCCCAATATCACCAAAAACTATGAACAAATGAGCCAAAAAGAAAAAAAAAATTGAGATGGAGCAAACTAGTTGAAGGATCATTTAAAATTAATTTTGATGGATCCAAACTGCATTCGGGTGAAGCATCTGCTGCTGGTTTCATTATCAGGGATCACCTCGAGTCAATCATCGATTGTGGCTGACGATTGCCTAGAAAATAGGCCTATTAATTAACAAGGATATGACGTCATAAGTGGACCACCCAACGCAAAAGACATCCTGCTCTATACGAAACGCATCGCGAGCAAGACACTTCACTAGATCCCGACCAAACTCAATACGCTAGGTATCATCAATCTAGGGTACATCGCGATCAGAATCTTAACACATGTAAGCGTACATCTCATAAGCAGGACCCATACCTCGTGGCTCTTTAGGGCAAAGACGAGCAGCTCGCTGGTCAAGCACCTCTCCTTTAAGAGCGTCACATGTAATGCCTAGTTCCCTAGCGTGAGGGCATGCGTTACACATGTTCCCTGTTAAACAACGAGGTCACCAGCAAGCTGCTCGCTTGGCCTCCCTATAAATACCCCCATCTGACATCCAAGAGTGGGGATCCGATTCAAGAGAAAAGAAGAAGAGTTTTGCATATCTCTTTGACCTAAAACCCTTGGAGTTCGAGTTCTTAAAGTCTTTGGTCGGATAAGACTGTATCTGGAATAAGAACATCATCTTACTTCCTCTAAAGACAATAATTGAACAATAATTACTTCTTCGCAAGCCAAAAACATCATTAGCGCTTATCGAACCAATAGGCGTATAGACTGACCCCCACCCATCTTGAACAAACTTGCAGGTAAATTAGGTCATTTTGTCGTCACCCTGAGGTAATAAGTATAGGTGAAATTCCACAATCGCGTCAGTGGCGACTCCAAATGTGGGCACATTTCCGCTTTAGCACTCTTGCCTCTGAGTCGCCAAGGCAAAAAAGTTTAGTCTTTCAAGCATCATGATTGAGGGTGACAATCTGATCGTTATCAACTACTTATCTAGATTACGGAGTTGCCCTGTGGGAAATCGAGATGCTGATTTCTGACACCCTATTCCTCTTCCAATATTTTGAAATAGTGCAATTCGGCCACGTGTTTCGGGAGATCGGCTCGACTGTCGATAGGATAGCGAGTCTCCTCCACACGACATTCATGCAGGACTTCCTCGCCAATTCGGCTTTGCGCGTCTTCATCCGAATGGATGCCGTTTGGGTGGTGGTTGAACGGAATCTGACTCCAAATAAAGCTTTAACTTTTATATATGTATGTATGTATGTATATATGTACGATGTATACATGACCAAAAAAAAAAAGGAAAAAAAGCTACTAGCTAGCTGTCTCCCATATATCATTTGCTATCATACATGAATAAGAACGCGCTCCGGCACGCGCCCCCAATTCCCCTTGCCAAGCCCCTTTCTCTAACCCTTACTCCTGCAAATTTCACCCCTAAATCTCCTCATCGGGCCTTGATCTGGCTAATTCTTCTTCAGATCCGAGTAATTCTCTCCTCTCTTCCTGGATTTGTGCACAAATCTAGAGTGATTCATGGCTTCTCAAGCCTGCTTCAGCCTCCTCGGCATAGCCTCGTCCTTGCCTCCATATCTCTCAATCTTGCTTCTCGGCACAATTATGTCACACAACTTGCCGATTCCTGCCTCAATACTGTCCTCGGGGTGGAATCGAAGCCATGTTTCTCCCCTTTTCTCCCGCTGCGATCTGAACAGTGTTTGGATCGGTGGTCAGCCGGTTGGGGAAAGGTGAATAAGAAGATCACAGTACAAGTGAAGGTCGTGGTGTTGAAAGACTTCAGGAAAAGAAAGAAAGTGCTCTCCGATGGGGGCGGAGTTTCCATGGATTTGTGGTTCGTTGGTGGCGCTTGGTCGGGTCCCGGGGGTGTCTCTCTTTGGCTCGCTAGGCGGGTAGGGTTGTGGCTCCTCAAATCGGGCTTCCTGTGCCTTGAGCTATATTTGTATCTGCCTCCCGATGGCATCAATCGGGTCAAACAGCCTTCCTTCTGTTTCGTCCCTGCACAAGAGGTTTTGTTCTTCCTCCTTAGCTGTGTAAGTTCCTTATTTGAATTATTAATGCCAAATTGTGTTTTGGTTAATGTACTGTGTTGGGAAAAAATAAATACCTTAATTTGGTGTTTGAACAAAGCCATGAAAGGGCCATGTGCCATTTCACCCTGTACCCCCCGAAAGGGTTCTCAGTTTACCCCCCGAAAGGGTTCTCAGTCTATCCCCCGAAAGGGTTTTCAGAAAAGGATGGATAAACTAATGTTTGAAGGATTCACAACTCCTACTGATAATGGAATGATCTTCCTGGCTTTGTCACTGGTGATTCTGTGGACAATGTGGGCTTCGGCCTTCTGGGGTAAGTTCACTCCTACTTGTTGTGGGTTTCATCGTTGTTATTGTACCCCTTTCTTGAAATTGTTAATCCTTATAAATGTTCTATTCTATTTGGTGTGTTTGGTACAAAATAACATTCTCTCCGGGTGTTCAATCCAACCTGTGAAGGAGTTCAGTGCTCCTTCACCTCTCACATCCCGAAAGGGTTCTCAAAGAGCAGTAACCAAATCGATATCTAAAGGACATGTAAACCTTTCGGTTGATGATGGGATTCCCATGGAAAATCCTGCTGATGCATTGTGTCCTCTGAAGGCTGCGGCCTTTCGGGTTATACTTTGCTTTATCTGCTATTGTCCTTCAATACATAAACCTGTGATAGAGGTGTATTCTTCTTCACCCATTACCTCCCGAAAGGGTTCTGAACAATTTGTCGCGGAAAGGGTTTCCATAGCCTTTTCTACTGCATGGTTTAACAAAGTTATTTTGAGTACACTAATTACATCATTCGACAGGATCTGGTTTGCACAAGTGGATTTAATGACTCTTGTGAGGTTTACTTGGCCTCTTATGTTATGCCATTCGACAGGATCTGGTTTGCACAAGTGGATTTAATGACTCTTGTGAGGTTTACTTGGCCTCTTATGTTATGCCTTATATTGAATTATGGTTTGGAATATCTATTGTGCTTGGTTCATTATCATACTCTCTACGGGGGCTTGATCAAAGTTGGGAAAGGACCAGGTGCCATATCTCCACTCACCTGGTTTGTTGATAAGGATTTTTGTGTAATGTATGTTCTTTCTTTGGAAAGCTTTCTTGGATTTTATACCTTGCATGTTAAAATCCTTGCAGCTATGAATGAATTGGTAGTTATGTATCTCTGCTGCTGTAACTTGCTCTATTTGATGAACATTTCAGTCAATAATGGATATGGAAATGCAGGTGACAATTTGTGTACAACCTTTGGGATTAAAAATGCTCTTTTTCATCTGATCTCTTCATATAGTACTCATTCCTTGTTTAGAACTCTCAAGTGTATGATTGTCTTTCAGAATTGGTACTGTCTCATTTGTAGCACCTATAATTATGGAAATCTCTCCTTCCATCCGTGAAAAACGTGGAGCGATTTGCCATTTTTTGGTCCAGTCATGTATAAATATACTAATGCTCATCTTATGACTAAACATCCTTTCATAGTCAACTATAAGAATTATAATAAGGCTTTGGTCAAGCTGGACTTCCATTTGCTTAAATTGATTCCTCCTTGGCGTAAATGGGGTACTGATTTGGTTAAGTACTCGGTAGTGGCTAAGAGATGGGGTTTAGCTAATCAAATGCATATTAAAATTATTATTCTAGTGGCTTATAGGAGTATTGTTTTGGTTAAACACTCGGTTGAAGCCATGGATGGAGGATTAGCTATTTGTTTAATCTTCAATCTTAAGCAAACTTGTTCTCCTAAGAGTCTTCCTCCTAAGAGAACTAGTAACCAGTCTGCCTGGAGCAAATCTATTCCGGGAGTCATCAATGTCTTTTGGAATATAAACATTTTAGTTGAACAAATTTCTTTGAAGTCAATTCATCCAAGCATTCCACCCAGCCGTAAGCTGCTAATCATTTGTGGCTTTTATACATCTCATTTGATGCTCACAATTGCTTATCATCTTAATTATAGAATAATTTTGATTAAGTTATACTCTATTGGGATCACTCATAATATAGTCCTATGCTATTGTTTGCATTCTAAGTTTATACGCGAATGCTCAGTTGTTAACCAATATAGGGAAATTTGGCTTTCAATGGTGTATCAATCATTAATACACCCGTTTATTGCAAAAAGACCAGCCCTCTGCTGCACCATACGAGAGCAATCTTCCTTAACAATTCCAGTGAAGCGGCCTAGTGCAGGCGTGGTTGTAAACACCGTCTTCGAAGGAGGTCTAAGTGGTTTTTTAGGAGCGGACTCTACAACAACCCAGATAAAGGGTTATGGACAAAAACACATCAGGAATTTTAGGAGGGTTACTCGTTCACCCTCTTCCTATCACATAACGGATCAGGGGTTGATAACCGTGTTTTACCAGCTAGGTGTTTGGTTTATTTGCAGATTCACCTTTATCTGGTGTATAATTTTGGTTGAATTTATGCTCCTACCTTTATTATATTATCTACTCGGGCAAAATACTTGTAATAATTTTTCTAATTTTTCGTGGGGAAGGTTTAGTAAAATAACATATTTTTTGATAAAACTAACTGAGAAGATATTGTATACAAAACAAGTGACTCCAAGTCACTCCCAACTCCCTTTCGAGGGCTATAAAAAAGCGTACAACAAACAGTTTTGCAAAACCACCGATTTACGCATGATCAAATTGCATATAATGATAATAATCCTAGCAAATGCATACACTATCTTTGTTACAAAACAACCACGTGGGAGAGGTCACCTTCCCTACTCCCACGACAGAAAAGGTTATCTATGAAAGTCAGCTATTGGAATTGTAGAGGTATAGGAAAAACAACATTCTGGACTCATATCAATACATGGTGTAAAAATGATCATATCCAATTACTTGCTCTAGCGGAGACGAAAGCTGAAAATATTCCAAACGAAACTGTATGGAAGAACGCGGGTTTTGATAACGCAATTTGGTCACCGGCTCAAGGAAAATCCGGAGGTCTATGTATCCTTTGGAAGGCAAACCACCTAATCAATGAGACCATTTCTATAGAAATCCACCTCCCTAGAATTATTGGGGTTAGATACAAAAACTCGCAAAATGATTCTTCTCTAATGCTCTTCATTGTTTATGCCCCTCCAGGGTTGAGGGAAAAAGACGAATTTTGGAGAACCCTGACTGAACTAGTCACCAGTTCAACCCTTCCGTGTATGGTGATGGGGGATCTTAACGAAATTTTACGAAGCTCGGACAAAATTGGTGGAGCAGAAATCAACCCTCATAGATTCCAAAGACTAGCTAGTTTCATAAGTGATTGTTCTATGGTAGATCTACCCACTATGGGGAACCACCTCACTTGGAGGAAAAAACCTGAGGGGGAAGGCAACATTATCGAGAAACTGGATAGAGTACTTGTTCAACATCAAATTCTCCAATTTTTTCCAGAACTAATAACAAAAAATGGAGCATTCGACTCATCAGACCATTGTCCTATTACTATAAACTTTGATAACGGTGTAATTCACAAACCACCTCCATTTAAGTTCGAGAATATTTGGCTACAAAGGAAGGATTTCCGAAACATTGTTAAACAAGCTTGGCGGGCGTCATGTACTGGTTCTGCTATGTTTCAAGTTATATACAAAACCAAATTGCTTAAGCAAAAAGCAAAGGAGTAGAATAAGAAAACATTTGGAAATATCTTCCGGCAACTCCAAGAAGTTGATAACAGCCTGCTAGAGATACAACAACAAATGACCCAGCAGAATTGGTTGGTTTATAGAGCCAAAGAGAGAAATCTCATTCAAAAGAAAGAGAAGCTTCTTCTATTTCAGAAAAAGTACTGGAACCAAAGGGCCAAAACAAAACATTTAAAACTGGCAGATTCAAACACGGCATATTTTCATAGAGTAGCAACCGGTAGAAGGAATAGAAAAATCGTTCGATCAATTACTTCGAGTGAAGGTACGTATATCGAGGGGGATGAAAATATCAGAAATGAAATCCGTAGTGAATTTGAGAAGAGGTTTAAACAGGAAAGAATAAATGAAAACCTCTTAAGAGAGTACCTAAATCTTGTCACCCCGGCAATAACCAATGAGGAAAATAATTATCTGACACGGCACCCAAGTAATGGGGAAATAAAAAATGCAGTGTTTAGCCTTGGCAATAACAAATCCCCAGGCCCTGATGGAATGACAGCAGAATTTTATAAAAAATATTGGGAAATTATTGGAGGATCGATCATCAAAGCGGTTAAAGGCTTCTTCCTTTCTGGAAGAATTCTTCGTCAAATAAATCATACATTTATTTCACTTCTACCAAAATGTGATAACCCCACGATGACTACACATTACAGACCAATCAGCTTATGCTCCACAATCTATAAAATTATTTCCAAAATTTTGACAGAGAGACTAAAAAATGTCATTGGCAAAATAATCCACCCTTTGCAAGGAGCATTTGTGTCAGATAGGGCTATACAGGACAACGTTCTTATAGCCCATGAAATTTTCCATTCATTTCGTAGCAGAAAAGGTAAAGAAGGGTGGATGGCAATAAAGCTCGATATGGAGAAAGCATATGATAGAGTTGATTGGAATTTTACAAGGGCAGTAATGGAGAAATTTGGCTTTCACCCGACTTTTATTAAATGGATTATGGAATGTATATCCACAGTGTCGTTCTCTGTGCTCGTTAATAATGGCCCAACAGAGTTGTTCAGACCAACTAGAGGACTTCGACAAGGTGATCCTTTATCCCCGTTTCTCTTTATTTTGGGGGCAGAGGTTTTGGCGAGAAAACTCTCACACGAAGCAAACATGAGGAATGGCCTCATTGGTTTCAAATTTGGGAAGAATGGACTACATGTCCCTTTCCTTGCCTTCGCTGATGATATTATCATCTTCACCAAGGGTAGCACCTCAGCTTGCTTAAAAGTCAAATCAATTATAGATGAATATTGTAGCATCTCAGGTCAAAAAGTTAATTATCATAAATCCGCTTTCCAAACTACGAAAGGAATTTCTAGATCCAGAATCAAAGAACTTGAAAGATGCTTGTGTATATCAAATGAAATAGCGATCGAAAAATATCTTGGTTGTCCTATTATCAACGGAAGAGTAAATAAACAAACTTTTGAGGAAATCGTCTGTAAATCACAAGAGCAGCTTAGTAAATGGCGCGCTAATGCTCTATCACAGCAAGGACGTGCTGTCCTTATTGGCACAAACCTGGCATCAAAACCCTTATATACATGCAATGCAAAGCTTCATGCTACCCAGCACAATCCATAAGGAACTTGATCAAATAAATAGATGTTTCTTCTAGAATAAAGATCTCCAATACCGACCTTTGATAAGCTGGGATAAAATCTGTAGACCAAAAGGAAACGGAGGTTTAGGTATTCGAAAATCCAAGGATATGAATGAGGCACTACAAATGAAACTCATCTGGAAAATTCTTGCAGAACCAGAAAATATTTGGGTAAAATTAATTCAGTACAAGTATTTAAAAACAACACATATATTAAACTACAAGAAAAGTGGGAATTTGTCGTGGCAATGGTCGAAACTAACTCCTCTTATTGAAAAATTTAAAACGGGTCTAATCTGGTCGGTGGGCAATGGAAAATCGATTAAATTCTGGACCGATAACTGGCTTACAACGTCGCCAATAATCAAAAGGGTCGACTGTCCGACCATTCGAAATGATGACGAAACTGTGAGTGACTATATATTAGGAGGAAAATGGTGGGAGGAAAAATTATATAACACAATCCCACAAACTATAGCAAAAGAATTATTGGATATCCCCCTTCCTAAGAATACATTTGATGACAGACTCTATTGGTGGCCAGATAGGGATGGATGGTTTACAACAGCTAGTGCCTACAAACTGATCACTAAAAATAACAACGAAAATGAGGATAATAATTCATGGACTTGGAAAATTGATACGGCGCCAAAAATTAAGAATTTCCTATGGAAACTAGGTCAGAAGGGTATTCCAACGGCTACCCGTCTATCCCAAAAAGGGGTCTCCGTACCAACAACTTGTGTCCTCTGTAACAATGCCACTGAGGATGAAACTCATCTTTTTGTGGAATGCCAATTCTCTAATTTCCATCTCCCATTGTCAGCGGGCACAAATCAGGCTATAATCAATTTAATTGCAAATTCGAGAGATTTCTCTCCTATCTTGTCATTAATTGGAAGCACTCTTACAAAAACTGAAAAGGAGAAAGTAGCGGTAATATGGTGGACAATATGGTATATCAGAAATCAAACAATCTTTAGAAATGAACCCATTCCGAATCACGAATCTGTTAAACACATCATCACAACTCACCTGGAAAATTGGAAGAAAACCTCCATGAATGGAAATGAGGAAGATATTCAATACACTCCAAAGGATAATGCTACCAATTACACGCAGCCAAAGCTACGGCAAACAGCTGCTAAATGGAGAAAACCACCTGTTGGTGTGTTTAAATTAAACTTCGATGGATCTACACTTGATAACAACGACAGCTCAATTGGCTACATCATTCGTGATTGGGAGGGTAGGCCGATCCACATTGGCTATGATAGAATTGGAAAGCAGACCTCGCTGAAAGCTGAGGCTTTGGCATTAAGACATGGAATAATCCAAACTCGTGCGTTGGGAATAAACAAATTACAAATTGAAGGGGACTCCCTTATCATCATAAATCATTTAAAAACAAACTTTACATGCCCATGGGAAATTGAATTGGTGATGTCCGATATTAAAACAATGTTGTCGAGTGTGAGATAAGTCTCCTTCTCTCACGTGCCCCGAAATGGCAACAGAGTGGCTGATAAGGTTGCACACCTTTGCCGCTCTGCCAGGGGCCTTGACATCTACACTGATACAGGTCTCCGAGACCTCATCCGCAAGGATGCTATCGGGTAGGATTACTCCACCCGAATTATTACCTGATCAAAAAAAAAAAAAAAAAAAAAAAAAAAAAATACATGAATAAGAATAGCCTTCCACAATCTGCCCTTGGAGTCTTTAGTAAAGGAGTTTTTTTTTTTTTTTTTTAATGCATAGTGATTTGAAATTTTGAGAGAGTAATAAACACCGAAAAAATGGGAGGCGTGTAAGGTCGCATTTGTTAAGTGCAGTGTGCAGTGTTCTCACGGTGGATGGATCCATATCTATCAACTATGCCTCTATTCCATCCACCGACACGAATCCCACACTATTCCATATTTCCATTCCCATTTTCCCACCATCTCATTTTACAAATATTCTTCTATTCCTCGTTCAACCATCCACGTACCACCAATATATAAATAAGTTCCATCATATCATATGAACATATATATTATAAACAGGACATTAAATAAATAATTAAGTTCCGTCTATGTGTGTAGACTGTAGAGATATATATGCATAGTTGGCTCGCGATGTCGTTTTTATTATCTATACAGGAGTCTTGGATTGTGAAAGATTGAGATGGGAGGGGATAAACTAGCTTTGATGAGTTTTATTTATTTATTTATTTATTAGGTAAAAATTCGAGGTTAGGTAAATCCGAACTTCGAAGGCTGATAAGTTGGTAGACGGATAATCGTTGAAACAAATATAAAATACATAGGTGCTACAAAATATAAGTAAGAACACTCTTCAAAAGCAAAGCTAAACACATCTAATCCAAATGAGATGATCGAGTTAATGAGGTTTACCTCTTTCATGTCTTTAAATAGGTCAATTATGTGGCGGCTCCTTTTTTTTTTTGGATACAACAACAACAACCCAGTTTATCCCGCAGTAAAGCGGGATCAGGATGTACGCACTCATACTCCGAACAAGTCGAGAGAGTGTTTCCGATAGACCCGAAACGATAGGGCAATAGAACCACATAGTAATAGGACACAGAGAAGGGGCAAAAATGAGAATGCTGAGATGGATGACTGGGCACATGAGACTTGACAGAATCTGAAATGCTGACATCAGGAGAGAGGTTAGAGTTGCGAGTATTGTGGACAAATTGCGGGAATCCAGATTACGTTGGTTTGGGCATGTCAGTAGGAGACCTGCTTCGGCTCCACCACCCAATAACGTTGGTTTTGATAGAGGAAAGGATTTGGGAGGTGTCAGACCCTGCAGACCCACCACCCAATAACGTCCGTCCAGACGAGAGCAAGAAGCTCTGGGTGAGCAACGAGTGAAGCACCTTCCATTGAGAACTGAAAATGCACAACTTTGTCAGTCATCTGTTTGACTTCACGAAATACATGGTTGCATGAAATATAAGCAAATCCCCGAATCAAGACGAGAACATCTGCAGTCACCATCTCGATCTCCCGAGGGCATGCATGTCCACGAGCCTTTGATAGAGTTGATAACAGTAAGACAATCCCCTTCAATCTCGATAAGCGTCAAGCCTAACTCATTCGCAGCCACCAAACCCAACCAAAGTGTCAACACTTCCGCCATCAGAGCTGAGACGGAGCCACACAACGAGGCATTGCACAGTCAAATGTTTCCAAGGTGGTCACGAATAACAAACCCGGCCACAACTTCACCTGAAGACAGCTTAACAAAGCTCCATCAATGTTGATTTTGAAAACACCTCCAGGTGTTTTTTTCCATCTATGTACGTTTCTTCTCTTTCTAGGTTTCAGTGTGGTTCTCGATTATTTGATTCTTTTTCCTAGCTCCCAATATAATCATTTTGATTATTTCCAATGATGTAATTGTTCTCTAAGATAACTCTCTTGTTTTTGTGCATTTGTGAAACTTTAGTCGTTGATCACACATTATTTTATTTCTTATAGTCCAGATTCTCCACAAGAAAAAAACAAGGGAGGTCCTCTAAGTCCTACTGAGAGGCTTCGAACCCCTCCTCGGAGGTCTTGACACCCGCCCCACCGGTCTCGTTCAACCTACTTCTCCTTCTTCTTCCCAATAATTCGTGCTCGGATTGTAACCTAAATTCAAAATCGTTTTGGGGCTTTTGTTGAATCTGGGGTATTGCCCCGATTCTTCATTTCGATTTTGCCCAATTTGTGTTTGATCACCCCATTTGTCCAGCAGAGGTGTGAAAAACTCAGGTGGCTCTCGATTTTGGCTACCCTTATCCACCGGCTTCGCTTGGTTGTTAACCTCTTCGATGGTGCGGGTGGTGCTTGCCCCTCATCATCGGTTCGCTCCGGTCTGTGGTGTTGGGTGGAAGCGCCTCGTGTCTCTCTGCCTTTGCTTAGGCTCAAGCGGTACTCCTTTTTCGCGCCTGGTGGGATTTTCGGTGGTTGGGTGTTGGGTCGCCCGCCTCCGGTCTTCCTCCCCGCCCTTCTCGGAGCCGTCATCTGAACCCACACCGATGTCGTTTGGTGTTGCCCACTCCCCTAGTCTCTTCCTTGGGCTACGGCGTTCCAGGATCTTCCGCCTCGGTGTTTTGACTGTTTTCCGGCATCCCTTCTCCTTCCTTGCTTCTCGTTGTGGGCTCGTGAAGGCCCGGAATTCAGTGCTTTGGGCCCAAGGCTTCTCCTTGGGCCCTAAGTCTACCCATTAATTAAAAAATAAATAAATAAAAATAAAATATGTTTATATTATATATAATATAAAAAATGTTTAAAACCCGAGAGGGCTTCAAATTAATCCCCAATGGATCTTTTGGTGCGTCGTACTATGGCGGTTCTCGACTGCGTGGTTGGGTGTTTGTGGCGTTCTTTGTCTGTGTTGGAGCTCTGGCAACCAACGTCGGGTCTGGCTGGGGTCGAGGCGGTGTGTATCGAGGCGACTCCGCATTACGGAAATTTCCTTGGAGGTTCGTCTTCACTGCCCACAGGACTCCTGATGTACCGCTGGCCAGCGGTTTCACTTCCTAGTGGTGCTTGGTGTCGGCTCTCGTCTACGTTGTCTCCAGCCTGGTGGGCTTAGTTCGCTCGTTCGACTTTTGTTGTGTGTCTCTCTCCGCTTGTATTGCACTTCTTTTATGTTCTGTTTTCTATTTCTTTGTTGTATGTTTAGACGGCTTGCCGTCTGCCGACGTTGTCGGCCTCTCGAGGTCCGGGCATGTCCGGCCTCGAATTATTTCCTTATCAAAAAAAAAAAATCTAGTTATTATTGTTTCCAGATTGTTATCTATTCTTTTGATGAAGCCAAGTAAATGCTTACATTTGGTAAAATATGTTATGCATCTTCCATCGCACTATTGCAAAAGATACATGTGAGGGGCACTGCTTGTGGAAAATCAAATATGATTGCCCCTCTTCATCATTTATATATGCAAGTTGCAACTAAGCTTTTTCGGAACAATACCGAATTTTATATTCTCATTTGAAAAGAGGCACTTGATCCGAAACTCTAAGAGCAACCCCAACAACTCCTCCAAAAATTCTTTAAAATAGAGAAACAAATATCAAAATCTCTAAAATTTTTACACTTCAACTCCAACAGCTTCTCTATTTTACAATTTTCTGCATTTACTGCATACTATATATACTCTCTATTTCAAACAATTTCAATTTTAGCTATCCTAAAACTTTATGCAAATTGTGAAATAATTTCATACAACTAGATGAACATGACTTTTAAGTTACAATTTTTAAAAAACGCAAATAAGTTTAATTGAAATATGAAGTTTAACATTTAATCTCAACATAACTTAAAAGGTAAACTAGTATAAGTTTGACGTTTATGTATAACATGAGTTTTAATACGGAGTATAACTTAAAACTAACGTGTTTGGATTAAACATCGAGTTAATTCTAGCAAAATATTCAATTTAATTTAATTATAACAAATACTCCTAGCTTAATTTTTGTATAAATATAACAAACTTGTCCAACTGTTGATGAATTACAATGAATTTGCATTGGTATTGAGGAGAATTAAATTTAGAGTTTTTGTCATCTTCCTCTAAATTTAGGGGGAAAAAATATCTCTTAAGGTTTCTCTATTTTAGAGAAGAGCACAAATGAGCCGTTGGACCTAAAAAACCCCTTATTTTTCTCTAAAATTTTCAACTTTCTCTATTTTAAAAGAGTTGTTGGGGTTGCTCTAACCTTACTAACCTTAATAATACACAATAAAATTTACCCGTATAGGATTTATATTCATACATGCTACATACTGTATAATATAGGCATCATTTTCTTGAATAAGATGCATAATATCTCTTTATATCTAGGCACATTTTCAGCAGAGAAGATTTGTTGTCCCGAAACTCTCCCTGTCTCCCTATACCCTCTCTCAATCTACCCCACACTTTATCCTTTTGCTTAATTTTTTTAAATTATATATTTTTTTGTAAAAATTCGGGTGGTGAGGAGGGCCATTCAGGGGTAGGCGATTTTCGCATTTTCAGGATGTAATTGTTACTCGGATTACATGATTTCAATTTTGATGGTTTCGATTGTTGTTGTTGAAAAAATTTCCTCCTTTAAAAAATACAACTCTTTTTTTATTTTTTTGGTCATTTTTTAATAGCAAAAAACTATATACAATATCAACTTCTTCTTTTTTAATTAATTTTTAAAAATAATTTTATACTTATTAATAATAAATATAAAAATATATAAACATAATAAAAAAAATTATGTTGAAAAGCCCGGAGTATAGTTTTTGACTCATTAAAAAGCATGTTGAAAAGCCAAATGTATTATATTTAGAAACAGGAGGACTGGAGGAGTATAAAATAAAATAAATTCTGTATTAACATAAATAAAAAAAGCAATTTTTTTCTAACATATGCTTCCCAATGACATAAGTTAAGAGTCTAAATTTAGAAAGATTTATCAATTTTAAATAATTTTAACCATTTTTAATAATGCTTTCCTAAGGTCTTCGATTATGCGATGACATTCGCTCGCGAGCCTAGTTACTAAATGACAAGGGTTAATTAGTAGGGATTGGGAAATCCAGTCCCGACATGTCTATCGCGAGGCAAATCGTGCTACTGATTACCTCACTAGTTTAGCTTTTTCTCATGATATTGGTTTGTTTGTATTGTTTGGCCCGCTTGAGGGTGTTTTAGATTTTCTGCTCGATGGTGTTTGGGGTCGGACTATCTCCTGCTTGCTGACTATTTAGCCCTTTTTGAGTTTTAATAAAAGCGTGTCTAAAAGCGCGGAGACCGTCTCTCCTTTTGACCAATTTTTTTAAAAAAATATTCTAAGCATCCAAATATAAGAATATAAAGACTGATAAAATGGAGTTCAAGATATTGGAGTATATAATACTACCTCCGTCCAAAAATACATTGTCTTTACTATACGCACACTTTTTTAAGAAGATAAAAACTATATAAAATATTAACTTTTTTATCAATTTTTTTTAATAATTACAAACTTATTGATAATAAGTTTGTAATTATTAAAAAAAATTAATAAAAAAGTTAATATTTTATATAGTTTTTAACTTCTAAAAAAACGTACATGAATAGTAAAAGTCCATGTATTTTTGGACAGAGAGAGTAGTAGGTAGTCTATATATGTACATTGATTAGGAAAAAAACCCCAACAACTCCCATGCTAGTAGGTAGTCTATATATGTACAGTATTGATTAGGAAACAAAGAAATTGAAGAGCCAAATGTAATGTATGTAACTGAATTGGCAGTTGGGCACATCCTTTTTTAACGAAAGTTTCGACTTTCGACCTTATTTTTTCTGAACTAAAAATATGAACTCGGTATCGGGTGTGTTGAAGACGGATCGCCCGGGTTGACTCGGCCGAACCAACCCAAGTTAGTTGCGCAGTGGAAGTACGTACATGAAGCGGAATCCAAAGAAGAAGGTGTTTTTTTGAGTAAAGCGACAGCTTGTGGTCCCCACCTCCCCTCTTCATATGCTCCTTTAATTAGCCGGCGGGACCCGCTCTTCTCCGGCGTCGGGGGACCAAAACCGACGCCTTCCCCCGTCGCTGTAGGTTTGGTGGACGCCGGTAAACACGTGTCCTTTCAGCTCTTCCATTTTATTTTTACGGTTTTACCCCTCCTTTTATCCGTCGGTGCCTTTTTTTTTCTTTCTTAAATGAAAGAAATTTTGTGTTGGAATAGCTTAAGCATATGTACATAACTACATTATACGTAGCAAGCATACAATAAATCGATAATAACACCATTTTTTAAAGTCGGTAGAAAGTTTTGGTTTGCTTGGTTTCGTATTTTTTTAAGTCGTTTGCCTGAATTTGAATCTTTATGTATTGTTGTATGTTTGTTTTTTAAATGGTTTTTCCGTCTGTCGGTCTGGCCAGCCTTTGAGTTTCAGATATGTTTGAACTCGAATTTTTATATAATAAAAAAAAATAGTCAAACATATGATAATGACACCAATTTTTATAGTCGGTAGAAAGTTTTGGTTGAAAAAGGTTCACTAGCATCGATTTTCTAACTCAATATCATAACCATTTACTTAGCGAAGAATTCAATCCGATTTCTAACGGATGCATATATAGTTTCAATATGTTGTTGGGAATTCATGGGAAAATGTCTCCAAACAGATCTTTCAAATTTTAATTTTAATTGGTTTTATCCACCAAACAAAATTTAAATTAATTAGTTTTGTTTGAGTTTTTATTTTTTGGTAGTTGAATTTATAGTTAGGGCTTATAATTCAAAAGGATATATAAAATGAGTTTTTTTTAAAAAAAATAATTGAAAGTTAGCTAACAAATAAGTTTGATGAGTTGAAGATGTGATGTCAAAGCTTTGATGCCTTACCGGCCTCTATAATTTAAAAGGCAATCAGTTGTTTAAATAATTGTGGTATTAGATAATCATCAAGTGAGTTAATTAAAAAGGGTTGGTATTGGTAATGGTTGAGCCCTTGTTGTTGACATGTAAATATCAATCAAATACTACTAATTAAATGTATTCTAATTCTAATTCGCAGAAGAAAACGTACGGAACGGAGTTTAAATACTCTATATAACTATCAGCGCGCCTGTGACAACCATTCTCACCGTCTGAAGATATTGACTAATAATATTTCATATATGAGTTTTGCAATTTTCAGAACGTATAGCATATTTTAAAATATTTGTTTTTCCTTTTTGTTGTTTTTGTGAAACTGAGGGATTGTAGCAAAATTGTATGTATATTTGAAATAACAATTTCATTATTCTTTTTAAATAAAAATGATCAAATACTTCGCACCTAAAAAATCAAAAGAATACTCACAACTATCTCAAACTAGCTGATTATTGTCAACTAAGACCATCAGTGTGTATCCATAGCCTGTCGAGGTCGTATCTGTTAAGAAAAATGATATACTGAGGATATATCGATATAGTGAAAATATAAATGTAGTATCTATTCTATTCAGAAATGCCAAGTGTTTCGAGAATTGAGAAATACTGTTACTCATATATCTCAGTTTTTGCAATTAAAAAAAAGCATAGCTAATAAGTTAAAAAAGTATATATAATACGGTTTACATATTTATCATTATTCAAAACCTTTGTAAGTATATGTATCTTTTTTTGGTAAGCATATATCTTTTTTTTGAAAGCATAGCTAATAAGTTTTTGAAATACTGTTACTCATATATCTTTTTTTTTTTTGATAAGCTGTAAGTATATGTATCAAATATCGTTATCTCTTCATTAATTCCAAATGGAAATTAAAGAAAGGGGAAATATCAAATATCGTTATCTCTTCATGCATAAAAGTAGTGTATAATATAAAATAAAGTTTCAACCTTTGCTTTGATGTCACGATAGAATATATTTATGGGCATCAAAATGACGTTAATGATCACAGTTTTTACATTATTATGACTATTTTCTTAATCATTATGGACCCCTATATAAAGAGGTTTTATTTATGCTCTATAAAATTAAGAAACAAAAAAGGGTTGAATATTAAAATGGTTCGTCCATGGGAAAGAAAACTGGGGTGGGTTGAAATGGGCTGTCTTTGGATCCCTTCATCTGGGCTTTTTCCAAACCTCCATGTCAAGATAAATTAAAGATTTATTGTATTATTATAAACAATAAAAAAGAGAAAAGTGGATAACATTAATTTTGTCTTGTGCAATCTCCTAGTTTATTACTCCGTACTACACTATTTAGTAGTTTAAACACGTCGTTTGTGTCCATCAGATAGAGTTAATTATATCATATACGTAGAAATTATTCGTTTGTTTTTCCAAGATCATTTTGCCTGTTTTCACACAACTATTCGTCTTTTTAATTATAAGTTTCTTTCAAACGAATAATCATCAATATCACTAAATAATTTCATTTCAACGAATAATTACTTAATAGGATGGAATTATCAAAAGTTATTTTGAATCTTAATTATAGAATTTTTAGTTAAATGGCCTAGATTTATTATCCTGATACACTATAAATGCTATGCATAATGGAAAACTATAAGTCTTGTGTACATATATTCAACTGATGGGTGATAAAAAATTAAACATTAAACAATGTATATATATATATATATATATATATATATATATATATATATATATATATATATATATATAGAGAGAGAGAGAGAGAGAGAGAGACACATCACTGTAAAGTGTAAAGGTAAACCATGCAAAAACCAAAACTTTGGATCCGGTTGATGGATTTTTGTTGTATCCATCTCTTGTTAATTTATGGATAATATAAATGGGATATTAAAAATGACCCGTGAATGAAAGTGAAGACTGACGCATTACAAGTTTCGACTATCCAGGATAAGTTAAATCCACAACTGATGAGTCAATATATGTGCATAAAAAGGAAAACAAACACGAATGAATGAATGGATGAATGAATTGTTTAGTTAGAAGCATTGATTTTGAAGACGAGAAAGGAAGCTGACAAGTGTCATGTGCGTCTTCAGACCAATAACCAACGAATCAAACAATATTGAAGAAATGGAGGTGTTAAGGTGCTTCAATTCTCAAGTGTACATCACAACACAACACAGTCACGGGTGTTGATGTAACCTGCACAGCTGCACTGTAAATGTAACAGGACTTAGTACGTACAAGTGTACAACTCCATATGGCCGAATGCCGATCTGGATTGGATGGGATGGGATGGGGTCGATGCTTCAGTTTCTGTTTCACCCTATTCTATAGTATAGTTTACCCCTAAAATGTTACCTCCCTCATTTAAACATATGGGAAATATAACTGTTGCTGTTCCCATTTTTTGGGTACACCTGCACTGCACATTTTATATGTACTACTACTATCATTTTAGACTTTTAGTATTGAGGCAAATCAATCACTACTTCTCAACCGCAAAATTATGCTCCATATATATCAATTAATGTTTTTAAATTTTAATTAGAAAGTTGATATTTTATACTTTATATAGTATACTACTATACCGTTTCGAAATACACGTCTTTTTTTTAAACGTTTTTTATAAGATAGAAGCTACATAAAATATTGATTTTTATTTTTTTTAATAATTATAAATTTATTAATAATAAGTTTCTAATTATTAAAAGATTAATTAAAAAGTTAATATTTTATACCCTGTTCTACAAAACATGTGATTTTAGAATATTAATTTTGTTTAGAAAAACAGGTTATTGTGGATATTTTGACATTTATTTTATGAAAATGTCCTTATAATGATCAATTGATTGTTAGTTGTAGATTTCAATAAGGTAAAAAATAATGTAACAAATGAGGGTAACATAATATATTTATTGATTTCTTTAAAAGTTATATATAAAAATAAAATGACATATTTTACCAAATAAAAGACTTCTGTCAATTTCCATTTGTCAAATGGAATGGCCCTAGATGTGTCATTTCATCTTCGGAGTAAAATAACAGTTGTAATTTTTTATGGTATTTTTTTTACGGAGCACAGTACAATTTTGAACGAGGTTCTCTCTTCCGGTGATTTGACAGCAAACTGAATTAGCCTGTAATTTCAGAAGTTCATTTGGGGTTATTTAATTGAATGGGGGTCCATTTTACCACTACACTTACTCTTCTTTCTTTTGTTAATGTCTGTCCTCTACTTTAAGCCTTGCTTTTTCTTTTCATTAGCCAAGGATTTACAAAAAAAAGAAAAGAAAAGAGGCAAACCCAACCCAATTAGGCAATTACTCCATCTTCCACTTTTTGGGTACAGGAATTACAGATCATATCATAACATTGCATTTCACAAAGTATATACTAGTAAACAGTAACATATGGTCACTTTAACCATGTCACAACTCTGTATCCTCTGTGTTAAGAGTTGGGGATTTGACTAGATACAATGTGGAATTGAATTTTGGATCAGGTGGAACCACTAGTGTTTGAGATGTTACCAAACTAACTTTATGAGCTACTTGTAATTTTATAAATTGATTTTTCTACCTTCAATAATCTAAATTTGTTCAGATATTACGCTGATAATATATATATATACACACACAGTGGCAGCCGCAGGACTCTTTGAAAGGTGGGGCAGAATTTTGCAGGGTCGTTCAATCGATTTTGGAGGCCCTGTACAATTATTAAAATGAGGCCTGCGATATTATAGTCATTCTTACAAATGAATATTATTAATTTATTATGTACAAAAGAGCACTTGAATTCTTATACAAATTAATATTATTATTTATGTAAGGGTATTTCAATTCTTACAACACTAAATTAATTCTCATAACTTTAAAATATTTCTGGTTATAAAGTTCATTGTAGAGATTTTTTACAATAATAAGGTTATAAAGTTCATTGTAGAGATCATTATACAATTTGAAATATTTTTTTCTACAAAGGTTTCAATGAATTATAAGTCTCTTTTCATTATAATTTTTTTAATTAGCCTATTTTATGGGTTCTAATTAATTTTAAGTAAATTTAATTTGTTTAATAGGATGTTGAAATTTTGAATGCTTTTGTAGAGTATAAAATATTAATTTATGAAATCTTATATATTACTAAAGTTGAGAAAAATAACTTGAAATGTCATCATTCTATAATTGAAATAAAGAAAAGGATAACAAAATCATTGAGGAAGCACAACACAAGTAAAAAAAAAGAAAAAGAAAAAGTGGGATAAAAAATTCAAACAAGAAATAAGAAAAAAAATGGGATAAAAAATTCAAACAAGAAATAAAATTAAAAAAAAAAGGATAACAAAAGCATTGAGGAAGCACAACACAAGTAAAAAAAAAAGTGGGATAAAAACTTCAAACAAGAAATAAGGAAAAAAAAACGTGGAATAAAAAATTCAAACAAGAAATAAAAGAGGAGTAGTGGGGAATCAAACCCATGCCCTTTGATATCATTAACATTTCTCTCCTTTCCATTTACCAACTGGGCTAACAAGATTAATTGATTCAATACTCATTCTAATTTTACTTATTACAAAAATACAATATATATAAATAAAATATATTTTTTTTTCTAAACTCCGGGGTTCGTGGGTCGAAGGGTGGGGCGGCCGCGTACCCGCGCCCCACCCTGGGGCCGCCCCTATATATATATATATTATCAAATAGTTATGGTTAGATCTTAGTATTTTCCTAGTGGAATTCCACAAATTACAATGAAAGATGAAAGCTGGCTTTCATTATATTTTTTCAAGGAGAGATGAAGGTAGTGAGGAGGATTCATCATTTATCATAAATATTAATGTCACCCAAAGATATGAGTGACCCTATTTACATACAAAGGCCAACAATATCTCTATCATCATCATATTGCATTTGGCCCATTTTATTTGTCTTTCTCTCTCCCATCCAAACCCCACTGAGCAAGTAATCCTTCACCCTTTTTTTTTTGTGTCAGTAAAAACTATCATATATAGTGTCATGAATGCAATGTTTGATTTGAGTGGATGATTACTTGCACGACTAATGATTTGAAGCCAAAATGGGCCTTCAAGTTGAAAAGCACATGTTGGATTGATGATCCAGAATAGCCCAATTGTAAATGGGTCAGCCAAATTATTAAGAATTAATTGGTGGTTTCCTTCCTACTTCTTGACCATGGCCCAAGCCCGAGTCAAATATGCGGTCAATTTTTCGTCAAATACATGGCAACAGTACGACCGTGGAAGCTGTAGTCGCAATCCATTTTTTTTTAATAACAAGGGTAATCCATCTTTAGTGGTGAACCTCGGGCATATGACTCAGTCGACAAGAGTCACGCACCAGCCCACCGGGTAAACCGGCTTGTGCCGACCAGATAGACCCAATAGTAAGAAATAAGATGAACCTTGATTTTTCACCCGATGAAATGGCGGAAGCATAGATTAAACTCGGGACCTCTCATTAAACTCCTCACTCCTTACCATTGAACTACCCTATCAGGCTAAAGCAGCCACCCCATCCCTTCATATGGAGAGAGGAGGGCTAAACACTTCAGAAATTATTTCTTTTCGGAATTTTCTTGTTACACCAACAATAAGGGTAGCAATGCCTTTATGGAGTGTGGGCCGTGGCCCAATACAGAAAGAAGTAAAGCCGATTACTATCAACACAACATCAGGCCCAATAAACCCATATCAAAAATTCAAAATTGCTATTTTAAAAAAATAATAATCCAAACAAACAACACACCAATTATATGTGGATGTGGAAGCTGCAAACATAACCATTCCGGAATGGCTAAACCGGAAAGGACTTACGGGTAGTATCAGTTCGAACCTCGGATGACTGCTCTTTATTTACCAATTCAAGGAAGCTGCAAACATGGTTTCTACAATTGTGGCCATATATGTATTTTTGTGTAAAAATCACTGTGTAGCAATTCAGTTTAAAATTTGATGCAAGCCTCATCCAAATGCTACGAATTGAATGAATTGGATCTTAGTCACATCAAGTCAACCCCTTTTCAATTCAAACATATTACTCATGTTCTAAAGTGTTAAAGTGATGAACATAGCGTAGGTTACTCGATCTACGGATAGTTAATCGACACCGCGAACACTCACTTTTGCAAAGTAACATGACGTCTTTGTACTTTGGTCGATGTCTCGTTCAAACATGATAATGTCTCAAATACACAAGAATGGAATTTCATAGTGAAAGGACGAGTCGTATCATTTCGATCTAATTAGGTGATGAAACGGCCTATAAAAGGATACCTACAGGATGCATATAGCTCTACATATTTGATCTTTGTCCTCCACTAATCGATCCCTTTATATGTACTATCAATGGTTACGTTGAGTCATATCTCTATCTTTACTTTGTACCCAACTCACATTCCATGGTTTCTCTTGATTAATGACCAACTTAAAACTGTTTTGATCGATTTTTTAACTTCCCCACTTTGGGTGTGGTGCATATCTTCAAACCCCGCCCTACGACCCCGTCCCACAAAAATATTTCACCCTTATATTAATATTAAAAAAAATTTTTAAAAATATATTTAACATCTACATAATTATTATAACCTATTCGGAAAAAAAATCTAAAAAAATTATACGTAGTATATTAATTCGATACTTTGTGGATAAGTGTTTGTAAAATATTTGACGAGCTCTTAACGCGGTAAATAGGTATGTGTTGAGTTATATTGATTTTTTTTTTATGGTTATGGTTATAAGGTCGGAATCCACAAACTAGCATAAAAACTTAATATATTGTAGTGTTTTGTCCTCCCTTATAATTCATTATTTTTAATATTTTGTAATCGATGTTGGAGGAATACTGTCATATCAAATTTCTCAACAATGTTGAATCCAGCGTGCAATGAGAATTATTATTTTTATTTTTTTTACAGTAGGCAAAAAGTTGGATGTACTACCGGCATCCATGATCATCTAACATGATGATGTTCTGGAACTCACAACAAAAACTTAAAATACTTACATTACAACTCAGTTGAGATTTTGCTAGAAGCAATGAGAATTTATTGTGTGCAACTGGTCCTTCATTTTATTTTTCAAAATGGAAAAACAATGTAAACAATAGAAAGATTTATCTAAATTTGTAATATTTTTCAAAACTAAATAATTATCGAAATCTTCAAAATAAGAACCTATTGGAGTTGAAATAAAGATAATTCAAAAAATATGTATTTTATTTTTTATTTGTGAGAAAATTTGAGAAAGTTATTGAATACATGATCTTACCTAACTTTGATCGTCTACCCCTATTTTTTTGTAATTAGAAGATTTGTTTGATTCTTCATGTACTTCCCTTTCGTTACTGTAGCTATCATTAATCGAATTGTCACATTCATCGCCCAAATCATGATATTAATCCTAGCTACACTAAAATTTCCTAAGTGAAAGTGTATCATATCATAACTGATAAAAAAAATTGGTGGCTTGTCAAAATCTTCTTCATAAAATTTCCTAAGTGAAAGTGTGTCTAATGTTAAAAATTAAATGTGTTCGAACTTCGAATAAAATCTCTAACCTTAAAAAATCTGAATTGTCTAATAATGTGTTTGTAAAATATAGTGAATAAAGTAGTCTCTCTTAATATTGTGAATGGTTAAAGTGTATTGGGAAAAAAAAGATATATTTTAATACATTGAAAGATGTTATGATTTACTATCGCTTCTTTTTTTTTTTTCCCTTTAAAGTTGTTAAAAAGGTTTAAACTTTTAGATTTTAAATCGTGTATGGTTCTTTCAAATGAATTTGTAGTGAATGTTTTACTTAATCTAATCCACTCAAAAGGAAATTTAGTACAATGACATTATGTTATGCTTGTAAAAAATTAATTAGAATTTTCTTCATTATTTCACTATAAAGTATACTGCCCATGGATTCAACAACAGTTCGAAAGGTCCGGGCGGTCCGGGGGACCACTACGGCTCCTCTATAACTTAACATTTGTCCCAAGAATTTTATTGGGGGGGGGGCACGCACTTCCAGCGCAACACGCGCCAACCAAGCCGAGTGGGGTTCCATCCTAAAATCAATTGGTGTTAGATGGATCCCGACTTATATGTAAGGCTTGGATTCATCATATTATTCAATGTAGGATGTCATTTAACATCTTTTCACACACCCCTCAAGTGCAACTGTCTGGCCCTGCAATATCTGCCAGTTGTACTTGCCGACTTAAGCCTTAAGGCCGGCCAACCAATTAGACCAGGATCCCAGACCGCACCGCATCTAGCCGAACCTCGGCTCTGATGCCATGTTAAATTCCGGTGGGTCATATACGACGTCGGGGGGGGGGGGGGGGCACACACGTCCAGCACAACACGCGCCAACCAAGCCGAGCACACAAGCCGAGTGGGGTTCCATCCTAAAACCAATTGGTGTTAGGTGGGGTAGCCCACCGGCTTATATGCAAGACTTTGATTCATCATATTATTCAATGTGAGATGTCATTTAACATCTTTCCACAAATATTGTCGGTATTGTAGCCATCATATGTTATGTTCAACAAAACATGTTATTGTAGATATTTTGGTCATCATTTTGCGAAAATGTCTTGTAATGATTAGTGGCTTGTTAGGCTTTGTTCAACAATGTAAAAAACTTTTCAGAGTTTTTGGTTTTAATATTATGTAGTTTTAAATTATAAATTAAATATAAGATTTTTGTTTAATTAACTTTTGAAATTTGATTTTTAACGGTTACTGAACATAGGGTGTGTATGGATGGAAAATAAATAGGTAAAAAAAATAGAAATAGGTTGTTTAAAATTTTAATCAAGTATGGACAACTTATTTCATCTAATTGTTGTTAAAAAATTGTGTTTAAAAATAAGCTAATGGAAGCTACTTTTTTTTGTGTTTATTTGGTTTATTTGGTTTGAAATTACCATAATACCCCTAATAACGACCAAATAAACTCCACTTTTTACAAATAAACTCTTTTTCGTCCCATACGGTGTTTATATTATTCCATAATCTTTTAACCTTTATTTTACACAAAATTTTAATTTCAACTGTTTTTAAATTTTAGCTACTTTTTTAACTCTGTCCCATACGGACCCATATGCTTTTCACAATTTTTTTTTGTTATATTAACAAATTTATTCATTTTCTCTTATCTCATCAGTTAGTCTGTATCAGATACTCTATAAGCTGGATTAGCAAACATCTAACTAGCTTATAAACACTCCGATTTAACATATATTGAACATACTTACTCAATCAACTTAGTTATAGTTTTCGAAAAAGTAGAATTTTTTTATAATAATCAATTTATTTATTTATTTATACTGTATGATTGTTTTTAAACAAGTAATAATTTGGAAAAGATTGGTCCATGCTAGTCCACCAACCAATTACATCCTTGCAGATGCAAATATATAGTTTCATATTATGAAGGGGATCTGCCACAACCGAAATCAGGAATAGACGAGCATGTTCCGCACACTGATTAATTTTCCTGAAGACATGGGAAATGGAGACAACCTCAAACTGCAGTAGTAGCAGATGACGGATGTCAGAAATGAGGAATTCAATCTCCCAGAGGCACTGCCAACCGTCATTAAGGGAATTTATAATCACTAGGTTGTCACCCTCCACCATAATGTGGGAAAATCCTAGCTCCTTCGCCTTCAGCAGACCAAGCCTGAGGCAAGCACTTCCGACTGTAAGGAGTTCTAAGGCCCAAGAGGAGCTCCGTCGACAGCAATCGGGGATCTCAGATGATTTCGGATAAAGAAGCCTTCAAAAGACATTCCCAAAGAGGTGATGCATCCATCAAAGTGTAGCTTTAAAGTATGAGCAGATGGTCTTTCCTATCTCAAGTTCTTTTTTCTTCTCAGTGTTGTTTTGTTGTTTGCAATTTTCTTGTCATCCTTGTCAATACTTTTCGTTTTATTCCATCTCATTGACGCTTGTTTCTTCTGGTTATCCTTGTCAATCCTTTTTTGCTTATTCGAAAATTGTGAAATAAGATAAAACTACATGGTTCATTGAAGAGGTTGAGTAGTGAGTACATTGCTAAATATATGAACAAAAGTTTAAAGAAATACATTTGGCTGGTCTTACCGGATCAAATGGTGAATTGGTACATAGTCATTCACTAACCCCACCCATTAATGATCTTGACCAACTGCATTGGCAACGCCACAAGATACAGGGCATTCATAAATGGTACCAATTGTATACGGAGCTCACAAATTACATTTACCCATTTAGCAAACATCCAAATCCAACTCCAAATCCTCCCACATCTCCATGAATCATGACTGCTGAATGATGATGACAGTGCATTGCAGTGCAGTGCAGAGTTCGTACTCCTCTCCTCTTCTTCTTCCTCTTCCCTTCACATGCCCTCCCACGTTCCCCCTTTCCCTTTCTTTTTTTAATTTTACTATAAGTCTAAAACAATAATTAATCAAATTAATAATAACGCAATTGACAGAGTTTTCCATTAATCATTTCGGAAGAAATTAAAATTTTATAATCATAATAATCACGAAATTTACAAGAGTGAATCTTCTCAACCCATTTTTACCCCCTGCTTCTATGAGCTTCACTGCGTCTCTGATTTGACTCACTGATCCGAACCCGGGACGACTCGGTGGTGCGAACTCGGTTCGACCCACCCCTGTTTAGCCATCTCCATTTGCGTTCTCCCGACTGAGTCGACTCAGCTCATTTCGCTCCACCGGAGAAAATAAAATAAAAAGAAACGAGAGATCTGATAACTAAAAATAATCCCTCTACCGAATAAAATCAACTCCGGCGACCGGGTCGACTCACTCTTTAAGCGTCCGAGTCGACTCAACGAGTTCACCCCCAAACTGACTTCTGCGAAAGCAGCGGCCGGGAATCGCCGATGCCGCGGAGGCCGGAGTGGCAGTACCGCTGGAAATCCTCGAGATTCACAAACCGCGAATCGGAGCGGCCGAGGAAGCCGACGATCTCCTCGAAGAGTTGCTCGTCGCAGGGGATGGCGAGCGGGCCCCCCTGGTTGCTGAACCCGTACTCCTCCTCCGCCTGAACCAGCAGCGACCTGAACACCGGGTGGTTCAGGTGACTCGCTCGGATCACGAATCGCCTCCCGGAGCTCCCGACGGTGACGGCGATGTGGCCGGCCGGGACGTCAGACGGCACGCTTCGCCTCGAGGCCGCCGCCTTCTGCCTCCACCGCCGCAGCATCTGCCGGAGGCGCACAATGTGGCGGATCTTGCTGCACTTCCCGAGCCCGGCTGACATTTTTTCCTTTTTCCTTTTTTTCTTTTTTCCCTGCTGCTGAATTCGGCCTGGTTTTTCCGTAAATATGGAGAGTTTGAGGGTTGCGAGGGAGTTTGGAGCGTTGGAGGGTGGAGCGTTTTTATAAGAGTTGTTTGGTAGAAGTACGATAATACCCCTGTCTTTTGGGTGTAATTATAATATTGAATTTTTATTTTTTCCTTCTAGATGAGTATAAAATTAATAAATTTTAATAAAATTACAATATTGGCTTTACGTTGCTGATTGAGGGCGTCTTTTAGGTTTTTTTTTTTTTATATAAAATTCATAAATTTATTTTGCGCCGCATTGTAATTTTATTTTGGCATCCGTCGTTTATAAATCTTTTGAAGGGGACGGAAGATTTTCTTACTGTAACATATAAACTTGAAATTGGAATTGATTAAAATTCAGTAATTCAAAATAAATTCATTGATGAATCTCGGTGGACCATAAAACGTGGGGTTTACAAGTCCGAACGCATCATGTGCATCCAAGCCGAGCACAAAAGCGGAATTTCATCCTAAAATCAATTGACAATAGGAGGAGTGACACACTGACTTATAATATATGCAAGACCCAGAGTTCCATGTTTTTCGATGTGGAACGGATCATCCACACATCACAACAATTATCGTGTGGCTTTTATCATTATATTTGTTGACTTGGACATTAATCACATTACTTGATAAAATAGTTTGAAATATCGACATTTAATTAAATTATGTTATTGACTAAAATAAAAAGTTTATTGAAAAGTTTTTTTTCCCTTCCAACGGCCTACAAGAATGTGGGAGAATTTTTTTTAGTGAGTTATTAAACCAAATTTAGAATTGATTTCATATTCTAAAAGTATTTGAACTTTGAACTAGAATAACAACTTAAATTAATATCAAAACGGTGAATTTTTAACCAATAGAATGAGAACAACCGTAATTTTTTAAATCGTGGGAAACTCTTTTAACCGTCATGGTTTTTGACACAATCGGAAACCCTCTCCCTATAAATACTCCTATACAAGCATTTATTTTTTTGTTAATGAGGGTAACACACCTTTGGTGAATCTGTTTGCGTTTTGATTATGTCCTCAAAAGAAAAGACAGAGGCAGAAATCGAACTCACGATCTCTCCCTCACTCGATGTTTACCATTGAGCCAGCCACCTATGGAGGCATAAAAATAAAAAGCTTAGTTGTATATCAGTGACACATATATAGGATGTGTGTACAGTAGGAGTGTAGTACGCCTTTGTACGTGCATTGAACTTCTCACAGATCTCGCAAATAAATCACAACCATGTTAGTATTTGATTTCCTTGATCTCCCCATAATTAAACTTCATTTTATTTCAATGCATCAAAAAAAAAAACGTTTTATTTCATATGCGCGCGTAATTTTTTTGAAACTATATTGATGCCAAACTTATTGGAGAGTGTTGTAAGATACACCGCAAATCCTGATTAAGCAAATGCACATCCTCATTGACGTGGTGTCACGTCCGGAACAACATGCAAGTATGTATACACTGGAAATCGAAGATAAATCAAGAATTAGGACACCACATTCATATGAAGGTACACCTCAAAACCCTGATTTGTGTTATATTTAGTTTCTCTGTTTATTTAGTTGTTAGTAGTATTATTTAGAATAATATAGAGGGATTCGGATATGGCTACATTTTGAATTTAATTAGTTTACTTGTTTTCATTAATATCATGATCAGAATCCACGCAACAATCCTAAACCACCTTAAGACGGTCTACCTTAATTCAATTGTTGAGTTTGTGTTGGGACACTTGTGAATCCCACATCGGAAGTGTGAGGATTCTGAACCTAACATATAAGTGGATGGGCTACTCCACCTAACGTCAATTGATTTTGGGATGGTACTCCAGTCCGGCTTATATGTTGGGCTTTCTGGTCGGGCCCAACAAGACTTCCTCTAATAAACTGGTATCAGAGACGGGTTCAGGGTGAGCCGGTTGCACCGAAGATTGAGATGGACTCCACATCTGAATCGATGACGGGTTAGTTGAACCCGTTGCGCGGAGGACCCGACTCTGATACCAGTTTGTTAGGGGGGAGGTCTTACTGGGTCCGACCAGAAAGCCCAACATATAAGCCAGACCCTGAACCCGGCTCTGATACCAGTTTGTTGGGGGAAGTCTTGTTGGACACGACCAGAAAGCCCAACATATAAGTCAGACCGGGGCACCATCCCAAAACCAATTGGCATTAGGTGGACTAGCTCATCCACTTATATATTAGGTTCAGAATCACCTCACCCTACTTCCGATATGGGATTTCATAAGTGTCCCAACAAATCCCCCTCTCACTTGCGAATCCATCATAAGTATAGCCCGGTTGGAATCGAGACCTCCACGCAACGGGTTCGACTAACCCGTCATCGATACAGATGTGGAGTCCATCATGAATCATCGGTGCAACCAGCCCACCCCGGAACCCGACTCTGATACCAGTTTGTTAGGGGGAAGGTCTTACTGGGTCCGACCAGAAAGCCCAACATATAAGCCAAACTGGAGCACCATCCCAAAACCAATTGGCATTAGGTGGAGCAGCCCATCTACTTATATGTTAGGTTCAGAATCCTCTCACTTCCGATGTGGGATTCACAAGTGTCCCAACAATTTGTAATTGTGTGTATTTGTACAATCCATCAAAGTTCTATCGGTTAAGTTAAATACTAACTGAATTCTTACCTGATAAATTTTTTTTGAAATATTAGATGTAAGTTTAGTAAATTGAGAGGGTGCACGGAGTATCAAACGGGCAAGACAATCATAAGAGTTTTTAGACAGTGTGGTTTTTTTTACTTATTTTTTAAAAAATATTTTATTAACTATATACTATCTCCGTTCTGAAATAGATGTCGTTTGACTTTTTAGCACGTTTTTTAATGAGCTAAAAACTATATAAAATATTAACTTTTTAAACAATTTTTTTTAATAATATGATACTTATTATTAGTCAAACGACATCCATTTCTGAACGGATGTAGTATATACTATTTTATGTTAACTTTTATAAAAATATATGTATTATTTAATTTTATAATTAATACCAATATGAAGTTAGCAGTGGCTGAGATGAGAATGTTGCGATGGATGAGTGGGCATACGAGACTTGACAGAATCAAAAATGTTGACATAAGAAGCAAGGTGGGTGTTGCGTGCATTGTGGACAAACTGAGGGATTACAGACTGCGTTGGTATGGACATGTTCGTAGGAGGCCTTCATCGGCTCCAGTTCGCAGATGTGAACACTTGAATCTTGGAGTTAGCCGCAGGGGGAGAGGTAGACCTAAGAAGAACTGGATGGAGGTCATCCGCCATGACCTTAATCTTCTGGATCTTTCGGAAGACGTGGCTTTGGATAGGGACCAGTGGAGGAGGTGTATACGACTTGTAGATGTTTAGTTGTTTAGTCTTTGTTGTTACGTCCTTCTGTTCGTGCCTCCCTTTTTTCCTTCTTTACCATCCTTTTACCTTTTGTTGTGGCCTCTGTACGTTTCGTGTTGTTCTGGGTCTCTCGAAAACACTTTCTTCACCTGTTCGGGGTAAGAATGTGTACATCATGACCCTTCAGACCCTACTTAATTACGGAATTTACTGAGTAGTTGTTGTTGTATGTTATTATCAATAGTTTATAATTACTGTACTAGAATACACATACACTTGAGCATTTGCATTATATATGATCGGAGATAGACTAACTAAGCCAGCTTGTTTTTTGATAGAGACTCGATTTGAATACGTGTATTCGCTCATTAATTTGTATGTTTTTTTACCCTAATTGTGCGGCACTAAAAGCTAATGATACTATATAAACGATGTACTTAAACTTATTATTTAATATTATATATATAATTAAATAATACAAGTAAGTTTCTTGTCGATTAATCTTTAAAAAGTGATTTACCATTCGTTCCTGTATTTATTTTGACATTTTTCTTCAAACACGTACGTACAATATGTACACATTTTTTAGATCTAGCTAGAATTTACTCTGTAACTAATTGGTTTGTTTGGTAAGCTTTAATTAGCTTATATATATATATATATATATATATATATATATATATATATATATATATATATATATATATATATATATATATATATATATATAGGGGAGATATCTAATGAGAAGTAACATTTAAATGAGAAGATGAGAAGTAAGCCTTATACCCCTTAGATTAAAATAATTTTTTTTATATGGATATATAGGACATATCTAATGAGAAATATATCAATGTTTTTTTTAAAAAATTATTTTTTACGCTATATATATATATATATATATAACGGTGGGTCATACGACGTGGTGGTAGAGCACACATGCATGGTAGAGTTCCATCCTAAAACCAAACCAATTGGTATTAAGAGGGGTAGCTCACTCACTTATATGCAAGGCTTGAATTCAATATGTAATTCAATGTGGAATCTATCACAACTCATATTCTCAATACTTTATCGAATTAAGCATTAGCTATCATATCGATCAAATTATCAAAAAAACTTACTAACTTAAAAAAAAAATTTAACAATTTAATTTAACGGATATTTTACATATCTAATATATCAACTTCAACCTTTGAATTATATTTATACACATACTAGTAGGCTAGTAGCGAATAGAGGGAGCGTAGGCGCGTAGCCCCTCTAAATTAAAAAATATATATATATATAATATATTTTTTTTATTAGATAAGAATTCGAGTTAAATTATTTTTGTAATTAGTAGTAAAAGAGAGTTTGAATAAATAATTTGTCTATTTTATGAATTTACACACACCACGCCGTAACCACTAATAATGAAATCCTCTCTACCTCAAAAAATATATTTTAATATGCATGCATACTTTCAAATTGTTTGAACTTTTCATTTCCTTTAAATTAGGGCGGAGTATATATTAATTATACAAGTTCCAAAAACATTGTTACACTCACTTTGACATTTTGAAGGTGTCTAAATTAATAAAGTCACAAATATATAAAAATTGTGAAGTTCAAAGACCATTTGTTGATGACGAGTATAAATAAAAAATAAAAAAAAAATATAATAATAATAATAATAAAGAGTCCATTTAGTAATGGACCTGGCATTGAATATAAATGAATAGAAAATGTAAATGAAGGTAGGGGAGGTAGTTAGGGTTTGCGTAGAGAGGAAAATGGTACTTCCACTCCACACCTCTCCAAAAAAGAGAGGGACCGCCAGCCATGTGCAACGATGCCTTCCTTTGGCTTCATTCCCTCTTTTATTATTCCACCTAATTTAAACTAATACTCCTCCTTATTAATTAACCACTCTTTGCTAATCATGCCCTCTTTTTTTTCTTTAAAAAAAAATTATTGTCTTAAGTTCACTCTTTGAAAGACGGGTGTGTTGTGAGAGTGTGAAGAGATCAAAGAGTCACACATTGAAAAATATGAACAAACAAGTCTTATTATATAAGCTGATAGAATATTTCTCTTATTGCCAACTGGTTTTATGATGGAACTCCATTCGACTTATGTCTTAGGCAAAGAGTCTCACATTGAAAAATATGAACAAACAACTCCTATTGCCAATTGGTAAAATGGTAGTTGATGTATGTAGTTGAAACATGTTTGGTAACAATTAATGAATAAGAAACTCATGAATAAAAAATCAAAAGTTTCGAAACACTCGAGTAGGTAGTCGTACGTTGAGAAGTTATGATTTTATAAACTAATTAAACTAAAATCTTATATTTAGTTTATTTAAAACTACCTAACATCAAAATCAAAAGTTTTTAAAAACTAAATGCATTTCCTAAAATTATACTCTAAATATGTAAGATGTAAGATTGATATTTGATATGGATAAAAGTTGGAATCCAGTTGCATTGCTTCTAAGAGTTCAATCATTTAGAATTTGAACTCTTTTTGATTCATGATTCCATTATGATTCCAATTTTGTATCAAATGAGCCCTCAATTCATTTTCCTATTCTCTCGTCATTTTTAATTCTATATTGTTTCCTTAATACACAAAGTTTACTTTCTTCTTCTTTGTGGTCAATAGCACAAAATCACACTCAAATGATTTATAAAAAAAAAAGAAGTAATTTCAACATATTTCCCAAATAGATTAAAAATATACTATATATGTATTCACATCTATTAATTGAAATAGAACATTTTAATATCTTGCACACTTTTTAAAAAGACTAACAGACATACTATATGATGCAATTTATATTATCCTATGTACTTTTTTAAAATATATATATATATATATATATATATATATATATATATATATATATATATAATTTACAATCTACTAATACTTGCTAGTGCAATTGTTTTATATAGATATCAAAATATATAAAATGACGTCTTTTATTTAACAAGAAACAGGAATGTTAAAGTTATAAACTATTGGTAAAAGCAGTTAAAAATTTAAACAACGTACATGATAATCTTTGTATGGGGCGAAAAACAATTTATTTGTAAAAAGTGGAGTTTATTTGGTTATTAGTAGGGATATTGTGGTACTTTCAAACCAAATAAGATAAAAAGGAATGGGTAAAACAGTACTTTTGCAAAATAAACACCAAGATAACCTCCGTTTTCTAGCTTATTTTTTAACACGTTTTTTAACTACTTTTACCTAAAAATATGCTTCCATACACCCATAAAACCCAATCCAAATCCTCTACAACACTCCCTACATCACAAAATTATATTTACATTTATTTAATCTTAAAAAAAATTCTAAAAATTATATACATATTCTAAACACCTATTTTTATATGTTTATAAATTTTATTTTTCAAAAATCATGTTTTGAAATTTTTTATAATTATATTTCATAAAATAATACCTTTTGAATTTTTAAAAACTTTAAAAACATGATTTTTCAAAATGAAAACTTATAAACATATTAAAATTAAATGGGGGTTTATCATATGTATGTAATTTTTATAATTTTTTTAAGATTAAATATATAAATATGAAAATAATTAAGTGATATAGGGAGTGTTATATTTCAACAACCATACATACCCATAGTGTGTTTTTATTATAGCAAACTCTAGTATTTGACATGGTTGCCTAGATATTTTTCAGATTAGCAAACTATATAGTACTTGCATGTGAGGATGCATGAGCAAGTGATCGTGTGGTAATTGAAATAAAGACAAATGAAGACAAGTGTAGGTACATGTAGACTTGGGAAACAAGTCCAAGTGGATCTCGACATAGCCTAAAAATGTAGAGATCAACTTGGAGAGCACATCATATCATATCTTGTGGAGATATTGAAAATGATCTTTTGGCAAATTCGATCAAGTGATTGTTATCTTGCTTCCTGGAATATCTTAAGAAGTAGGGGGAGAATTCAAGTGATTCAATGTCTTCTTCCTACCAAATAACAGAGAGAAATAATTAGAGAACAATGGTGGTCTCAACTCTCAAGAGCCTCAAAGAAGAAGAAGATCGAAAAGAGTTTTTGCTACTGCATGTAGTGAAGTGGTCGACAAGTGTTATACTAGTGGTGATAGAGTTGGTTTTGTTGCTTTACATTGGGTACGTATGTGGTGTACTTGTAGCTATGGAAATGATCAAGCAAAAGAGTTTTGGTGTTCTTGCGAGTGAAGGGTTGCTTGATTCATATCAACGACGGTATTAGGATTGAGTAGTGGTTCAATGTTGGCAAGAACGAACTTGTTTGGTTGGATTTTGTTGAGTTTCTAGTGTAAAACCAAAAGAGAGTGACCTCGATCGCAAGGCCAAGACCTCCCAAAGAAATGCCTATTCAAAGTTCTCTATATCACCTTAACCCTCTATGATCCTACTAAGTCATCTACCAATACATCTATTTAATCATGCGAGCCTTTCACCGTTTTTCATTTAGTGACTTTGCACTTACTTACACTTAAGAGTGAACTTTGATTATTTTAATTGCACTAACGTGCATTGAAGAGGTCCAACAATATGTTGGACAATGACCCTGCTGAAACCTACAATAAGCAATAAACTAGCTATAAAGCGTTAGTGGATGTAGGCCGAACTTGTTTCTGTGAAGGGGCTAGGGCTGCGGTGAAGCGTGGTATGGGAGCCACTGAATGAGAAACGTATTTGCCCCCGACAGTGGTGCAGATCGTATGCGAGGCAACGTCCCCCAAGGATTTCACCGGCTTCTCTCACAGGTGCACTCGAGGGAGAGAAGTAGGAACTGGAACAGGCGCTCAGAACAGTGAAAGGGTAAGAGAAAACAGGAGAGGGAGAGAGGCGATTGTGTTTCGCTGTATTTAAAAGTCAAGTCCTTGATCCCTTTATATAGTTGTGAAACCAATCCTTAAGCCGCAAGCAAAAGGAAGATTTGAGTCTATCTTCAGAAGATCTTGACTTATCTAAAACCAAGATCTAAAACCGTTTAAAAGGATAATTTTATGAAAATAAATCCAGTGAAAATTAGATATTCGCGGATAAATACTAACATGTCTATCCGTAATATCTTCGGCCTCAAGAAAAGATATTTTCCGTAAAGCTCCGTCTCATCCTTTACCTCTCAATGTAGGTAGGGGAAGAGTCTCCTTAAAACCCTTTTAGGATATACCCTTAACTTTTCATGTGGGATGGGAAAAGTCTACGAGACACCTTAAAACCACCTACTCTAGCCTCTAGGCATTATATCCAACACAATATACCCCTTAAAATGACATATTTTAATTAATAAATAAAATAAATGCTAATAATTACAAAATAAATTATGTAAAGGAAACACCAAAATATTTAAAATGACACTTTTTTAAAATGAATGGAGTATTATTTAGTGTTTTTTTATATATATAAAATATATCATATCAATATATCATGCTTTAGTTTAAAAGTTGCATTTATTTGCACTTTTATTTTTGTTGATTATACATCATCCACAGTCATTTTACCTTCATTAAAACATTTTGGAACATGTATAAAATGCCTAATATGCATTTAACTAGCATGTATATTTACATTAATTAGTATGTATTCATAAGAAGTATTTTAAACATTTCACGTTTTTAATAATGAAAAAAACGCGGAATAATGATATGTCAAAATAAGCTGTACGTATTAAAAATGAGCCTTGCCGCCGCCGCCGCCGCCGTACTTGGTGCCACAACACCTTTTGCCCACAAACCACCGGCTACAACCATCGTCAAGCCCTTCATCACCCTTCCTAAACTTGGTTTGCACCGCCGCCCTCGGTTGCCGCCACCTCCACCTCCCTCCTAGCTACCGCTGGTATCCCTCGGCTCATCACCGCACTGTCTCGGGCTTTCCGCCTGCCTTGAACTCCCTCCTCTGCTCTCTCCGACTTCCCCATCTTCTTCTCCGGTCTTCCGCCGCCTTGTCTTTGCCTGGCCTGAGAAGAGTAAGATAGCAGTTAATGATCATTGCAAATCAAGGAAACAAAAACATCAGCAAACCATGAAAGATTATGACAGAAAAATGAAGAAAAGAGCAATCATTGCTCATTCATTTCAGGTGGCGGCTAGGGTCTTTTCATAGGGCTGCAATCCCTAGAATAGTTCTCTTTTCACAACCAAGAGGAGCTTATATACTACCCTACATGTCACGTGAGAGGGAGAAACCCTTACCTCACTTAAAGCTTTATTACATAAAGAGCATGAAAGCTGAGAAAATGACTAAAAATGCACCACAAAACTGATATTCTCTACATCCTCTCCTCAAGTTGGACTTGGGGTGAAGCCAACAAGTCCCAACTTGGAAGAGAGGAAGAGATGCTATTTCTCACTCAATGGTTTGGTCAAAACATCAGCTAATTGCACCCCTGTTCTGATGTATTGAGGAGAGATCATGCCATCAAGGAGCTTCTCTCGAATAAAGTGACAATCAATCTTAAGGTGCTTTGTTCTCTCATGAAAAACTGGATTTTCAGAGATATGAATAGCAGCCTTATTGTCACAAAATAGAGGAATAGGTAATGGTGGAGGTAAAGCTAAGGCTTGCATCATACCCTCCAACCAAATAATCTCACTTGTAGTCATTGACATACTTCGATATTCTGCCTCAGCAAAGGACTTTGAAACTGTTGTTTGTTTCTTGGTTTTCCAAGAAATTAAAGAGCTTCCCATAAACACACAGTACCCTGTAAGGGATCTTGCACTAAACTGGCATGTGCCCCAATCAGCATCACAATAAGCAGTCAAAGTGAAGGTAGATGTTGCTGGATAAAATAAACCCACTGCAGGAGTTCCTTTAAGATACTTCACAACATGGATAGCAGCTTCATAATGAGGTGCTCTTGGCTCACTCATAAATTGACTTAGATGCTGTACTGCATAGGAAATATCAGGTCTAGTGAGATTAAGAAACAACAACCTTCCAATGAGCCTTCTGTAGGATTCAGGATCACTCATGATCATGCCAGAATCAGTAGACAACTTCAGTCCCTTTGGCAAAGGGAAAATTGCAGGCTTACAGTTTTGTAACTCACAATCAACAAGGAGATCCAGGATATACTTCCTTTGATTCAAATATGTACCTTCTGCAGCTCTGGATATTTCCAAGCCCAAGAAGTATCTGGCCAAACCCAGATCCTTGATTGTAAAAGCACTGTGTAATGCCTCTTTGGTCATGGAAATAATCTCCTCATCATCTCCTGTTAATAACAAGTCATCAACATAAACAAGTGCCACAACCACTCCTTTTGGCACATGTTTAACAAACATAGAATAATCTTCAACAGATCTCTTATACCCCAAGCCAGTCAATAGTTTAGACAGTTCAACATTCCATTGTCTGGATGCTTGTTTGAGGCCATAGATAGATTTCTTTAGCCTGCAAACAAGATTCTGGCTAGGCAAATCATAACCTGGAGGTGGTTTCATATAAACCTCTTCTTCTAAATATCCATGCAAAAAGGCATTGTTTACATCCAATTGATGTAAAGGCCAATGTTTTGCAGTGGCAATGGCCAACAGAAGTCTCACAGAGGTGAATTTGGCAACAGGAGAAAAGGTATGTTTGTAATCTTTTCCCTTTATTTGATTATAGCCTTTGGCCACCACTCTAGCCTTAAATCTCTCAACTTGCCCATCTGGTCTGTACTTAATTTTGTACACCCATTTACTGCCAATAGCCTTTTTTCCTTCAGGGAGCTCAGTAAGAGACCATGTCTCATTATCCTCCAAAGCTTGCAATTCAAGCTTCATGGCTGTAACCCATTCAGGATTATTAGCAGCCTGACCATAGTGAGATGGCTCATAAATAGCAGCCATGTTGCAGAAAGAAGTTAAGTGCTCAGGAGTATGATCATGAACATGATTGAGGCAATCTGCAAGAAAAGATTGAGAGAAGGAATTCCTGGTATTGTCCTTGGGACCAACAAAATCATTGAATCTCCTGGGCCTGATAATTTCTCTATTTGACCTCCTCAAAGGAGGGAAAACAGTTAAGTCATCTAGAACAGGTGACTGTGATGAAGAATCTTGAGGCTGTATTTGGTTAGCAGAAGGAAGTGAGGAGGATTGTGATGTAGAGTTTGGGGCAATAGAATTTATGTGTGAATCCACATCCACAGGAGTGGATGTGGAAGGAGTTATGTGAGGAGAATGAGGAGGTGTATGGGAATGTGTTTGAGTAGCTGTAGGGGGAGGAGAAATATGGTAAAGATCATCAGCTGGATTAACAAGAGGTAGAGTATTATGATTTGGTGGATCATGCTTTTCTGTAACTGAAGACTATTCCTTGAAGGGAAAAACACCCTCATTAAAAACAACATCCCTGCATATCCTCATGGTCCTTGACTCAAGATCCCAGACCTTATAAGCCTTTTGTCCATGAGGATAGCCAAGGAAGACACATTTCCTAGCTTTAGCTCCCATCTTGTCCTTTTCAGAGGGTGGAATAGGTGCAAAGCATAGACATCCAAGAATCCTTAACTCTCCATATCCAGGCTCTTTGTTGAATAACCTTTCAAAAGGTGTCTTCCAGTTTAGAATCTCAGCTGGCATTTTATTAATCACATGAGTAGCAGCAAGTATACATTCCCCCCAAAATCTGATAGGCAAGCAAGAATGCAATCTCATAGATCTAGCAGTCTCTACTAGATGTCTATGTTTTCTCTCAACCCTCCCATTTTGCTGAGGTGAGTAAGCTGTGCTCTTTTGGTGAATGATCCCTTCTATAGCAAAGAATGTTTGACACTGTATGGAAGTGAATTCTGTCCCATTATCAGTCCTGATAATCTTCACCTTTCTATCAAACTGAGTGCCAACATAAGCAACAAAATCTGTGATGGCTTTGAAGACCTGCATTTTGTTCTTCAAAAGAAAAGTCCAAGTAACCCTGGAATAATCATCAACTATAGTAATAAAGTAATGAAATCCATTATAAGTGGGATGCTTATAAGGACCCCATAGATCCATATGGATCAAATCAAAAGCACTCTCAGCAATGCTATCACTTCTGGGAAAAGGTAATTTGTGATGCTTAGAAATGGAGCAAATATCACATTGAAAATCACTAGGAATGCATTGATCAACCAATTTCAAATGTCTTAACTTAGACATAGAAGTATGCCCCAGTCTGGCATGTAAAACATCCAAGCTAACACTAGCTTTATTACAACTGCTTGTAGGAAATAAAGTACTCAAAAACTGAAATTGGTTGCATCCTTGAAATTGCTCAGACTTCAAGATCTTATATAGCCCATGCTTTCTGATCCCTCCAAGCAACACCTTCCTAGTTCCAGGGTCCTGAATCATGTAGGAAGTTCTAGTGAAAATTGCTATCAAATCAAAATCATCAAGCAATTTTCCCACAGATAATAGGCTATGCTGAAAATCGGGTACCAGCAAAACATCATTAAGAATGACATGATCTGAAATCTTATATTTGCCACTTTCAGTGACAATTTTAATAGTGCCATCAGGCAACCCTATATGCACTGGTTTAGCAAGCTTAGCCTTCATAGAGACACAAAGGTCTCTAGGCATCATATGATCACTAGCCCCTGTATCAACTATCCATTCAATATCTGGACCCATCTTACAGTTAGAGTTTGCAGAAGAACAAGAGACTATACCTGCAAAATTGACTGAAGACATATCACTGATGGTTTTCCCTTTCATCTTCCTCAAGATTTCTTGATAAACTGCATTCACCATAGCACTGTCAATATGACCATCAGCCTGTCCCTTTTCAAAACATTCTTCTTCTAGTGGATTACTTTGCATAGGAGATCCCATGGATCCAACAGCATTTGCAGCTCCTTTAGAAGCCCCATTCCATTTCTCTCTGGATGCCTGTTGCTTCTCCTTTTCCTTAAGTACCTTGAACCAGTCAGGAACTCCATGTAATTTGAAACATTGCTCAGCAGTATGACCATTCAACCCACAGTGATTACACTTTCTATTCAGCTTCTCTTCCTTTCTAATTTCTTTCCAATCCTTCCTGTAACCTTGATCAGATCTAGAGTTAAGGTTGGATTGGAGATTAGAATTCATATTAGACTGCCAGTTTCCCCTTTTTCCTGCAGCAAAAGCACTGTTATCAGCATTAGAAACCTGAGAGGTTCCTGAAGTTCCACCACCTTGATCTACCTGCTGTAAGATATAATAGGCCCTGTTTAACCCAGGTAAAGGCTCTATAGATAAGATCTGAGTTTTAGCTGCTTCATAACCATCATTGAGACTTGCCAAAAGCTGCATAACCCGATTTTTGTTCTCGATATCAGCAATTTTCTTAGCAATGTCACATGTGCACTGTTTCATTGCTCCACAAGAGCACTGTGGGACTCCCTCTAGAATTTGGAGCTCGTCCCAGTATCTTTTCAGAGTATTAAAGAGATCAGCCAAAGACATAGAGCCCTGAGTGACATTGCCTAATTTCTTTCTGAGTTTATAGACCAAAGGAGCATTAGTGTGACTAAAACACTCAACAACTTCATCCCAAAGTTGCTTAGTAGATTCAGTAAAAACAAGAGCTTCAGCAATGTTCTTGTTCATAGAATTTAAGATCCAACACCTGACCATGAAGTCTGCACGGATCCATTTCTGAAAATCAGCAGCAGTGGCTTCAGGCCTAGCACAAGTGCCACTAGTGAACCCCAGTTTGTTCTTAGCTCCAAGAGCCATTGTTATCCCACGACTCCATGTAAGAAAATTACTCCCATCAAAGGGAACAGCTACCAATTGAGCACCTGGGTGATCAGAGTTTGACAAATGCAAAGGATCATTCGGATTACCTGGAGCAGAATCAGTGGTATTCGGAATACTCATGTTTCCAGTGAGATTGAACATAAAACGTCGTTACGACGAGATAAAGGGAGAAAGATTAGGATCGAAACTCTAGTGCTCTGATACCATGAGAAGAGTAAGATAGCAGATAATGATCATTGCAAATCAAGGAAACAAAAAATCAGCAAACCATGAAAGATTATGACAGAAAAATGAAGAAAAGAGCAATCATTGCTCATTCATTTCAGGTGGCGGCTAGGGTCTTTTCATAGGGCTGCAATCCCTAGAATAGTTCTCTTTTCACAACCAAGAGGAGCTTATATACTACCCTACATGTCACGTGAGAGGGAGAAACCCTTACCTCACTAAAAGCTTTATTACATAAAGAGCATGAAAGCTGAGAAAATGACTAAAAATGCACCACAAAACTGATATTCTCTACATGGCCTTTGGTAGCCTCCAATTCCATGCTCTGCCTCCTCTGCCTTCCTCCGCCTCCCTCGGCTCCCGTTCACATCGGTTCGCCGACCCTTAGTTTCGACCTCGGCCTCACTGGCTCTCCTCGGCCTTGGTCGGTCCTTCTCAGCGGCGCAACCGGCCTTTTTCGCTTTCTGGTTCATCTCTGCCCGGTTTCTCTTCCTTGTCTTGTTTTGTATCGCCTCTTTTAGGCTTATCCTTGTGATAGCCGCCCATGATTTTATTATCGTCCTTGAGGGTTGAGACGAGGTCTTGGGGTTTTATTGTGCTTGGGTGTGGTTTGTGGTTGTATTGCGGGTTAGTGTACTGTGCTATTCTTGTTGTGTTGCAGGCTTCTTGTGAGCGTTGATTGATGTGTCATGTTCGATGACGTCGTGGACGTGCGATTGACATCTGAAGGCTCTTCGAGTCCATAATCTGAGGTGTCCGCTGATCCCCAGAGTTCGCTGTGTGCGTTGTCCCTTTGGCCGGTCGTTTCGTTCTTCTTTAGCTTGTGTTGCGCATTGTAGGATGGCTTGTACGTTCCTATTTTTTATTTTCTGTCATTTGCTTCTGTTTTTTATTTCTGTCATTTGTTTCAGTTTTTGCTTCTGTTGTACATGATGGTTAGTCCATCCACCGGCTTGTCCGGTCTCTCGGTTTCTCTAGGCTTGTCTAGAGAACTGAATTTCTTATCTTGCTTAAAAAAAAATAAAATAATAAGCTGTACGTATTTGATTATATGAAAACTAAAAAGATAATTTTAGGTAAAAACAACCTAAATTAAAAATGATTTTATATCTGTACCTTTCCTATTTTTTCGGAAAAATAAGAAATAGCTGGAAATTAAACGGCGAAGCCGGAAATTGGAGCCAATCACTAATTTGGATAGGGACCCTCATGTGTGCTAATTTCTATCATTGAATAATTAATATATTTGGTCATATATATCTATATATCTATATACATATACTAAAACCGATGCATTGGTGCCTGCGTGGCGGCATGTGAGTGAATTTGCCTACGTGGCAGCGCGTGAGTGCGTCTCGCAGAACTTTCTCCCGTCAAAAAGGAAATCTAATAAAAATAATTATTTTATTTTACCATTAACATATATAATTGGATAGATGAAATATCTTATAAAAGAGTAAATATTATATAAGGAAAAAAACTATATCAATATAATTAAACGTAATAGTAGTAATAATAAAAATAATTAATAAAACTAATTTTTATAGTCATACTTACCAAAAATATTAATAGATAAATATGTAATATTTGATAGGTGCTATTTTATTTATATTTAAATTATTTTTTTATGGAAAGAATTATTTATATCAAAATCAATCATTTAACAATTGTTATTTTATATCTATCTATATTATTTTTTGAGGACAAAATAAATAATTAAAAAATTATATAGCCATATATGTAGCCACAATCCATCCGTACATAGATATTTTATTAAACTAATGTAATAAATATATAATACATATTTAATAAAAAGAATATTAAAATATTTTTAAAAACCAACTATCTAATTAAATTACATGAGATTTAATTAACCATAGATAAACTTTTACGTAGTACCTTATAAATGTGAATTTTGTTTATATTTTGAGAGAATCTAATTAAAGGATATTTAGAATATATATAATATAACCCGTCGAACTAATTTTATTTATATTTATATTATTTTTTGGAGGAAAAAATCATTTATAATTAGATTAACGCATTCCTCGTACACGGGACGGGATCTACACTAGTATATATATATATATATGTGTGTGTGTGTGTGTGAACGATCAAATACATCCCCCCGACCCTCCAAATTTAAAACTATAGGAGAAAATAAATTAACAAAATATTATGTATATATAAATAAATAATCCGAGAAATGGGAATTGCGGAAATGGAGTGTCCTACTTGTTAGGAATTAAGGATCACAACATTTAATTTGAAAATGTACGTGCATTTATTTCAAATTATAAAATGATGGAATTGGGATAGCACTTTAATTTGTATACGTCGTTTGTACAGCCAACATAACAAATCCAAAATATAAATAAATAAAATTTGTCCATATTATTTCGAAATTGATACCCTGAGATTATATTCTGCATAAATTTGTAGTTTTTGTTTAATTAACCTCCCAAACTCCTATTTATCCTCATCCCCATGTGTGTGTATTGTTGGTATTATGACAATTAATGGAACTGAACATATACTAACTATCTTTTTTAATCTCACATTTGTTTGGCACCGTTGAATGAATAAGCACATAAATAAAACTGAGTATTGTCTCTCAAAGAATATAATTTTATGATCTGGCATACCTGAATTCAAGCTTGTTACTTAATTGTTTTTATTATCTATGTTCTGCAATATATGTCTTGTTAGAGCAAGCCCAACAGCTTTGGTAAAAAATCTCTAAAATAGAGAATAAATATCAAAATTTCTAAAAAAAATTCACTCTAACTCCAACAGCTTCTCTATTTTACAGATTTTTACATTTATTAAATACTATAATAAATAAATGCATTTATGAAAGATATTTAATTCTACATCTCTAAAAACTTAATTTGAACTTAATTCTAACATTTAGCCTCACATTTGTTGGTGAACTATTATATGTTACTCATCCTCTTGCACGACATATTAATTTTTTATTATTATTATTAGATTCTCATGTGATATTTTTTTAAAACAAATTCTAGTGATAAATTTGATATTTATTTTTTAAGTGGTATTAATATTAAATTTAGATTGCTACTATAAAAGTTATCATAAAATTGGATAAAATATTATTCAAACTTAATCTTATTATTTTCAATTAGTTAATTTATATTTTATTATAAATTAGATTGGTGAATGATCATATATGATTAATTAATTAAATTAATTAACTAACAAGGCTTAATTTATAATTTATAAAAATAAATTCATTCCAATATGAGTTATGAGTTCAAGTGAATATTTTTTGAAGTGAAAATTTTTTAGACTAATTTTTTAATGTGAATTTTATAGCATTAAATTGGATGAAATTAGTTGTGCTGTTTTATTTATAAAAGTTAACATAGAATTATGATGTTTTGTTCTATCGATATTGATTTAACATAATTAATTTATATATTATATCAAATCATATCAAATTTTTAATTAATTTTTAAAAATAATTATATTTTTATTACTAGTAATTAAGTATGAAATTATATTTTTTTCTATATTGTGGGTGAAAATGTGGGGTTGTATCATTAAATTCTATATAGGGACAAGCGAACATTAAATTATGGAGATCAACTTCTCTTCCTCCAAATTTAGAGATTTTTTTCCTCTCTCCATCCATTTTATCTATTTTAGAGATGAGTTTGGAGAAGCTGTTGGGGAGAAAAAAATGCTCATTTTCTTTAAAATCTCTCATTTTCTCTAGTTTAGAGAAGTTGTTGGGCTTGCTCTTATAAGTATTGCGACTGTAAATCAGAAGATTTACAAAAAAAATAAGAGCAATGTGTGCTACGTACATAGATTTTCTAAAATCATACGGTGTAAATAGATATATGTTACTCCATATATCTTTTACATTATTTATTAAATGAGTTTTCTAACTTATATTGTATATATTCATGTTGAAAAAAGATTTTCAAATATTCATTATTTTTAACCATTTTTAAATACATTTTTTAGAGTTTATTCTTTAAAATTTATAGAATATTTTCGAATATAATTCTTAATATATACACCCCTATGATATAGATTTAAAAGATTTTTTTTCCCAATAATTATTCATTAGAGTTTTTTTTATCTATCTTTAAAAAAATACTTTTTATATTTTAAGAACATTAATTCATAGAGTTTATGTATTATTCTCTGGTTTTTTTAAAAGTTTCTATTGTCAAAAATTACTAACTTAACTAATAAATTAAAGATGACACATAATGATCTAGTACAAACACCTTATTATTATTATTATTATTATTATTATTATTATTATTATTATTATTATTATTATTATTATAATAATAATAATAATAATAATTATTATTATTATTATTATTATTATTATTATTATTATTATTATTATTATTATATCCAAAGTTTTTACATGAAATTGGATGGGAGCCGCCTAACAAGCTGAGTTCCGCAACCCTTCTGAATACTAAAAGCAACTCTAGTCAAAGTGTGATAAGTATCCCTACTATATCCAGGTATCCCTCTAGCGATCCCACACAACCGCTTGAGAAGTTCCATGACATCATCTCCTAAATCACCAATAGTAGAAAAGGAAAACGGTAGAAAGTGATATCCTTTTTCTTTGCAAACAGCCTCATATTTTTTCCTTTTGTTTTCAACAGCTACTCTGGCCGCCCTACCTGGAATGAACCCTGAAAGACCAGAAGAGCTAAAGATAGAAGTATCCGTAATGTCAACGCAAGTGTCCTTGCCCTGGAACCAGTTATAGAACATAATATCGGCTGGACGTAGCTCACCTCCCTTGCCATCAAACATACCAGTAGATGCCTCTTTACGAACCGAAATCCCAGTCTTCAAGCACTCATCATATAAAACATCACGCGCCATATTATGTCGATGCTTAACACCAACATCAGCAGCACAAGCAAGGACGTGATCCCCCCACGGATCAAAAATGCCTTTCTCACAAGCAGGGCATTTGGCTCCCGCCTGAAACAACTCAATCCCGAGACGATACTTAATAATGGACCGAAAACTAGCGGGATTCATAACCTGACCAAGGTCGGGTATAGGCGCAGTTTTTAACCATTGTTGGGCCATAGGGAGCTTCAGATTTGCGATTAGAGCTTCATGCCGTTTAATTTCTAACTATTTCTTATTTTTCCGGAAAAAAAAGGAAAGGTACAGATATAAAATCATTTTTAATTTAGGCTGTTTTTACCTAAAATTATCTTTTTAGTTTTCATATAATCAAATACGTACAGCTTATTTTCACATATCATTATTCCGCATTTTTTTCATTATTAAAACGTGAAATGTTTAAAATACTTCTTATGAATGCATACTAATTAATGTAAATATACATGCTAGTTAAATGCATATTAGTCATTTTATACATTTTCCAAAATGTTTTAATAAAGGTAAAATGACCGTGGCCTGGATGATGTATAATCAACAAACATAAAAGTGCAAGTAAATGCAACTTTTAAAATAAAGCATGATATATTTTATATAAAAAAACTAAATAATACTCCATTCATTTAAAAAAAAGTATCATTTTAAATATTTTGGTGTTTCCTTTACATAATTTCTTTAATTTGTAATTATTAGCATATATTCGATCCATTCATTAATTAAAATATGTCATTTTAAGGTGTACATATTGTTGGACCTCTTCAATGCATGTTGTTGTTGTTATTATTATTATTATTATTATTATTATTATTATTATTATTATTTATTATCATATAAAAATAATTTACAATAAATTAGTAGGTAACCAAGTTACTATTTGGGCACCCACTTCCTTAGCGATAACAAGCTAAGTCTAGTAAAAATATAAGTGGCAGCACGAGCCTCAGCATCCTGAGATACCGAGAATTTCTTAATCTGCTTCAGCAAAGCTACAACATCCGTATCTAACTCCCCCAACGAAGAGAAGGAGAAGGGTAGGAAATCATAACCAGCCGTCGTACACAACTCACGATACTTGGCACACGTTCGCCTAGCAACATCAACAACAACAACACGATCGGGCAACACTGCAGACTGGGTTAAGAGGGAGGATCCCGTCAGATCAACACACACATCCTGCCCCCTATCCCAGGAATAAAGGAGCCAATCTGCCGGACAAAGGAGCTTATCATGCTCGTCAATCAAACCAATATCAACCTCTTTACGGGCAGAAATCCCAGCTCTATAGTAGATATCCAATAAGGTGTCACGAACGAGGTTATGTCGATGTTTAATACCTACAATACCAGCACATGACACGACATGATTGTCATAAACATCACCATCAAAGGCCGAGAGCAAACAAGGTAGGCCTAGACACCGTGAACCACGGAACACCCAGTCGATAGCAAAGCACACTACGATAGGTATGTCCTTCCATTCATAACTTGCCCTAGCCCAGAAATAGGTCATGCACGCAGCCAATCAGAGGTGTGAGCACCCTGCCGAGACTTCCATAATGCAACTTGTCGCAGAGTCAATGAGAAAACAGATTCTGATGTAGCAGCAACCTTCGCGAAATACATATCTGCCAATTTCTTCATAAGTTTAGGGGCAGCGATTTCACTAGGATCGCGTAGAATGTCAGAAGACTCGAAACCCGTGGTCTCATTAAAAGCATGTGAAGCATCATCAAAAGCAGGGCCAGCATCAGTGATACCAGAAGGATGTAGGAGCTTAGCCTGCAACTTAGCAGGCTGCAAACGAGACGCCAAAAATGCATAATATGTTGTCATAGTTTAGAAAGTTATATTATAATCTATCTATCTATCCATCTATCTATACGTTAGTTAATTGAGTAAATATAAATAAAAAAATATTTCATATTCATACTTACCAAAAACATCATTAGATAAATATATAGTATTTGATCGGTGTTATTTTATTATATCTAGATTTTTTTTGGTAGAAAAATTATTTTCTAAGGTCACAATAATTATTAAAATATTACTTAGCCATAATATATAGCAACAATCCATCCATGCATAGATATTTTAGTAAACTAACGTAATAAATATATACTACATATTTAATAAAAAGGATATTAATATATTTTTAAAAATCATCTATCTTTTAAATTATATGAGATTTAATTAACGATAGATTAGAAGAAAAAAAACTTTTTACCTTGAATTTTATTTATATTTTGAGATAATCTAAATAGAATATATTTAGATTATATATAATCTATCAAACTAATTTTATTTATATCTATATTATTTTTTGTGGAAAAATTATTTATGTTTAAATTATTATTTATTTATTTAAATCTATTTAAATTATTTATAATATTATATTATCATATTTTTCGTGTATGGGATGATAAGTAGACTAGTATATACTCCGTATATATTTAATTATTATATACTACGAGTATATGTAGATTACTGTATTTAATTATTTATCCTAACATAACAGTAACGGGAACGGGAGCACGGCATACGAGAATTACGCTAAAATCCGATCGCTGCATTGCACCGTCTTGGTTGGGGAAAGGCATGAAATTTGCAAATCGTGTTGTACGGGTCCCACAATCAACGGCTCCCCCGGCTTGCTCGCCTCGTCACAGGCTCACAGCTGGCCCAATTTTATTTTATTTTAAAGATCTTTTATTTTAAAAATATTCAGACAGTTGGAGCTTGGAAAGATGTGGGTCAGTCGTTCAACCCCCTCAATACCTCACGGTTTACTCCGTACATATTAAATTATTTTAGGGATATTTTAGTGATTTAAATAAAATTATTATTCAAATCAAGGGTATCGATTTAGATAAAACTATTTATTTTGGGTATAAGATAATAACACTAATTTGTAAATATTTTTTACATTTTAATTAGTTTAGTTTTTTTAATTAGATTTCTAGGATCGCTCATTTTTTTTAGTAGGGAATCTCTCCCAATTTAGAATCTTATCCTATATTCTGAAGACATATGATACAAAACTTGTAGATAAAAATGATATATAAAAAATATATTGGATTTATTAAATTTTAATCGAGAATATTATAATCCGAACTCGAACGTAGAAAGGGGGGGCTTCTTAAGGCCATCGTCCAAGTTAGGTAACTTACGTCCGCAAGTCATCGTGCCAACGCTATGCATGACGTAGGTAAGTTGACTCTATACCGCTTGGATGGGGCAATACCTCTTAGATGAGGGTGTGGTCTATTCGATACTATGAGATTGACCCAAGTAGTGAATGTGACAGACCTTAACTTTCGGACTAAATGTATCAGTTAAGCCTGATCGGCTGATCCAATAAGGACGGGCTTTGTCCCTATCTGAGTCCCAGTAAAACGGGACTTTTCAGGGAGAGAGCTCGTCAATTCATTCGTTATTTTTTTTATAGGTATATTTAATACTACATACTAAATATGTATCAAACTGAAGTTTATAAATATCTAAAATCTGTTCATGTTGAGTGTAAATAGTAAATCCTTTACCATGTAAAGTTGTTTCTCTAAATTAATTTTAAAGAGAGGCATAGTTGCAACTTGCAAAACAGTGGAAGTAGATGCAGTGGGGCTCAATGTGCGAGGTAACGGTGAAAATCGTCGCCGTCAAGGGTTTCCTGCCATATTTTGCTTTTCTAGTAAACTTAACTATGGTTAGTGATCGTCACGGTCCAACTGTACGGGTAATCTCTCTCATTTTTGGTTTTGTTTCTCTTTGATAAAAAAGTTTAATTAATGAACGGGGAGAGAGAAAAATGGCAGAAGGTAACGGTTAAGGTACGACCGTATGTCCTCTCCGTTTACCAACAATCACGGTGTCCCTCTTCACCATAAAATCACGCTGTCCCCTTTTTTGTCTCGTCTTTTACCTTTTTTTTTTTCTAAAGTTAAACGCCCAAAAATACCAAGAACAAAAAAATAGGAGTACTTTGTTATGGAAAAATAGGTGTCACACACAAAAAAAAAAATTGAGGATGGTGGTGGGGGGAGGGAAAGGCAATAGAGATCTCTTACTTCACTTTATGCTCCACTCCCTACAACACAAAAATAATTTGATATTTATTTAATTCTAAAAAAAATTATAAAAATTATATTTATATTACTAACATCTATTTTTATATATTCATAAAATTTTATTTTAAAAAATCACGTTTTACAATTTTTAAAAAATAAAAAGGCAATATTTAACATATTATAATTATTAAAAATTTCAAAACATGATTTTTCAAAACAAAATTTTATGAATATATAAAAATAGATGTTATAGATAAATATATCTATATTAAATCTTTTAAGATAAATTATATTAAATTCAAGTCATCCCAACAAATTGCCTACCAGCGCGGTTTTTTCAATGTATGTTCATGTCCAAACATTAAATACCTCATAAAGGAAAAATATTATAGTTTCAATGCATTAACCCTAAAATCACATTTAATTACTCAAATTAGGAAAAATACATTTTTTAAGTGAATATTTTCTTTTTTTGGTTGTTTAATGTGTCAATGAGCACACGTAAGAAAAATATATTAAAAATAACCATTTAAATCATAAATTTTAGTTTTTATTCAATTTAAAAAAAATCTCATATATATATATATATATTCGGGTAATGTTACTCCACATGACTCTAGGCCTTGAGGTGATTGTGTCCGTTGGGCACGTGTGATTTGGTGAAGGGTGGCAAGTCGAAGCATGTCTTTATTCTTTGACTTGCTCGCCTTAGGCGCCTTCCTACACGGGATAGGTTGCTCTTTCTTGGTCAAAACCCGGTGTGTAGGTTTTGTGAGGATACTTTGGAGACACATGAACATCTTTTCTTTGAGTGTCCATTCTCGGTGGAGGTGTGGGGCAAGGTTAATGCGAGCAGCTTGGTTTATATGGCCGCAGGATTAATGGCTTCGATTTCAATGGCATGTTTGGATCTTCATTGGACGGCTAAGAGCAAGCGAGCAAGGCCCCGAGCGCATGTATTGGGCTGTTAGCATTGGTATATTTCATTTGGCATGCACGGAATGCGTTGATCTTTGATGACAATCGAATCCCAATTGATATTGTGGTTCGATTGATTTATACACATGTGTTCCGTGTGATGTATAGTTTGCTTCCTCATGAGATTGTAGCAGATTTATAAGGCACTTGCTTTGCATTTATTGATTATTTAGCATATGTCATGAAGACTTGCATGTCTTTGTGAATATGCTTTGTTTGTAGTAGGTTATGCACCAGTGGGATGTTCCTGGCTGGTTTTATATTAGTAATATTTACCTTTTAGCAAAATATCTTAATATAGAATAATTTAATGTATTTTTTTTATAATTAGCTAAAAACATTTAGGATTTGTCTAATATTGGTACATGAGCACATACAATCCAAAAATGAAAGATTCAATTTAATAAGGTGTATTTTCTAGTTTCAATACTCAAATACATCCAATATTATATTGAAATTAAGATATCTTTTTTTTTGGGGGTGTCTAGCTAATCACACTAAACAAGTCGAAATATTTAAATAGTAACTATTGAATTTGATTGGAATGATTCAGAATAATCTCCGGACGTTGTGTAATAAGAAATTGGCTCTAAACTTCAAAGGTAAATTTTATAACGATGGTGCAACTTGTTTTATTGTACGAGGTAGAGTGTTGATCAACGCCAAAAAAGCACATGAATATAGGGTTAATGTAGCGAAAATAAGGATGATATATCATATGGATATGTGCTCACACTAGACAGGATATAATAGAAATAAGGTTATCATCGATAATGTGGGAGTATGTGAGTAATATCAAGGATATATATACTCCATCGGTCAAGACTTAGATAGTTTGGATACATGTACAAAGGAGAAAACCCTTTTTTCATACGTTGACCGATAAATTTTATCCAATATACTACATAGTATTATTGTATCGAATTATAAATATCATCGAAATATCCGATATTTAGAATATTATCCATTGTTGGGGGATCTGGGCAAAGTCCTATCGAATTACTTCACTCCAACTCTTTCTCTGAAGTAATTAGATATGACTTTTTTCTGATTTCTCAAAAAGGATATGGCGAGGATCGAAAAATGTGAAGGAGCATCATCCAAATTAAAGAGGACTAGGCTAAGACTGGATAGTGAATGTCTCTTGTCGATAATTTATTATATCCTTTTATTTTATATTTTATTTTTCGCATTCTTTTCATTATTGCTTCTTTTTCATTCTTGGTTTTCCAATTCTTTCACTAGCTTGTTTATGTGTTTGTTGGTAGTATTTTAGATCACTAAAAAACATCTGATAAATACCAATCACAAGTTGATATAGTGGTCATGGGGCTACATCTCATGCCTCGAGGTTCGAAGTTCGAATCCCCGTGGAAACATGGAGACGCTTGTGAGTGGGAGGGTCAACCCCTTAAATGGGTCTACAGTAACCCGATCCAGATGTAGAGTGGGCTAAGCCAACTTGAATTGGAAAGAAAAAAAAAAACATCCGATAAATTGACTACATTTCTTGTTATTGTAAATATTATGATCTCCACCTCGATTTAAAGCTAATTTTCAACTCTATAAAATCTTATTAATCCAACTTAAGGGGTATACTTCCAAGAGTTCCAACCTATACGAAGAACGTGTCGTAAAAGTAATTGCAAAATCCAGTTTGTTTTAATCACCTACCGAGATGTCGGACCTTAATTAACTTTCATTGACACCCTTAAATTATGGGGTAATTGTTTAGTGTAATTATATTTTTTCACACACTGTATTCAACTTTGATTAGAGATTAAAAATAACACGCACATAACAAATTTTGTCATCTTTATGGTCAGGGGCGGATCCTTTAAAGGACCGGGGGTGGCAGTCGTCCCCCCAATCAAAAATAAAATTTAATATACATATTCCTCTCGTCGATAGTTTCGATTTGATATATTATAAGCTCAAATCCGATAACTGAGTAAAAAGTTATAAACGTTTCAAGACTGAAGCGATATAAATTATTTTTCACATCATTTACCAAATTAATACACTTCTATCATACTCTCATTTGTTAAACTTCATAACTTAATACTATAATTAAACCCGAAAACTTCAAATATTGATGGTTTTTTCGAGAAAAAAAATAGAAATTAATTTTTCGCCCCCTCAACAAAACGCTTCAGGATCCGCCACTGTTTATGGTGTAATTGTTTAGTATAATTATATACTTTTCCCCCCATATTTTAATTATTTGTTTGCCACCAAACTATAGTCCTCTTTATGTACAAACATGAATATGAAAATTTATTAAATTAATACCTCTTTTAAGTGATCAAAAGATATAGAAATTTTCATGTAATAATTGCAGTCAAAGGAGGCATTAATGCTAGGCGTGGCCGCTGGGTCAAGGGTCAGGGTTGGCCGATCCGAACCCTAACCCGTAAATCTCACGAGTTGACGGGTTCGGGTCGACCCGTTGACCCGACGGGTTACATTATTTTAAAAAAAAATCTTTTTTTTTAAATGACTATTAAAATAAATAAATAAATAAAATGTAAACATTTTATCACTTTGATATGAAGTGTTAAAAATGTAGGAAGATTATATTTCCATATTAATTCTTTCATCCACAATAATTTCATTGTGTGATGTAAAAGAAAAAAATATGAGAATATATTTCTCAAACTTCATTTCCAACTTAATTTCCAATGTAGGAAATGTAGGAAACAAGTGAAGTGGAGGAAATGTGGTAGTGGGATACATATATATAGCCTCATGCCTTCTCATTCTAACTCCATATTTTCGATGTGGGACAAAGTCTTTGTCCCACATTGAAAATGAGGGGAAGGAAGGAAGACTTCCAAGTCTATAAAACGAGAAAGATGGGGTTTATTTGTCTCACATTGCAAATTGCATATTAGTTTATGTATTATTGTGAATTATTTTAAGAATAATTTACATAATTTACATAATATTATAAATTTATTTTATTAAAAATAAATTTTTCAAAAAAAAAAATATTTTGAAAAAGCGGGTTGACCCAGCAGAAGTCATGGATTCCCCGACCCTAACCCTAACCCGCTATTCGTCCCCACCCGCCAACCCGTCAACCCAGACCCGACGGGTTACGGGTTGACCCGTAACCCGTGACCACGCCTGATTAATGCCAATTAAGTACAATTGGAAATGGATATGAAAGATGGAAAGCATTAATACATGTCATTATGAAATGAAATGGAAATATTTGACATCTTATAAACAAATTTTTTTAATGGAAGTTTATAAAAGTTGGGCCTTTTACAAAATCAAATTAGAACAAAAACGAATTATATATAATGCCTATGCATCGTAAATTAGGTGATCACTCTCGAAAAGATTTATATCATATCCTCCTATAATGTCCAAAACATATCTAAAATATTGAAATCGAATGAGATAACTAAAGCATTATTAATGCACTTTACGGTACCCTTAGAAATCGAAATGCCTATCTAGCTCTAACTCTCGACGACTTGTGTAAACTTTCTTTGATCCGAATTTATCATGTCTTCACAAAAGTTAATAACGTTGTGGGTAAACTGACCAGTCTAGAATATTTAACCTCTAATACAAACCTAAATTATCACACACGTTTATAATTTCTCATATGTAAGAATACATAAAACTACACATGAAGTATAGCAAGAACTAACTATTTTCCCATATATAAAAAATAAGATACCAAGCAAAAAGAGCTTGAACTACTAACTAGTATACAAAGTACCAAGAGAGTGACAAAATTTCATGATTTTGGGTTTGATACTCCCCTCCTTTTTTTCTTTATACTTTCTAGTTGTATCAATTAATTTGTTGCATGCATATGGCTGGCTTCAATATATTATACTATTATTCAATGCGTTTTGATTTGTGAGTCCAAACTCATCTTGTAACAAGCCATATGCGACATTTAATCACTAGTTATGAGTTTTTTTTGTTTTTTTAATTTGAGACTAGTTGTGAAATTGTGATGTCAAAGTGGTGTTTATCACAAACCATCCTTTGCGGAAAATTATCCATAATATATAGTGGGAACTGCAAATATGTAATTATGAAGTTTTTTTTAATAAAAAGCCAATATACTATCTAGTAACTCAAGAGATTGATAAATTAACAGATGAACTAATCGTCGTGATACAATACAAATATAATACTAGTCAAACAAGGAAAAATGACTCAAAACTCAACAAATTACACTAAAATCTTTGAACTGCGTGGAAATCTAGGAAGATTCCTAGAAGATGGCGAATGTGAAGAACAAAATTTATGATCGAAGTCAAGGTTCCGAAAAGAATTTATGAACTCAAAAAATGTAATTATGAAATCATAGTTTCGAAAAGAATTTAGTTAAAGAACAAATTTTTGAATCTATGAAAATTAGTTTTTAATAGAAAACATTTTAAAAAAAAATATTTATACATTATCCAGCTAATCACAATGAATAATATAGTACGTAAAGTGTAATGATAGACCGGAAAACCACCATATTTGCAATGAGCCGCTCGTACACATATTCCGTCCATATCTAATTAAATCGTGTCAAAGTATCACATTATCCACTTTATTGTACATTACTTGAAGTTCTCTTTTAGGGTGAAATCCATAAAAGAAACAAGAAAGTTGGATGAGAGGCCTAGCAAAATAAGGAACAATACGTTCGGGGTTTGAATCATGATGGTTGTGAAATAGTTGCTCACTTGCTCTCATTTGGGCATTTCTACATACTAGATAGAATATTGTCGTTTTTCCCGTTAAAAAAAATATAAATAAATGAAATAGCCGAAGAAAAAACAGAACAAGGAAAAGAAACACAATATAATAAACATTAGATTAATATGTAAATGACTGTACTCTTGACATGAGTAATATACAATTAAAGTGATTAATATACATTTAATTTTTAAATATTTATAACTTTTTACTTGAATATCGGTTTAAGGTGTATTATATATCAAAATGAAGTTATCAACAAGAAGAATACAAGTTCATCAGATGAGGAGAGGGGCGCGTGCTCCCCATGCTATCCTTTAGCTCCGCCACTGCATATGAGTATAGGTATGTGATTATTGTAAAAGTTAGAATACACAAAGACATGATTTCAAAAGCAATACATCAACATCTCTACATGGAATACTTTCAAGGAATGTTTTGTAGGAGAAATGTAACATCAAAAGAAATAAGCTAACTAGTGGTAGTTGATGATGAATTGCCATATGAGCTGCCCACTTCCTCCATGCATGATCTATGTTTCTCTCCTAAGGACATCTCCATTTCCCCTCTCCCACTCCAAGATCTCCTTATCACTTTCCCAACCCTCCTTTCACCAGCTGACACGTGGCATTCCCAAATTCTATGTTTTGCCTTGGAATTAAAATGTTTATTTCTTATGCCATTGAGTCACTGATCCAAAAACTTAAATGCCTTGTAGTTCTGAACATGACAGTGGTTAGTCACCTCTAACATTGGATATACACATTTTTCATTTTAGATATGACATGAATTTAATTTTGTGGGGTAATTTTCAGCCCCTGTTTTTTTTTTTTTGCAGATAACGATGTGTTATTTTTTTAAATAATATAAAAGATATATAATGGAGTAAGCTATTAAAGCAAGAGAAATTAATGATTGATTTTTTTTTTTTGAATGGTCAAGATGGTGACACTCACTAGTAGCTAAATATAGACCCTACCCAACATGTGCAAATGCATGTTTTGAGTAGCAAAAATTCTAGGATCAAATGAATTAAATCAGTAAAGTTGATCTCCCCACCACACAAAAAGAGAGGGATGTTGATTCATTTCAAGCTGAATTGGGCCAATTGAATGTTTTTGTGTTTCAAAGTTTATGATATGTAATCAAATAACAAATCGGTTGATCCATCGATAATAATTTCTCCCAACATAATAATATTTTAGAATCTGGCCTTATATATGATCTGATAAGATATTATTCCTGCTTTGTTCAGTAATAATTCAATCCCCTTTTGTTTTCTGACATTATAAACTACATTTTTTAAATATAATTTTACTTAAAAATATTTGCTATTTAGACCTGAATTTTAGATCTTAGTCAAATATTCATCTGGTGGCTGATCTCCTGAATGTGGTCAGTTTCATTTGCCATATTCTTATTTACACATACAAACTAAATCCAGTTTGATTTTAATCATAAAACAACTACTCCCTCCGTAACGCAATAGTTGTCCATTTGGCCACTTTTTCTTGTAACAAAATATTTGTCCATTTGAACCTAATTAATGACAAAATTTTCTAATTTTATCCATTCATCTCATTAATTGTATTTGATTTCCAAGAAATTCTATTAATACTCCAACTTCCGATACTATTTTTTTTTTTTCATTGGTCCATTTTTTTTCCACATTATTTATTTGCTAAATTTTTAATTATTCTACTTTCTAATTGTAGCTTTCTTAAAAAGTGTGAAAACCCTCAAATGGTCAACTATTGCGTTACGGATGGAGTATTTCATTATAAATCCACATCCTAGCAATGAGCAATTCACTTTATCAGTAACAATAACTTTACATTATAATTGGCATGTGTATCTGCAATAAGTTCATTATCAACAATCAAAGACATTGTACAAAACAAACAGAAAATCAATATATTGTCATCCACAAAAGATTGCCTTTACCAATGCACAAATCAACACAGACCCAGAAATTAAATAGACACTGAGATGAAGCCCTCATCTTGCAGGGGCACACCAGTGTGTGAACACTTATCCAAATTTCACCTTGCATTTGATGATGATGTACACTGGGTTGAAGCTGCCATAGATACGTATCTATCAACACCTAACAGTCGAGGATTGATGACGCGTATGAATCATACACATCCTCCCTTCAACTAACTGGATTGAAATGTTTCTCTGCATGATCTCAGGAGTATCAGTTATTAGTTAATGATGTCAGATCTATAGAGTTGAGATGATGGGAGGATGAAAGAACATGCTAGACCACCTGCATTGGTTCTACAAATAATTTACCTAAATCTGCCCATGACCTAGATTATTGCCCGAAACTCAAAAAGATCGCCCAAATGATTGGAATGATTTCTCGGAATGGGGAAATTGCTTTCCCCATTCTTGATCATCAGAAAACTTTTCCTTGTGTCCAGACAAATGAGGCTGTGGGATAATGATGCAGGGGAAGGATCAAAAGGGTTGACTTACCTAAGGTCAAAACCGCGAAAAGATTTTCCTCTAATCTCAAGCTCAAAACCTTTAATGCATATCTTAATCGATTATTAGCTGACTGGAAAGGCACAAATAGCATCTCATTGTCAGCAGACATATCCAACTTTAACCCATCAATCTACAACCAGCAGCACCTTAAGTTTCTCATCATTTAGCAACATGTGAAAACTGCCAGATGAACTTCAAACATGTGTCCTTGTTCTATGTAGAAGTTCTTTGTTAAATATATACTCCGTATCAACTTGAAACAACAAAACAAAGAGTTGGTTATGGGGAAAAAGGTGGTAATGAGCAAAATTGCCATCTTGATCACACTAGGAGTCTATCTCACCATATCTGCAATGATCTAAAAATGCAGCCTCCCTGGCCCCTGCCCGCTTAGCATGTGGAAGGCCGAGGCTGATGGCTAGTGATCAAGGGACATTATTGAACAACTGAACACAAAATCAAGATTGCAGGTGATTATGCATCAGGAAATCTTGCTCATACAACAGAAAGATATGATGATCAATTTGACGCCTTGGATTACGACATAAATAAGGATATTTTAGTGCATGTTAGAGGCTGAATTAGATGAAAATAATTGTCATTAGCCCCATTGCTTTCTGTCTTCTTCTATATCCCACACCCATTTTCTATTATAGATAATACTTAAATGGCAAAACTACCACATGGGAAGATGGATGGGGCTGCTTTTAGAAGGAAAAAAAAATAACTCGGCAAAAAAAAGAGTCATATTCTCCACTAATGATTAAGCATCAGCTATTAGTTGTATTGAAATGGAAACATCAGATACTAATTGATGACTTAATTAAGATAAAAATGCACAAATACTAACCCTAATAATTGGTTGGCTTATGCAAGGGGGGTCCAATAAAGGCCTATTTGAAGTGAAAAACTCCCTTGTAAAGGGATAACCTTTCAAGGAGATACTAGTATATTACCACTACTCCCATCCATTCTTCATAAGAATCTGCCCATATTTCATCACAGACCTAATCATTAGCTACATAATGCATCACACAGGAGGTTGATATGTTTCTTTATTCCCAAATCTCTGGACTTTAAATGATCTAGTAGTTCCAGTGCATGCATGATGCTCGGATAGATGAATTTGGATTTGCAAATCCAAGGCAATCACAAAGTAGAGCAAGATTCAACATTTTGATAACAGGTGAATTGAAGTGGTGTACCAACTGATTGCTATTTCTATTGATAAATCAGAGTCATTCAACTGTTGCAGTTAGCAAGCAAACCTTCAAATTAAGAAACTTGCAATGCCCTTTCTCATCAGCTGAAATGAAAATTACGGTAAATCGGAAGAAAGCAAAATAGAGCAATAACCTGTGTTCACAAAATTGCATTCAGAGGTGTATCAACGGATTTCAGTCTCGTAGAGCTTCAATTCTTATGTGATGTACCAAAAAGATCGAATAATCGAATTCAGAAACACGGTTTCACTCGGGTTTAGCGGTTCAAAACCCTCTGGAAACCCTAATCCGAGTGTGACAAAGTGACAACAACACGAGTTACACAACACGGCGAGAGTGAACTGTGAAGAGAGAAAACACAAAGAGTGGGCTTAGAGGGCCCAGTGGGCTTAATGGTTACGGCCCACATTATATGGGCTTTTTATGGAACTAACTGCAGTACGGTTTAACAGATGGGCTCAAAATTCGAACCTCTGCCAGGCCTAGTTAAAGGCTTACAGAGTTACAGGGTAGCACTGTAGCAGGGGTCAGGGTTTACTTTTGACTGGTATTTTTCGTTTTTTTTTTTTTGAATAAGCAATAATTTGGGAGACGTCGTCGTCAGCTACGACCGGTCCGCCGACCAATAGCATCTTTGCGGATGAGAGCTAGAAACTCAGGATGTGTAGCCAACGGAATCAAAGGGGTCGAACGATCAATCCTGGCACCACCATCAGCAACAACGTTGATATCCCTAAAAATGTGTCTGAAGGAGATAGACCGAAAAATTGGTATTTTTCGATTTGATTGTGGTCCGAAGGAAATCAAACAAAAGACCAGTATTTATCTTTAATTTAACATAGAGCATATTTTTGGATGAAAAAATGTAACTTTGTATCGATCCAATTTTAAAAATCACTAAAAGGTATGAAAATTGTTGCACATTTCGATACAGGATAAATTCCAATTGATTTTTCGACCAATTTTTCGATGTACCAAACTAAATGTTCGAAATTTTAATTACGTAGCGCCACATCATTACATGATCTAATGTATTTTTTAAAAATAAAACTAATTTTGATTTCAATTTGAGTGATTAAAGTAACCTTAAAATTCAATTTATACTCAAAATTAGTTTATTTAAAAAAAAATTACATTTGGATACGACATCAAAATTTTAAACCTTTGGTTGCCAAGTCAAAAAATTGGCCTGAAAATCAATCGGATTTTGTCTCGTATCAATATTGGTTTAATGTGCAATAGTTTGCATACATATTAGTGATTTTAAAAGTTCGCATTAATATTGGTTTATTACTGATAGTTTGAATTATTTTCGGTCATTTGTCCAAAAAATTATTTTTTCCATTGGCAATTCCATTTGCCTAAAAGAAGTAAAAGTGCTTTTTTTAATGAGGAAGGACTTCAAGGGCCAGACATTCTTGGTACCCGAGAGGCCGACAGAGTTGACAAATGATGAACCGTTAAAACAAACAACCTAGAAAAAAAAACGGTACAATACAGACGATGACAAGCACATAATACCAGTCGAATAAACGAGCATAATCCTATCACAGTGGAGACAACATAGACTAAGAAGTAAGAACCAAAGCCAAGTGTCACCAAGCAGCACCACCGCAAGCTAGCGGTACATCAGGAGTTTCTATGGGCAGTGAAGACTATCCTCCAAGGAAAATTCCGGATCACGAAGTGACCTCGATATACACCGCCTCAACCTCAGCTAGACCCGACTCCAGACGCCAAACTAGGAAGAAAGATTGTACATTTGTACATTGGTACCAGAAGATTTTGTTAGAGCCCTTTCAGGGTTTTAATCAAGCCCTTTCGGGATTTAGTTTCAAACTTTTCCGACGAGTTTAATACCGTATTTGATAATCAAATATATAAATTTATCCTGCCAAAAGCAATTTTTTTATAATTTTGATAATTAGTAAAGGGTAGTTTTGATATTAAGATTTAAGGCTATATAATGTGGATAATTTTAATGAATAATTTTAGTTTTAAAGAATGGATACTCAACAAATTAAAATACTGTACTGTATTAGTGTGTTGGACCAAACTTGTATAGTTGTATTAGCTAGGGGTGGGCACGGGACGGGATTGAGCCGGGACGGGACTCGTCCCGCGAAATTTTTACGGGACGGGATTGACACTTTTTTTTCGGGACGGGATGGTGTCTAGACGGGACGGGACGGGCCTTGTCCCGCAAATAAAAATAATAAAATATTATATAAATTTGCAAAGTGAAAAATGTTTTCATAATTCATTAATTTGTATAATATGTTGAATACGGTATTCTTCTCAACTATATTATTCATTAATGATAATAATATTATTAATATTAATATTATAATACTATTATTAATCCATACAATGATTGTATAATTAATTATAATGCTCAACATATTTGGCTACATTATCTTACTAGATTAGGACGGAAAGGGATTGAGACGAGATTCATCAGATACTCTCTCATTATCGATTGATAGTTGGGAAGAATATCGTATTTAGCTATTTGCCTTTTGTAGCTCTAAATGGGTATAATAATAATAATAATAATAATAATAATAATAATAATAATAATAATAATAATAATAATAATAATAATAATAATAATAATAATAATAATAATAATGATAATGATAATGATAATGATAATGATAATGATAATGATAATGATAATGATAATGATAATGATAATGATAATAATAATAATAATAATAGTAATAGTAGTAGTAGTAATAATAATAATAATAATAATAATAATAATAATAATAATAATAATAATAATGCTACGTTATAATTAAAAAAAATACTATTATTACTTATTTTTATTGTTATTATTATAAAATAATTATACTCCCTCCGTTAAGAAAAACATGTCGTTTTAGGAGTAAAATCTTGTTAAAAAAACATGTCGTTTTAGATATTTTAGTGTTCACTTTCCAAAATTACCTTTGTAAGGGTAAGAGATTTGTTAGTTGTACTTTTCAATAAAGTGAAAAAGTAAAGTAATAATTAGGGGTATAAGTGTATTTTTGTTTACTTTTAGTTGATTTCTTAAAAAATGTGTAGATGTCTAAAACGACATGTTTTAATTAACGGAGGGAGTAATTTACAAGAAAAAAATATAATATGATATAATAATATAATAATAATAATAATAATTTTATTATAAAGTAATATTATTATTAAATTATATTATAATATTATAAATAATATTTGCTCAAATAATAATAATAATATTATAATTATTATTATAAATTGAAAATTATTATTATAAATATAAATAATATTTGCTCAAATAATAATAATATTATTATTATAAACAAATATTATTATTATTATAAATGGAAGATTATGATTATAATTATAATTATAATATTTGCTCAAAATAATAATACCAATAATATATTATTATTATTATTCTATAATAGTATTATTATTATACAAATTATTATTATTATTATTATAAGCGGGACGGGACGGGATTTGCGGGATCCCACCGGGATCGTCCCGCGTTTCGTCCCGCATAATTTTTGCGGGACGGGATCGGGACGGAATTCGTTATTTTGTCCTAAATTCCACCGGGATCGGGACGGGACCGGGACGGGATCGGGATTTGCAGGATTTGTGCCCACCCCTAGTATTAGCCTACGCCTGAGAGCTACTGTATATATATGTTACTGTATTTGCCTAAGACTGTACCCTGCTTTGATTTCTATAATGCCTGAGAGTTTGGCAATACAGTAACAAATAATTGTTGTGACATGCTTCATCATTCATTTTTTACTACTTTTCAAAAGTGACTAGTGTAGTGTGAAACCTCTCACCAATTACACAAATAAAAGCAGAGGATTGAAGTCAAATATATATATATATATATATATATATATATATATATATATATATATATATATATATATATATAGACAACTTGGAATCCATTGAAAGTTGGTAAAAAAAGAGCACTTAGGCCACAGGATAAAAGTAGCAACTTATCTTAAATCATTTCCAATGTTCGTGCTGTAACGTACGCACTATATGTCTATATAGATCAATAAATCGAAGGCATGCCTGATTACCAATGTCAAGTAGAAAAGATACATTAGGAAACAGACTAATTCTCCATATATCATTATTTGCACCTCTAAGATTTACTATATGTACTACACCCGCGTCCATGAGGCTATGATTCAAGAGGGGTAGAATGTATTTTAAAAACAAAAGATATGTAGTGTATATAGTAAAAATTTATGGTGTAAAAATCACACCCAATAAAAAACCTATCTGAATATAGTGAAGATGGAGCGACAAAGAGAGATGTTGAGCTCTAATATGAGCTTAATCTAGAAATTCGTCCAAGGGTTTAATCCTTGATAGTGGTTATGATATTTCATGACGATTAGTATGTATGTCATTTTGTCAATATCTTGATTCTTGAGTTACTAGAAAATATGTTGTTTGATATCTTGAATCTTTTTCTTTATTAAAAAAAAGTCCATAAACAAGCTAGGGACGTCAACATATATATATATATATATATATATATATATATATATATATATATATATATATATATATATATATATAAATTAGATTATGGTTTGTTTAAATATTCCACGAATTAATCTAATTAACAAAGGTAATAGGGTAGGAGTAGAAAGGAGTAGTCATAGACCAGAATTAGAAAATAAGGATTCTTCATTCCTTAATCCTTAGTGGTTGCTCTCAAGGAAATACGGTAAATAAGTGAGCTTTGGGGTATGAACTCCGAATCATTTCATCCTTGTGTTTAGTCTTTCCATGATCATAAACCTATAAAATACAATATCCTTCAATAAATACATTTCATTACTACTCCGTATTTTATCTTATCTCCAGCACCGGTAAACATTGGATCAAATGAAATTAAGTGTAAATAAAATTTTATAACGACGCACCGATAGATTATTATTATTATTATTATTATTATTATTATTATTATTATTATTATTATTATTATTATGGATCAAATGTTAACAAGTCTTAGGGTGTGTTGTGTTAACAAATCTCAGTCCTTGAATGATAAGAAATAAAAGGTCAAGATTATTCCATAATTTTAATTTTAATTAAAAAAAACACTGTCACAAGGCTTTTTCCCCTATATTAGCGCGTGCGTTCACCATCAACACTACCTCACGCCTTGTTTTGAGTTGGAGAAAGCCAAAGGGCTTCACATGGACGAGGGTTTGACATTCGAGCCGCCAAGCCGTCTTCCAGCATCTATGTCATCCGGTCCGACCAGCCAACAGCCACCAACCGCCTGAAGCTCCCATGCAACAGCACTCCGGCGATGGCGGCCTAAGAAGGTGATGAATTCGGTGATGGGGAAGGTGGCGATGGCGGCCGAAGAAGGCGATGAATCCGGTGATGGCAAAGGCGGCGATGGCGGAGGCGATGACAGAGGAAGAGATCGACCATCAATCCGAACGCAGATGCGCAAGCTCTCAGGGATGCCTGTGAAGGTCAGTTTGATTCTCCATCGATCCTCTCTGCTAATTCGTTTTCGGGTGTTTGGATTCTCTCTATTAACTCGATGTTTTGGTTTATTGGTTTAATTCGTGAATGAGTCTAGATTGAATTCGGTTGTTGTTTCGTCTGAAGCTACAACGATCGATCTTCAGATCGAAGTTTGTCGTGTCCGTTTGATCATTTTGTGTTCCGATTTGATTTTGTTGAAAAATTACAGGATTGGGAACGAACTGAGAAGGGAAAGTTGAGGCGATCGGACACAGGACTGCACCTCAGTTGAGACCGATCAAGGAGGCGAGGAGAGCTTCCGAATCTAATCGAATTGAATTCGGCAAGGAGGGGATACATTCAATTAGTATTGCTGATTCTATTGTTGATCTCTATTGTGAATCTCAAATCTTGGGTGCAAATTAAAATTGTGTTCAGAATCTTCAGAACTATATTATTCTAGTTTTGTTCCGTTCAGAGTTATTATTCGGCAAATTCAGAGTTTCTATTCGTTAATAATACAGAATTATTCATTTGTACGTTTACATACTCTTTCAACCTATCGAATAATTACTGTCAACTTAGCGAATAATTATCAACTTAGAGAATAATTACTATCAACTTAGCGAATATATGTATGTTGTTAAATAGACATGGGAAATCAAGAATTACCTTTACATACTCTTTTCAATATAGCGAATAATTACCATTAACTTAGTGAATATTTACTATCAACCTAGTGAATAATTACTATCAATCTAATCTAGCGAATAATAGTTACTATCTATCTAGCGAATAATTACTACCAACCCATCGAATAGTTGCAAAATTGAGCAACTCTTTGGCCAATATCTAAACGACAACTCCTATTTACACACGAATAATAACTATAAGTTAGCGAATATTTAATATCATCTTATCGCATATTCAAACAGTGCACCGCATAAAAAAAACAACGTTAAAAAAGTGTACACACACGCGCGTAATTCAATAGGTGGGGAAGGAAAGAGGTGGGTCCCATTGATTTTTAATTAAAGGAAAAAACAAAATTGTCGAATAATCCCAGCCATCCATTTCATTCAATCAAAGGCCAAGATCTGTTAACACAAAACACATTAAGGGAGGTTAACACAGGACCCAACCTCTTATTATTATTATTATTATTATTATTATTATTATTATTATTATTATTATTATTATTATTATTATTATTATTATTATTATTATTATTATTATTATAAAGAATATCAACTAGTTATTACATAAAATTGGATGGAAGCCGGCTAAACAGCTGAGCTCCGCAACCCTTCTGAATGTTAAAGGCAACTCTAGTCAAAACATAACTGTAAGATCCCAAGATTGATGTAAAGTCCTCCTTGAGGGTTTCCATTCATTGATAAACATATATATAGGTTACAAAGGTATTGGGCCTTAACGGGCTTTTAGCCCACTATACATGAGGAGACCTATGTAATCTATCAAACCCCCGCAGTCGAAACGGGAGGAGGTCGTACAGTGAGACTGGAACGAAAATCAATGAATAATTGTCTAGGTAAACCCTTGGTGAATATATCAGCGTACTGATAAGAGGACGGAACATGTAGAACGCGGACATGTCAAATGGCAACCTTGTCCCTGACGAAGTGGAGATTGAGCTCAATGTGCTTCGTGCGTTGATGCTGGACTGGGTTGCTAGCCAGATAGACGGCGGAGACGTTGTCAGTGTAGACCAGAGTGGCCTTCTGAAGAGGGCAACAAAGCTCAAGAAGGAGATTGTGGAGCCAAGAGCACTCGAAGACAACGTTGGCAACACCCCTGTATTCGGCCTCAGCGCTGGAACGAGACACGACAGACTGACACTTGGCCGGCCACGACACAAGGGTGTCGTTGAGGAAGACACAGTAACCAGACGTGGAGCGACGAGTGTCAGGACAACCACCCCAATCCGCATCAGTGTAAGCAACAAGGTCGAGCTTAGAGGAAGGAGTGATCGTGGTGCCTAGCTCGAGGGTGCCGCTGATGTACCGAATGATACGCTTTAAGGCATGAAAGTGGGGTTCCCTGGGTGCATGCATGAACAAGCAGATCGGTTGAACGGCCTAACTGATATCAGGTCTAGTGAAGGTGAGATACTGAAGAGCACCAGCAAGGCTCCTGTACAATGTCGGATCATCAACCAAATGATCAGAATGAGCGCTGAGCTTGTTGGATGTATCGACAGGGGTGGCGACAGGATTGCAGTTACTCATCTTAGCCCGAGCAACAATCTCAGCAACATACTTACTCTGTGAGACAAATAGCCCAAACGCATGCCGCTGAACAACAACTCCGAAGAAGTAAGACAACTGACCCAAATCTGACATGGCGAACTCAGCACTCATCTGTGAAATAATCGACGTCCGAAGAGCATCAAAAGAGGCGGTGAGAATGATGTCGTCGACATACAGTAACAGAAATGCCATGTCGGAGCCTCTGCGATAGATGAACAGGGACGAATCCGAGCGACTGTCAATGAAACCCAAGCGGAGCAGATGAGAAGCAAAGCGCTGGAACCAAGCTCGCGGAGCCTGTTTCAGATCATACAGAGAGCGCTTCAGGAGACAGACGTGCTTGGGACGATCAGCATCAGCAAACCCCGGTGGCTGAAACATGTAGACTGTCTCATTCAGGTGACCATGCAAAAAACCGTTCTTGACATCCAGCTGATGAATGGCCCAGTTGCGCGACAGAGCTAAGCTCAACACCACTCGGATAGTGGCAGATTTGACCACGGGGCTGAAGGTCTCATCACAATCAATACCTACCTGCTGAGATCGACCGTTGACCACAAGACGTGCTTTGTAGCGCTCCAACTTCCCATCAGAGCGGAACTTGTGACGGAAGAGCCACATACAGCAAACGACGTTCGCCGCTGGAGGGCGAGAGAAAAGAACCCAAGTACCATTCTTTGTAAGGGCCCTGTATTCGTCGAGCATAGCCGCCTGCCAATTCGGGTCGAGGAGGGCTGTTTTGTGGGAGGTGCGGATGGGGGACAGGGAGGTCGAGGTGGAGGAAGGGGTTGATTGGGAGTCGGGAGGGACGGAGGCAAGGGGGGCAGAGCTTAGTTGATTAGTTGCGGGCGTCGCAGGGCATGCGGCGGGCGCCGCAAGGCATGCTGCGGGCGCCGCCAGTGTGTGGGACGTAGGGTGGGGGTGGTTACGTTGATTGGATGCGGGTGCAGCATCACAACATGACGATCTGAAGGAAGGGTGTAGGCATGGTGTCGAGCGGCGGGATGATGTGCGGTGGTCATGGAGACGATTTGATGGGGTCGGAAGACACCGGTGACGCTGCGGGTGTGTGGTCTGGTGGGAGGGGGGTGGTGGTGGCAACAGGGGAGAGGCGGGAGCGCCGGGAGAGCTCTGGGAAAGAAAGAAGTGAGGGAACGATGACTCTGACTCAGACTGAGACACAGGAGGTGTAGAAGAGGGGAGGCGAGGAGAAGCAAAGGGGAAGCGAGACTCATCAAATGTGACATGACGAGACACAATGAACTTATGGGTCGTGATATCGAGGCAGAGGTAACCGCGATGATCAGACGGATAGCCTAGGAAGACACAAGGAGTGGAACGCGGGTGAAGCTTGTGTGGGGCGGTGGAGGACTGGTTTGGGAAGCACAAGCACCCGAAGGTACGAAGGTGATCATACCTAGGCAAAGTGTAATAGAGGGCATGACCTGGCGAGCGATGTTGAAGTGTGGTAGATGGGATAATGTTTAGGAAATAACAGGTGGTGGATAAGGCGTGAGGCCAATAGGGAAGGGGAATAGATGCGTGGAAGAGGAGAGAGCGCATCATGTTGGTTATGGTTTTGATGATTCGTTCGGCTTTGCCATTCTGCTGGGAGGTATAGGGGCAAGACAACCGAAAAGAGATCCCATTTGTGGCAAAGAAAGAGTGAAAGTCTTTGTTATCAAATTCACGGCTATTGTCGCATTGGAAACATTTGATGGATATGTGAAACTATGTTTTGATGTAGGTATGGAATCTGACAAAGACAGAAAACACTTATGACTTGAAATGCAACGGGAAGACCCATAAGTAATGAGTGTAATCATCAAGAAACAAGAGGTAGTACTTGTGACCCTCCTTGCTAGGCACAGGAGAGGTCCAAATGTCACTATGAATGATATCAAATGGAGCAAGGGTAGAGGTCAAAGACCGTTGGAACGGCAATCTGGCATGTTTGCCTAGTTGGCAGGAAGAGCATAAACCAGAGCGTGGGTCTTTAGTACAGGTGACAAGACTCTGGGAACGGAGGACATCTAGAACGGCAGCACTGGGATGGCCCAGGCGTGCATGCCACAGGCTGGACGACGATGCCGAGAGGGCGACCGGGCACGACTGACTGGACGCAGGAGGTGGTGTGACAGGGTAGAGCTCCTCGGTGCTGTTACATCTCATGCGAGTAACCCCCGTAGTAAGATCGTTCACAGAGAAACCATAGGGATCAAACGCAAGGGAAACGTTGTTGTCAGTAGTGAACCGACGGACAGAGATAAGGTTTTTGACAATCTTTGGGGCAATGAGGACATCCTTGAGGTGTAGTGGGTGGGTTGGGGTCTGTAATTTGGCGTGTCCAATCCCCGAAGTAGCAAGGCGACCACCATTTCCGACGATAATAGAGTGTGCAGGGCCCTTAAAAGAAATAGATGAGAGGTTACCTGAGGAGTTCGTCATGTGGGAGGTGGCACCAGTGTCCATGTACCAACAGCGGGTTATGAGGGCGTTAGGTTTTTTAAGGGCTAGAAAAGTAAAATCATATGTTTAACTGAGTTATTAGATATTTATTGGATGAGTATTGATGCGGGTTATGAGAGCGGATATTGGGTGAAAAGTAAAATCATATGTTTAACTGAGTTATTAGATATTTATTGAATGACTTCAAGGTCGTGAGGAAAGGGCGGGCCTCCCATGTGCCAATGTTTGAGGTGTTCTCGACCCAGGACTCGAACTGGATGAATGTGGCAACTGACCATTTGGGCCAGTTTGTCATGGCTAGTGAGGGTATCTTCATGAAAGGCGGCACCATTAACTGGATGATAAAGGGATACATTGGCAATCACAATCACATATGGGAACTGCTTGTGTTTGACTGTGGAGGTGGGAGGTTTAAAACCATGGAGCTCCCTCAAGAAGTGAACCAGGAGCAGCAACCGAGTGTCGAGATATATATGCAATTGGGTGTCTATCGCGGCATGCTGTTAGTGGAGGCCATTTTATGGGATCTCCGCCCTGATAGGATCGACGTGGTGAGGTGGGTGATGGAGGAGTATGGCGTCGAGAGCTCGTGGAAAGAGTCCAGTTGGGGTGAAGATCATCTTTCTACGTTAGAGAGACATGGTGCTGTATGGAAGCGTAGTAGTAGATACAAGCGATGCGTTATCCAACCTAGTATGTTTTTTATGGACTCCACATCTGTATGACATTTGTGTTGTGTTATAAGAAGGTTTTCATGATTTCATTCGGAAAAGAAAATTATCTTTTATCTCAGGAACTAGGAAGTTCTATCTTTTATTTTAGAATATATTTAGGAAAGTTATATCTTTTAACTTAGGTTAGTTTTCTTCTATTTAAGCAATTGTAGGCATGCGCAGCAATTAATCGTTCGTATTATTAATTCAAATATTGGTTTAAAGAATTTTCTCTTTATCTCCTTGGTGGATTCAAGCCCCTTCTTGATGGATTTTAAGATCTTTTTGGTGGATTTCAGACATATTTTTTAGGATTTTGACGCTTGTGATTCCTTTATCATCAAAGACTCGCGCTTGTGTGCCTTCCTAATTCCTATTGCGTCATAGGAGGAGCTTCAAGTCGGTGTTAATGACGAGGGTAACTCATTTTACTATAGCGGGATCTCATAAGTAATAACGGAAGCTCATTGATAGTAATGTCCAAGCTTAGGGCACGTAAAAGCGGCCAATTGCTTAAAATAAATGCTTTTCCCTTAGATACACAAGCATCCACATTAATAAGTGTAATATTTGAATCTTTGTGTCGTAAAGACACGTCAATTCTTTCCAGAAAAAAAAGGCACATAAATTCAAAGAGGACCCGAATGAAGCCAACTTTTGGAATGCAATCAAGCAAGGAATAAACAAGCTAGCTAGCTTGTAGAACAAAAAAAAAGCCAGTGTTGGTTGTTGTATATCTTCAGGGCCGTTTCGTTATATTTTGAGGCCTTGTGCAACTTACCTATCGAGGCCTTTTTTTTTTTCAATTAATTCATAGGGAAAACTTGAGAATAGCTCCTTATGTATCGACTCATTTGGTGGTAGGATTACAAACTTGCGAATAGCTCATTTTTTACTTTCAACCAATTTTCTATCTCTCTTTTCTTTTGCGCTTGGCATGACCACTTTCAAATCTTGTATGAGATATTCTGTCTTTTTAAATCTCATCTTAGTGATTTATAAGGTAGAAAGATTCAAAACAATAACAAAAAAAATTATGATCATCTAAGAAATTAAAAAGTAAAAACTAACAAAAGAATATAGTTAAAATTTGAGATTAATTACCTATCGAAATCCAAAAAAAAAAAACAAAGAAAACAAAAATCGAACAGGCTGCTACTGTAAGTGCTATGGAGAATCGAACTCCTCCCCGATACGGTACAAGCGCTGACCCTTAACCAACTTCTCTACTGCGCCACTTTGATTTTCTTTGCAATTTATCTGTACATATATATACATATATATTATAGTACATTTACGAGGCCCCAAAATTTTGAGGCCCCCCTGTGCGATTGCACTATTCGCACACCCCACGGGCCGGCCCTGATCTTACGAGTCGCAAAATAATTATATATAGTATGCTAAAAAAAGAAGAAGCAATTGGTGTAGTAAATTTAAAGGTTTTCTTTAAATAAACCCTACACGTGTCACAACGGTACGTGTGACTCAAAAGGCGCAACTATTTTTTTTCTATATATATACCCGGTCATTCTTGAGTCAAATGTCTATGACTTAAGAGTCGTAAGATTTATTTTTTAAAAAAAACTTTATTTTTGGGTATAGTTAGTAAAATTAACGGGGGTAAAAATAGCAACACCCTAAATTTAATATTGAAGTTGTAGAACAAAATAAATGAAGATAATACTAAAACAAAAGGGCGTTGTACTTTGATGAGCTTGAGTTTGAATTTTAATTAGTCCGTAAAGAGTAAAAAACAAGTCTATTAATTAACTTTATTCTTTTCTTCATCTTTAAAGTGGAAAAATACCCCATCTTTATTCCTTACTTGAACTGATTATTAATGTGGTTATACTCTTAAAGATAGATTTATAAATTGGCCGGTACCAAACACACCCTAACACCATATTACATTTCCTATAATTGTCTTCCTATCTCTTACGATACGGTGCGGTGTGTTTTTAAGCGCGCAGGTATTTATTTTTTCTTGAATTGATAAACAATTCAATACTCTAGTATAATGAATTGAAGCCAGTTTCTTTAACAATTCAATTTCGGAAGGTATTGATCTGTCGACTCCATTATATTAATTAATAATTAAAAATAGTGAGAAGATTTTTGTACTGTTATGCATGATATGTTACCTGAGCTGAGTTGAATTGAGGTGTTGTTAATTTAATTAATTAAATCGTACAGGTTGATTTGGTTAGTTTTGATATAGGTTTAATTTAATTACTCCATTAAGAAACAGTTGTGGATTTATAGGTACGTACAGCACGTGCTTACAACTCTCTCTAAATTCAACCTACGTACGTGAGATGCCGCCGTTGTGGGAATTCACAGAGCTTTCGCAGCCAGTGATAATAGCAACAAAGGGGCTTCCCTGCAGCGGCAAGTCTGAATTTGCCAGGATTATAGGTCAGTGGGTGAAATGTCCGGTGTTTTACATCGATCACTTTCTGGATACGCTGTCTTTGGAAAACGGCTACTCTACTGAGCTCTTGCCATCCCCTGAGCAAGGCGAGCGCCTTCACCGTCTCGCCTTTGATGCTCTCTGTAAAGCTACATCCAACTCCCTACGATGGGGTGTGAACATCTGGGAATCGATATTTAGTTACAAGTGCATTGTTGTCAAGTCCCGTCTCTCCTCAACTTTCGAGCTTGATCAACTGTTACAACTTGCTAAGGGGCTTGGCTATGGAACGATCCTCATCATCGAGTTTCAGATGAAAAACGAGTACCGGTCCCGGATCAGATTGGAGCATAAAGTGGAGTCAGAGGGACAAAACGAGTGGTATAAGCCGAGGAGTTGGAAGGACGTTGAGAAGGCCAAGGATGATTATGATGCTCATTATTGGGATCTTCATCTTCGTCGTCGTTTGCTCGATAATTATGGTGATGGCCTTCCTCGAGTCACAAGGTTGGTGTTGGACCCCTTTGATCATCTCTACCTTGTTCCATTTGCAACTATTTCCATTGAATGTCAATATATATATTATTAATTTTCTCCTAGGTGGAGGTAGGGTTGGAATAGGAGGTTATTTGAGGGAGGAGAACATAGGAAACATATTTGTTGAGGGCCGTTATGCGGTTGTCCAATTCTGGGAAGTAGGACGATATTTGAGGGAGAAGAACTTAAGACGCCCTCGCGCTAGGAGTGGTCGTCCTTGTTATGCACTTGAGTATCTCTGCGCCTTCAAATACTGGGAGGAGCTTGAAGAGGATGAGAGCAACCCCGACTACTGTGGGGTGTGTGAAAAGCATGTTATCTCATCAGGCCAGCCTGCCTATGGTTGTATTACCTGCACCATGACGTTGCATAAACCATGCGCCGAGCGAGCCGATATTGTCACCCTCGAAGGCTATCAAGATATTAATGAGCAATTGAGGGATTACCCAAGCCGCCTTCCACTGAGGAAGCATGCTTGCAAGTCTTGCTTGGAAGGGGGCAAGCACTTCTCACATGGATGTGGTTCCTGCTACCTCCAAACCCATTTGAAATGTGGGGTGTTACCGACAATTCTCAACCATGATTGCCACCACCACTTTCTCTTCATCTGTTTTAATACTTTGTATAAATGTGAGGCCTGCGGGGTTGATCGTCGTCAATTCGGAGGCTTTTATTACTGCTATATATGTGATAAAAGCTACGACATAGAATGTCTTTCTCTGGCTATACAAGGGGAGCATGAGCATGGTGGACACCAACATGTATTGAAACTCATCTACACTCGTGATGGAATGGAGGAGGACGAATCCTATTGGTGCGACATCTGCTACGCCGACATTGACCCACAAAATTGGTTTTATTCTTGCCAAGACTGCCCCTATTTTTCTGCTCATCCAAACTGTGCAAGGCGTTCCATCAAGATGGGATCACTGCAAATTCATCCAGAAGCCCCTCGCTAATTAATTAAGTGGTCGATTGATCCACCACAAATTCTATCATTTACTTGTATTTGTCAAGTTTGTTTAAATTTTTTTTTTCTCCTGTGTTCAATTCATTCGATATTGTCATAATAATTAAGGTTTGAAGTTGCTTGTCCAAGATGCTATACTGCATCATCTTAATATTTGATATTTCATTTATATATACTCGTTGTGGACAAAATATTATATATTACTAATTGTTTATCTGAATTTGTTATTTTATTTTTGGGGGAATTATTACGTATTATATCAATGGAGATAAAATTAATGGCATTGATCGATCATATAAATTCATACTAGCTATATATGGCTACATTGGAGCGTTGGCTCAGATTGGATGGCCTTCCCCAGCTGATCACAATGTTGATATTTGGGATCTCCAACTTCGTTGTTTACTCGATATTGTTATCACTACGTGAAATGTTTAGCCTTTTTGAAAATGTTAAGGACTTTCAAACACACAATGAGAAGCAGGTTTTCTTGAAAATTGTAAAATGTTATACTCCCTCCATCTCAAAATATATGCGCTTCGGTGAAAACCAAAATTGCGGTAAAAACCTGTGAGAACCGTTTTTTTTTATATCACGGTTCACTTGCTTTATAGCCCAGTTTTGAATAGAAACGGCCTATAAAGTCACAAATTTTAGCCCGGTTCTGAATAAAATCGAGCTATAAAGTCACTATGTAATTTTAAAACATTAGCTTTTTAGCACGATTTTTCGGTTTGATCGAACTATAAAGTCATGTGTTATTTTAAAACTGGAGTTTTTAGCACGGTTTTTAGGTTGAACCGAGTTGTAAAGTCACCGTGTGATTGAGGTTTTTAGCACGGGTTTCAAAAAACCAAGATATAAAGTAGTCCTCACGGGTTTTTACCACAATTTGAGGTTTTCACCGGAGTCAATCCATATATATATATAGGGAAATTCCGGTTGGTGCCCCTGAAGTTTTGACTATTCCGGATGGTGTCCTACGGTTTTCCTTTTTCCGGATGGTACCCCTGAGGTTTTTCAAAAGCTCGTCTCATGTCCAAAATCAATGTTTTCACTTTTTTCATAGACAAAAATGAACCTTTATTTTTTCAATATTTCACAAAATCACCATTTACTTTTAAATTGCACATAATTATCTATATTTTTGCCAAAAATACAACACAAAAGCACACTCATTTTTAAAATTAAACAAAACCACCCATATTTAAAAAAAAAATCAACACAAAACGCCTAGTATTTTTAAAAACGCATAACATATTGATTACTTGACAAAATGTGCACATAACCACCCATTTTTATGACCAAAATGATTAAGCTATAACATTTTAAAAACATATATTAAAATAATACTTATTACAAAATCATCCTTTGTATGTTTTATGGGGGGTGTATATATGATACTTACTTAATTAAAAAAAACCTATCATTTTTTCTAATAATTAAGACTTATTTACCTTGAGTTATTTTATCTTATTCATTAATATTTTATTATTAAATAGATATTTAATGTATTCGTGTAGAATATTCTAATTCCTATATATTAAAAAAAAATTTTAGCCACATGATCGATGAGCTTTAGTTATTTTATTCAAATGACTACAATAAAGTTTTTTATTTGTGATGATATCGCAATTGGGTTTTAAACTTAACCATTTTGTTCATAAAAAATGGATGATCATGTGCACATTTTGTCAAGTAATCGATATGTTATGCGATTTTAAAAGTATTGTGTTTTTTGTTGAATTTTTTAAAATAAAGGGTGTTTTTGTTTAATTTTAAAAAGGAGAGTACTTTTATGTTGCATTTTTGGCAAAAATATAGATAATTATGCTCAATTTAAAAGTAAAGGGTGATTTTGTGTAATATTGTAAAATAAAGGTTCATTTTTGTTCATAAAAAAAGTGAAAACATTGATTTTGGGCATAAGACGAACTTTTGGAAAACCTCAGGGGCACCATCCGGAAAAAGAAAAACTATGGGACACCATCCGGAATAACCAAAACTTCAGGGGCACCAACCGGAATTTCCTATATATATATAGGTGAGTCGTTTTACATTTTTACACATTTTTTAAAAATCTAAAAACTATATAAAACATTAATTTTTTAAAATATTATTATACTTATTAATAAGAAGTACTCCCTCCATACGCGAAAGCATGTCATTTTAACTCGTTACACAATTTTTAAGAAAGTCAATAATATACTCATTTTTTTTACTTATTTACCCTCATTTATTACTCTACTTTTTTACTTTATCGAAAACTACAACTCACAGCCCATCAATTATGTCAATGACATTTTCGTAAAGTGGAACCTAAAATACCTACAATGACATGATTTTTTGAACAAAATCGAACCTCTAAAATGACATGTTTTCGCGAACAAAGGGAGTATAATATTATTTCTTTAAAAATTAACAAAAAAATTTAATATTTTATATAGTTTTTAGTTTCTTAAAAAAACATGAGCTAGGTTGTTATGATACTACAGTGCACTAGGGTTATACTTAGAGAGCTTAGGCATGTTTATCAATGGATACTAGGGATACTAGGAATACTAATATTTTATTTTTCTCTTTCCGGCACATCAAGAATGTCAACTAGTTATTACATAAAATTGGATGGAAGCCAGCTAACAAGCTGAGCTCCACAACCCTTCTGAATGCTAAAGGCAACTCTAGTCAAAACATGGCACGTATCCCTACTGTACCCAAGTAGCCCTCTAGCAACCCACATATCCGCTTGAGATGTCCCATGTCCGGCCTCATCCTCTAACTCACCAATAGTAGAAAAGGAAAACGGCATAAAGTGATATCCTTTATCTCCACAAACCTTCTCATACTTTTTCCTTTTGTTTTCAGCAGCCACCCTGGCCGTCTTACCCGGGATGAAACCTGAAAGACCAGAATTGCTAAAGATAGAAGTACCCGTGATGTCAACACAAGTGTCTTTGCCCTGGAAGCAGTTGTAGAACAAAATATCAGCCGGACAAAGCTCACCTCCCCTGTCATCAGTCATACCTATAGATGCCTCTATACACACAGAAATCCCGGCCTTCAAGCACTCATCATATAAATCATCACAAGAGCGAGTGAATTGAATATCTCTGCCTTATTTTTAGCTCTAGTCCTGAAAGACAAGAGCTATCCTGAAAATACGTCTATAACACAATATTTAACATTTTAACCTAAAATTTTTAAAAATTATATACTGTATTAACTAAAGGTTGAGAAAGTACAACTAAGCATTAATTTCATTCTTTCATGGGGATTTTCTAACCCAAACACTAAAGGATATGAGTACAACACCCTTATGTGTCACGCACTAACTATTCCCAGCACGAATAATCCAATATGCCCTATTTATTCCGTATCTCCCATGAGATCCAAAAGGCTAGATTTGTCTAATCACCTCCTTCTCACTCTTTTTAAGTCGTCCTATGTTGCATCAAGCTCTTTCGATATTCAAATTATCACACTTACGTACCAATACATTCAGGTCTTTTCTTTACACATGGCCAAATAATGCAGTCTTGATACCCACATGTTATCCATGCATATTGATGGTTAATCCTACGTTATCATAGATAACCCCATTTCTATAAATGTTGTTGAGTCTAATATGCCCAGCATATCTATCTAGTCATCCTACATCATTTCTTGCATCATATTTCTATTCTTACGCCTTTGTAATTGCACAACACTTTACCTTGTAAAGCATTGCAAGCCTCACTACCATCTTGTAACTATTTTCCTCTAATGTAAGAGATATTTTCTTAAGACACAAAACACCTAAAATGACCCCAAGTTTTCGTCAACGTACCCACCTAAATGTGGTGCTTGATTTTATTTTTCACTCATCCATTGCTCTACCTCAACATCGCTTACTCCAAACATTTGTTTTTTCTTATTTAATACAACATTCTCATTCAACATCAAATCAGTTGTTTGTCTATCTTTTACGTCGCTCAAATAAAAAATCACAAATTAAATTAAAGACGTTTTGACACAGAAGGAAGCGACAAGAGACACGCAAGCGTGAGTTCTCAACAATGGAGGGTTCGCAAGTGGTGAGTCTGGTTCGTGCCGTGATTCCCTATTTGAAAAAGGTACAATAATATGCAATGGGACACTAGATGATCGAATTGGGAATTCCGTTGTTGCGCGCATAAACTCTCTTGCATCAGCCTCCTACACCTCTAAAAAACTCGACCCAGAGTTCTCTACCAGGTGTATGACCCCGACATGCTCTTTATTCTCGTATCTGTTCGTTCGTTGCATCTGCATCCTTGTCTCCCGGGGCTTCATAATTAATCCTTTAAGGATTCTTGCAGAAAAATGAGAAAATTTCTTGGAACCCCCACGACAACGAAGCATATGTAAATTTCACTCTTTCGGTCTAGACACTCTTCAAGAACCTCCTCTTAAAGGATTACCTCCTCTCAAGGGCTAGCTTCTTCTTTTTCCGAAGTAGACCCATCCTTTTTAGGACTTCAACCGCCTTGCGAATGATGACCCTGATCTAGCTTTTCATCCACCCGCAACTTGTTGTGGCCGGTGTTGTTGAAGGGGATGTTATTGTTTTTGGCATAAATACTCATCAATGCCACCATATGATTCAAAAAATCGGTGAGGGTTGTGATTAAAGTCACACAAGTCCCTTCTCTATCTACGTTGGTAACTGGTTGAACTCCCCATCCTACTTTAACGAAGCCGAACAAGGAAAATCTACTTTGATACCAGTTAACGCAATAGGAAATGACGAGAAACACGCAAGCGTGAGTTTTCGATAATGGAGGGTTGACAAGTGTTGAAACCCTATAAAATATGTTTGGAACCCACCAAAAAGCTAGATAACTAGAATCCACCGAGAGATAGATAATTTTTTTTATAAACCAATAATATGATTAATATGATAATGATTATGGGCCATGCCTACAAGTGCTCAGATAGCAACGAACCCCTAATTCATATATAATTTGTGCGCCAAGGATGACTAAAAAGATAAAATATTGAAATCAACTAAAATTATTTCAAAAATAATAAAAATACTAAAATCCTAATTTGATTGGCGAAACTTACTTAAACCGCTAAGTTCTCCCCTACATCACTACAAAGCTGTTGAGATATATGTATATTTGTCTAAGTTTGTATAATATCTTTTATTATATGTTTTGTAATGATACAATAACTATAGGTTATGTGTAATAAGGTTTAGATTATGGTTAAGCTGGATTTGGGTTAAGTATGGATGGACTGGATTGAATTGGGCTATTTGGCCTGATCTCCTAACCATTTGTGCTAGCCCAATCCGAGCCCATCTTCGGAAGCCATTACACGGTCCTTTGGGAAAGAGGTGGCTGAGCTCTAGGGTTGAAGCCTCTCCGATGCGCTGCGTTTCATCTAGGGTTTGAGCTCTATTTAAAGGCTTGAGCTCTTGTGGTCTTTTGTCGTCCGTCTCACTGTTCACCTCAGCTCCAAAGAGAAAGAGAGAGAAGAGAGAGTTCTAGGGTTAGGGTTTGTGATCTTCGATCCCCTTTCCTCGGACGGCCGCTGAAGCTCATCTTCCTCGGCCTTTCACGGTGGTGCGACGGTTGCTGGCTCCTCTAGTGATCTCAGCCGCCATCCCAGAGGGTTACCTTCTCGATCTGGAACTGTATCTCCAGATCTGAGAACATCAAAGGGAGTTCTTCTTCCTTTGGCTTGTATAGTTGTTGTTCTTCGTTTCTTGTTCTAGACTTGCATATTTCTGTACTTGGCTTGTCCAAACCCCCTTGTATTCTTTCGTTTATCATAGTGGATTAGGGCCGACTCTTGAGGCCCCGGGGATGTAGGATCGCGGATCCGAACCTCGTAAAAGTCTTGTGTGTTGGTTCGATTTTTCGTTGTGCTTGTCGATTGAATGTTTGCTTGTCTTGCTCGATCCGAATCTATACTTCCCCTCTTCAAAGTGGTATCAGAGCCTCGGTTCCTTTATCATGAACCCGGCTTCTGATTTCTTGGTTATCCTGTGACCTATTGTTGCTTCCGCTGATCTGTGTTTAGTTTCTTGAACTTTTTTTTGGATTATTTCTGTTTCTTTAGAAAATGTCTGATTCTGTTCGCTTGAAACCATTCAATGGCTCTACTGATTTCGCTATGTGGCAGGTGAAGATGCGAGCAGTGCTTATGAAGGAAAAGTGCTGGGTAGCAGTCACCAACAAGTTTCCTGATACTACCTCTAAGGACAAGATCCAGGAACTTGAGGAACAAGCCCACAGTGAAATCTTGCTACGTCTCTCAGACGATGTAGCAAGGCAGGTAATAGAGCATACCACAGCTGAAAAGCTGTGGGAAGCTCTTGAAAATCTTTATCTTACAAAATCCTTGCCTTCTCGTGTTAATCTGTTTAATAAACTGTTTAGTTTTAAAATGAACACTGCATGCACTCTTTCTGAGAATCTTGATAGATTTTTACAAATTACTCAAGATATTACTCGTTGTGGTGACAAACTTGATGAGACTCAGTTGTGTGTGCTTCTGTTAAATTCTCTGCCTAGTCAGTTTGACACTTATAAAGATGTTGTTCAATATGGAAATACTAAGCTGGTTAAGAAAGATATCATTGAATCTTTAATCCAGAAAAATGAATCTCTTAAAGTGTTTAAAACTGCTAATGGCTCTAAAACTGAACCTAAGGCTAATACTAAAGATGAAGTTCTTATGGTTAAGCCTAAAGGTAAGGGAAATAGAAAGAGAAATAACAAGAAGAAGGAAGAAGATAAAGATAATAGTCAACAATCTAAAGCTGAAAATGGACCTGATAAGAACTTTGACAAAACAAATGTGAAATGTCATTATTGTTCTAAAACTGGTCATTTTGAAAAAGATTGTTATAAGAAGAAAAGAGATGAGAAAGAAGCTTCTAAGAAAGCTGCTGTCAATACTGTATCTGAAACCCACCCCTACTACACCCCTGAAGTGCTTGCTGTTACTTCTTTGCTTGTTGAAAATGCTTCTGATTGCTGGATTCTTGATTCTGGATGCACTATTCATGCCACTCATCATAAATCTTGGTTCCATAACTTGAAATTGTTTGATGGTGGAGATGTGATGCTTGGTGATCATTCTATTTTGAAAATTAAAGGCATAGGTTCAGTAGCTTTAAAAATGCATGATGGTGTTGTGAGGGTTATAAATGATGTTAGGTGGGTTCCTGATCTTAGAAGAAATCTCTTGTCTGAAAGTGCTTTAGAGGCCTTAGGCTGTGAAGTGTATAGCAAAGATGGTATTAGAACTTTATCTAGAAATAATAGAGTTCTTATTAAAGCTGAAAAAAGAAGAGGTTTATATGTTATTCATGCTTCTCCTGAGCTTAATTTTGCTACCATCTTTGCTGTCTCTGATGTTAATATGTCTTTAAATGAGTCTATAAAATGGCACAATAGACTAGGGCATATTGGAAATAAGGGTTTACTTTATCTGTATAAACATGGCATACTTAAATCTAAACCTGTTGATATTGGTGTGTGTGATAACTGTTTGATGGGAAAGCAAACTAGAAAGGGTTTTCCAAAATCCTCCTATATTGCTTCCAATCCTCTTGAGTATGTTCACTCGGATTTGTGGGGACCTGCACAGGTAAACACCCCAGGGGGCAGAAGGTACTTTCTATCCCTTGTAGATCATTTCAGCAGAAAGGTTTGGGTTTACTTACTTAAGGGTAAAGATGAGGCTTTTGATATGTTTAAAATGTGGCATAAAACTGTTACTATTGAAACTGGCCTTCCCTTAAAATGTCTAAAAACAGATAATGGTTTAGAGTTTTGTAACTTTAAATATGACTCTTATTGCAATGAACATGGTATCAAGAGACACCTTACCATCCCTGGCACCCCTCAGCAGAATGGAACTGCTGAGAGGATGAACAGGACTCTCCTTGAGAGGGCAAGGTGTATGTTGATATCTTCTGGAATGAGAGCCTCTTTGTGGGGTGAAGCTGTTGTCACAGCTGCATACCTCATAAATAGGTCTCCATCTTCCACCATTGGTTTTAAAACTCCTTATGAGATGTGGCATGATAAGAAACCTGACTTAACTCATATTAGACCTTTTGGTTGTGTGGTTTATGCTCATAAAAGTGATGGCAAGTTAAACCCTAGGTCTCAAAAATGTGTTTTGTTAGGTTATCCTAAAGGAGTTAAAGGCTATAAATTGCTTGTTATACAACCTGGAGCCTATAAAACCATAGTTAGTAGAGATGTGGTGTTTGTTGAAAATGAATTCCATTTTAAAAATGTATTCATTCCTTCTGTTGAGAAGTCCTTGCAGGTACCTCCAGGGTCTGATGCAACACAGTTCTACACTCCAGATCTGTCTGAGAGTGATGATGAAGCTGAGGATGGCACTGACTCTGAGGATGCTCAGGAAACTCCAGGAACATCACCCACTCTTATGCAACCTCACCAATTGGGTGGGGAAGTGCATGATGATACTTCTGTTGGATCTTCTGATAGTTCTGATGATGATGATGGTAATGGCTCTATCCCTGCTAGTTCTAATGCTCCCTCCCCCCATTCTGAGTCTTTAGAACCTACTGTTGTGCCTGCTTCATCTGTTCATGCTGCTGGTTCCTCTAGCATTTCATCTCCAGATAAGCATGACTTAACCACCTGGCAGTTAACTAGGGATAGATCACCTAGAAATAAGATTCCAAATAAGAAGTATATCAGTAACATTGTTGAGTTTGCTTGTGTTGTGTCTGAAGTTGTTGATCATTTTACCCCTGACACTTATGAACAAGCTATGAGATGTGCTCACTCTAAAAACTGGAAAGATGCTATGTCAGAAGAAATTGATTCCATGATGAAAAATAAAACCTGGATACTTGCTCAAAAACCTAAAGATGCTAGGTTTATAGGAAGTAAGTGGGTTTTTAAATTGAAAGAAGGTAACTCTAAGGATGAACCCCCTAGGTATAAAGCTAGGCTTGTTGCCAAGGGGTTCACCCAAAGAGAAGGTGAAGATTATACTGAAATTTTTGCACCTGCTGTTAAATACAAAACTCTGAGGTTATTACTTGCTATGGCTGCTGTTTATAACTTTGAGTTGGAACAAATGGATGTAAAAACTGCCTTCTTGCATGGTGATTTAAATGAGATCATTTATATGAGACAACCTCAAGGTTTTGTCAATAAGAACAAACCTGACTTTGCATGCTTACTTAAAAAGTCTATATATGGACTCAAACAGTCACCTAGACAATGGAATATTAAATTTGACACATGCATGAGAAGAAGTTTGAGTTTTAAAAGGAGTAAGTTTGACACTTGCTTATATTTTAAAGGTCATAAGACTGGTTCTGTGTTATATGTTCTGTTATATGTGGATGATATATTGTTGATGTCTAAATCCAAAACTGATATTGATACCACTAAACATGAACTTGCTAAACATTTTGATATGAAAGATCTCGGCCCTGCCAAGAGAATTCTGGGTATCAAAATAACTAGAGATAGGAGAAAAGGTAAGCTATGGCTTGATCAAACTGACTATGTGCTTAAGGTTCTGGAATCTGGATAGATTCCATATTAAAGATGTGAATCCTAATGCTATTCCTCTCGGTTCACATCTTGACCTTAGTAAAAATCATGTTGCTTTATCTGCTGCTGAGTCTTATAAAATGAAAAGGATTCCTTTTGATGCTGCTGTAGGCTCAATTATGTATTGTATGATTTGCACTCGTCCTGATCTTGCTTTCTCCATCAGTGCTCTAAGTAGATATATGTCAAATCCATGTGAAAAACATTGGAATGCCATGAAATATCTTTTAAAATACCTGTTTGGCACTACTAAGCTGAGATTGTGTTATGCTAAGCATAGTTCTGTAAATGAGTTATATGGATATGTGGATTCTGATTTTGCTAGTAACAAAGATAATAGAAAATCCATTACTTCTTATGTTTACACTTGGGCTGGGAATTGCATATCTTGGAAATCCCAGCAACAACCCATTGTTGATCTATCTTCTACAGAAGCTGAGTATATTGCAGCCACTGAGGCTTGCAAAGAAGCCATATGGCTGCAGGGTTTGTTGCATGAGATTGAGAAGAAAACTTATACTACTGTGCTGCATATTGACAACCAATATGCTTTATATTTGTGTCGTGATCCCATGTTTCATGAAAGAACCAAACATATAGATGTTAGGTATCATTTCATTAGGGAAAAAGTTGATGATAATGTGATACATGTTGTGAAAATAGATGGTAACTATAATCCTGCTGACTTTGGCACTAAGATAGTGCCTAGAGAAAATTTTTTGTTTTGCAGGAATTTCCTTCACTTAGATGAAGGAGGCTAAGGATCTCAAGCAGGTATGAAGGGCCGACGATGGACTTGGTTACCTAATCCACATCTAGGAGATGGTCTGCCTGGAGCGGACTTAGAAAAATATAGGGGGCAATTGTTGAGATATATGTATATTTGTCTAAGTTTGTATAATATCTTTTATTATATGTTTTGTAATGATACAATAACTATAGGTTATGTGTAATAAGGTTTAGATTATGGTTAAGTTGGATTTGGGTTAAGTATGGATGGACTGGATTGAATTGGGCTATTTGGCCTGATCTCCTAACCATTTGTGCTAGCCCAATCCGAGCCCATCTTCGGAAGCCATTACACGGCCCTTTGGGAAAGAGGTGGCTGAGCTCTAGGGTTGAAGCCTCTCCGATGCGCTGCGTTTCATCTAGGGTTTGAGCTCTATTTAAAGGCTTGAGCTCTTGTGGTCTTTTGTCGTCCGTCTCACTGTTCACCTCAGCTCCAAAGAGAAAGAGAGAGAAGAGAGAGTTCTAGGGTTAGGGTTTGTGATCTTCGATCCCCTTTCCTCGGACGGCCGCTGAAGCTCATCTTCCTCGGCCTTTCACGGTGGTGCGATGGTTGCTGGCTCCTCTAGTGATCTCAGCCGCCATCCCAGAGGGTTACCTTCTCGATCTGGAACTGTATCTCCAGATCTGAGAACATCAAAGGGAGTTCTTCTTCCTTTGGCTTGTATAGTTGTTGTTCTTCGTTTCTTGTTCTAGACTTGCATATTTCTGTACTTGGCTTGTCCAAACCCCCTTGTATTCTTTCGTTTATCATAGTGGATTAGGGCCGACTCTTGAGGCCCCGGGGATGTAGGATCGCGGATCCGAACCTCGTAAAAGTCTTGTGTGTTGGTTCGATTTTTCGTTGTGCTTGTCGATTGAATGTTTGCTTGTCTTGCTCGATCCGAATCTATACTTCCCCTCTTCAAAAGCACTGTGATTTGTTTGTGGTGTGATTATCTATTCGAAAAGATATCACAACAGACAATTAGACATTAGAGGGTTGAATTGAGAATTCCATCTATCATGCATCACACTTTTTATGTCACCGAATCCTAACACGTGTGAATGTGTGACTGAATTACACATTTACAAACCATTCCGAGAAATGATTCACTAGAAATGACTTACGGGTAATACCCAAAGGTCCCCGATTCGATCCCTGAATGACCGCTCTTTATTTACCAATTCAAGGATTACACATTTAAACGCTAATCAGGACCGTCGAAAAGTGTAATTATTTTATGCTTTTTGGTGGGTAAATGTACTGGTTAAATTTAATTTCACATTTTCACTCACAAAAACACCTAATTTTTTTCACTTGAAGAAAAGCACTTTTTTTCATATACTGACAGTGATTTATCCAATACATCATTGGCCAGTAACTGAACACTGTCCCGCTATTTTTCAAATAAATTCCTCCAATCTTTTTCCTCCCCTTTTCCATAACTTTGCTCATTTATTTCTCAACGACAGTTTTTCTTAATAAAATATCCAAAGATACCCGAAACAATATGCCAAAAAGAGAATAAAAAAGTTTCTTTTTTTTTCTAGCAAAAAAAAAACACTTTTCCCGTGCTTTGTTTTTCTAGGATATAGATAAACTTTTCGATTTTGTAAATATTTCATTAAATTAATTAATTAACTAACTAATTTTTTATTTATTTAAGGTTCACCTTGTTTTTAAAGTTTTCGTTTATAATAAAAGATGTTTAACTATCCTCAAGATAAATCGATAAAATAATACTCTGCTTTGTTTAATTAATAGGGTATATTTTTTTGATTTTTGATTAATAGGGTATATTTGCAGCGAATAAGTGAATTGCATTTCCCCTGTTCCACTGTTCACACTCTTTGAACATTGATTTCATTTATTTTTAGCCTCCGTACTATGATTTGTTTAAGAGGGTATATTATATTTGCAGTGAATAAGTGAATTTCCCCCGTTGTAGATTTCGTGCGATATTGGTCGGTCTTTACTCCCAACTTTAACTCCGCAACGAACCCGCCATTTTCAAACCTGATAGATGCTTTTCTAGTTGAGTGTTCTCATTTTGCAGCTTAAAAAAACACAACTTTTCCTCTGTTGGATTTGGATGTGCTCTCTTTTGATTTGAGATGGTCACAGAGAGAGAGAAGGAATTTTTAGGTGTGGTAACGGGGAATCTGTATATGATGATGAGCAATTCATCGAAAGGTCGATTTCTTTAGGGCGCATGAAAGAGATCGAAAAGGAAGAGTCTTTGAGGATAAAAACAAGCACTTGATAATACAATAGAGGGCAATAGGCCACACCCCCTTTGGTCCGCGTGCTTGTAAGCTTAAAAAAGAGCAAAAAGGAGTGACCTTTTCTCTCTCTCTTGGATTATTGTGAGATTGGCCCACCCTTTAGATTTCAGAACCTTTTGCAGAAGTTTTGTTCCTTGATTTTGGATTTTTTTTTTTTAAGACCTTCTCCTTCCTTACCCCCTTTTCTTTTTTTTGACTTTAATTTTGCCCTCTTCTCCCTCACTGTTTGATTTTCTTTCCCTCCCCCCTCACTTCCAGAGATGAACATACAGTAGATTCTCTTCTTCTGTTCCCTGTTGTAATTGGGGTAACATTGTTCATCCTTTTTTGTCTGGGTTGGTGAACTGATTTCAGTGGTTTGGGTAATTTCCCCCCTTTAGAGAGAAATGGGGTTTTGGGTTTTCTGGGTTCAAACAGTGCTCCTGTTTTCTTGATGCAACAAGGGGTTTTCTTCAATTTAGCCTCCTTTTTTTTTGTATACACAACACATTGATGGCTTCATCTATTCTTGAGGAGACCAAGATTTTGAAGGAAATGCAGGATCAAAACGGTTTGTTCTTCTGCAATTCCTTGTAAAGTTTCCATCTTTATAACAAGTTCAGTGTTTTTCATTTGGGGGATTGGTGCTTTGTGATTCATGGTTTCAGGAGGGAGGAAGCCCATACACTCGGAGCTATGGCATGCTTGTGCTGGCCCCTTAGTTTCATTGCCCCAGGTTGGGGGTCTAGTGTACTACTTTCCACAGGGCCACAGTGAACAGGTTTGATTCACACTTGTTCTTCATCTTTACTGCTTTATGAGGATGTGGTCATCTCTAATTCCGAGTGGGAGTTTTGAGTCATATGTTCTTGTTTTAGGGGTTGTTTGGTATAACTACACGCATCGAGTTGCAGTAAGGGATTGGATGAGGCAGGTTTCGGGTTGGAATGTCATTTCTATAGTTGTGTTTGATAGCTTCTAATCATTTTTAGCTCGTTTGTTGAAGTTGAGAATCTCATTCCCAAAGTATTGGGTTTGATACCCATTCCTGTGCATTGGAACCACTCTCTCATACATTAGTCGGGAAAAGAGTGCGTATAACTTAGCCTCAGACCCTGCCTATGGCCTAGGCGGGATAAACTGAGAATGTTGTTGTCCTGTGTATTGATACGATACCCTTTTTTGTTGAAACTTGAAAGCATTTTGATTTTTGTTCAAGAAGATTCTATTAAGAGAATTATGCAGCTGCAAAGCATGTTTTTGTCTGAAAAATTTACGAGAATCTCGCCTTTGTCGCTGCAGGTAGCAGCTTCGACAAAGCGGTCTGCGACCTCACAGGTCCCTAACTACCCGAATCTCCCATCTCAGTTGCTGTGTCAAGTTCACAATGTGACCCTGCACGTATGCTTTCTTCCCTCCCTCAGCTCATTTCTTTCATGTAGTACTTGATCTCGAGTTTGCAAGCCATAGGCTTAGTCTATTCAAACTTGTTCCTTACAATGTGTTTGTGTTTGACAGACTGATAAAGAAACGGATGAAATCTTTGCCCAGATGAGCCTCCAGCCCATCAAATCCGTAAGTTCAATCCACAACTCTCAAAGTTCATCTCAATTCATACACACAGGCTAAGATGGTCTGTTCTGGTGGATCAGGAAAACGAAGTCTTCCATGTCGCGGATTTTGGTATCAAGCCCAGCAGACACCCAACCGAGTTCTTCTGTAAAACGTTGACAGCCAGCGATACGAGTACTCATGGCGGTTTCTCAGTGCCTCGCCGTGCAGCAGAGAAGCTCTTCCCTCAACTGGTAGGTTCAGTTCAGAAGTATTCTATCCTATGAGATGTGAATTCAACAGCCTTATGAAATGTCATCCCTTTCTGCAATTCAGGATTACTCAATGCAGCCTCCAAATCAAGAACTAGTTGTTAGAGATTTGCATGATAACACATGGACATTCCGTCATATATACCGCGGTAAATACTGTCTACAATCTATGAACTGTAACCTCCTACATGTATGCTTGATTTTGTTGTGTTTAAGTCATTTTATGTGTTGTTGTAGGGCAACCGAAAAGGCATCTTCTCACTTCTGGATGGAGTGTTTTTGTTGGATCAAAGAGGCTTAGAGCTGGGGATTCGGTTCTCTTTATCAGGTAATGCAGGAGTGTGTTCTTGCTCGTTATAGGATGCGTGTTACACGCTTCTTTTTATAGCAGATTTCGTGTCTAAATCATCGTGTTCTGCCTCTATTTTTAGAGACGAGAAGTCGCAGTTGATGATTGGTGTGAGACGCGCAAACCGTCAGCAAACCGCGTTGCCCTCATCTGTTCTCTCAGCTGACAGTATGCACATTGGTGTCCTTGCAGCTGCAGCTCATGCTGCTGCTAACAGAAGCCAGTTTACTGTCTTTTACAATCCAAGGTATGGCATATGCATTTTCGATTATACGATTTTTTTATGATCAACCATTCGGTATGAACAAGTTGTATCTCTTGTATGATACAGGGCATGCCCTTCCGACTTTGTTATCCCTGTGAACAAGTTTCGCAAAGCAGTTTACGGGACACAGATTTCTGTTGGCATGAGGTTCGGGATGATGTTCGAAACAGAGGACTCTGGCAAACGCAGGTAAAGAACTCTGCCATCTCCACATTGAAGCCCACAAAGTGATGTCGTCTGATGTCGAATATCAATAAATTTTCGCTGCGCAATGCTGCTGCAGGTACATGGGTACTATCGGCGGGGTAAGTGACCTGGACGCGCTGAGGTGGCCTGGCTCCAAGTGGCGGAGCTTGCAGGTACAGACAGCATCATCATCAACTGCCATTTCAACTGCCATTTCATGTCAGCACTTAAATGAGCCTTGTGATGTTGTCAAATGTAGGTGGAGTGGGATGAGCCTGGGTGTGGTGATAAGCTAAACCGAGTGAGCCCGTGGGAGATAGAGACGCCGGAGAGCCTCTTCCTGTTCCCTTCCTTGACTTCGGGATTCAAACGACCATTTCCATCTGGCTACTTTGGTATGTCGAAGTCACTCTTTGCCTTGTCCTTTTTCATCTGATAGCGGATAAGTTATGGTTTGTGTCCTTTTGGTGCTTGTAGGAGGAGAGTTCGAGTGGGGAAATCCGATGAAGAGACCTCTCATACAAGTACCTGAGACCGCGCTAGGGAGCCTACAATACCCGTCTATCCCGAGCCTTTACTCAGAGGAGTTGATGAAGATGCTTCTTAGGCCTCAAACCATGAACCACTCTGGACTGCAAGGCTCATTCCCTTGTACAACCGCGCAGTTGAAGCCGCAGCTCATACCATCAGATGCTGAGAACGGATCTCTTCCGAATCCTTCTCAAGGGAGCTTAGCTGTTGAAGAGCCTCAAATCGACAAGGACGCTAACCAGGAACAATATGAAATCAGCCCGGAGAAGAGTAACAAGGTAGAGGCTGCGGTTGCAGCTGATCCTGTCAAGGCAGCTCAGGTTGGTTCAATGGGACAGTGCAATGAAGATAAGAACGCGGCCTCTAACGTTCCTTCTAACTCAATGAACCAACCATCCCTTGCTTATGAGACGAATGCCATGGTAGCACCTCCACCGGATTCAAGCCTACTTCCGTATATGGATGTCCCTGATTGGCTTCCATATACTACTGACTCTACCCTTCAGTCCCTTCCCGAGTTTCGTCAGCCACCCAACCTGCCTCATTCGATGGGCCAGGAGGTTTGGGATCAGCAGCTGACGAGCATTGGTGCTTCGCATTCGCACCAAAACCCACACTATGTTCAGTGTGAGCCAAACATGAGTGCTCTGGTGGACCTCTCGGAGGACACCCACACGCAGAGTGGGGTGTACAGTTGCCTTGAGTTCGATGGGGCGACTACTGATGGAAGCACATTGATTGATCCTTCGGTTTCAAACTCGGTTATGGGCAACTTCCCTATGCTGAAAGACACTGCTTTTCAGTGTCCGGTGGGTAACTTCAGCTCAAGCCAAGATCTTCAGTCCCAGATCACCTCTGCTACCCTGGCCGATTCACACGCGTTCTCCATTCAGGACTTCACCGACAACTCGGGTGCTACTTGCTCGAGCAATGTGGATTTTGATGAGAGCAGTCTCCTGCAAAACAGCTCTTGGCAGCCAGTGAACCCGCCACCAATGCGATCTTTCACAAAGGTACAGAAGGCGGGATCTGTTGGCCGATCAATCGATGTCATGGGCTTCAAGAACTACCACGAGCTGCGGTCAGCGATTGAGCTCATGTTCGGACTAGATGGGCTGCTGAATGACCCTAGAGGGTCACAGTGGAAGCTGGTTTATGTTGATTTCGAGAACGATGTGCTGCTTGTTGGAGACGACCCGTGGGAGTAAGTGTTCTTCTCTTCTTGCTTCTAATACTAGAGCCGAAAATCGTCCCTCACTTAGTCCCCAAATTGTGCATTTTCCAGGGAGTTTGTGAGCTGTGTTAGATGCATACGGATCCTGTCGCCGGCTGAAGTGCAGCAGATGAGCCAGGAAGGGATGCAACTTCCGAATGCCAATGCCATTGCCTAAACCGATTCAGGGTTGCTATGCATCGCGAATTTGTGACTGAGGCATCACAGGTCATTCGGCTATGGAGATAGGGAGGTGTTAGGCTAATAGCCGCTTATTCGAAGCGGCATATAGTGTACGTTGCAGGCAGTAGAGTTTACTCATTTACCAGGATGAAGAGCTCCAAAGATCAAAGGATGAACCTTTTCAATTTTCCTGCTAGACAGCATTTATGTACTACTGAATATTCACAATTTCTAACCTTTGATCTTGCAAAGCTTGGCAATTAAACAACAACAACAACCCAGTATATCCCGCGAAAACGCAGGGTCTGGGGGGGGGGTCAGACTCGATTAGACTGATTTTACTTCGAATCTCAGACTCGATTAGAGGCTTCTTGGTTGCAAAGCTCAAATAACCATAACTTTCTCATCTACCATCTTGCAGATTTTAAAATGCAGGAAAGGGGAATAAATTGTAAACTGTGACAAAAAAGTAAGGTAATTTATCATACTCCAGGCAGTAAAACAAATGCACCCCCAAGGCTGCAAATCCCCCAACCTCCCCAAGGTGGGTATACACAGAGGGGAGCCACAATTCTTGCCAGACGAATTGGAAGGAGCGGCTCAACCCCTACAGGCCTACATTGTTGCGGCCAGGAACGGTGCTCTGTGACAAAATGGCAGCCCCCATGGTTCGTTAACTGGTGCGGTTTCATGCTCACATATGATTAGTCTCGTGATATTATTTCAGCTGTATGGCTGGGAGCCTCTCATCTCCCTGCTCATCTTCATTCGCTTGGCGCTCTGCATCTCTGGAATTCTACTGGCTTGCTGCTGGAGTGATGAATCATGCTGGTATGCACAGTTTGCGCCGTGCCTGCAACCCTTTGCGCTGTTGAAATAAAGACATGGTTTGTTGAACTTGGGTCTTGGCTCCCTAACTGGCCTAGTAGTAGTATTACTATCCACTGGTTCTGGATTCGGACCTGGCCCTCCATGGAGGTGGCTATGGTGGCCCATAAATGGCGGTGGGTTGACCTCTGGTTGCTGCCTATCTCCTCCATGCTGCTGGATCAAGCTCTTGTAGTAGTTCATGTCCCTTGGTGGAGCAGTCCCCGTATGCAACGAGGACGTTTGAGCTGCACTGGGGATGGTAGGAGGCGGATGTTGATAAGATACAGGCTGTTTGCCATTCATCTGAGGGTAAAACGGTTCTTTCGAGTTCAAAGTGGATGAAGCTACACTGGGGTTGACCACTTGGCTGAAATGGGGAGGGGGAGGATTGGATATAGGTAAAACAGGAGCTGGAGCTGGAGCGGGTAAATTTGGCATCATCGGAGGGGGCTGTGATGAAGCAGCCATGGGTTGGGAGCCTGAAGAAGTTCCCTGCCGCTTCATGAATTCCTCCAAAATTGTTGGGTTATTGAGAATTTTTACCAGCAAGTCATGGTCAATCAATTTTTCCGGGCCACTGTTGCTTACCAAGGCACCTAGTGCTGCTGAAGCAGCAGCCAGGAGTTGTGGCTGAGCAGAATCTTCCAATCTTCCATTTGGGGGAGGGTTTGGAGCAGAAGCCGCTCCATATTGAGAAGGCAGCCTCCCTTGAGCAAAGCCAGGTGGATGGGGGGAAACTGAAATGGCAGGAACATTTGAAGGCTCATCGGACACATCCTCCTCCTCGATGGGAGTAATGGGGACCAATGGAGTTCTTGAATCATCGCAAATGATGCCTTCCGCATCTAAAGAAATGGTAGGGCTGCACCAGAAAGGGTTATACGGATCAGATAATGGAGGAAAAGAACACTAGGAACCTCAAAGGGCTTTATGTAAAATCTACTAGGAAGGGTAAGAAACTAAGAACGAACTTTGGAGGGATGGCCGACGGACGAGGGTATATTGCCTCAAGCACTCTCAATTCACGCTGGTTTTGGATTTCTACATCACCACTTTCTTCCCCGGCAATTACTCGCCATGAAGGATCCATCAGAAACTATAAAGGTCCCATAAAAACGGTTTCATGTCAGTCACTCAAGCAAACAGAAATTCTTCCAGTAACTCGTCATATAAAACTCATGATGTAACAACTACACAGAAGTGTAATTGATTGCAGGATTTGCAACTACTTACCCGGGGAGGGCATTTCCATTTGGCAAGAGGTATCTGGGTCAACTTATTCTTCAGCAACTGGGTTTCAGGATTCACTCCTTCGAAGCCAGGGGGAAGGCCATCATCAGGCACTGCTATTACACCTGTAGTATACAAATGCACTGTTTTTTTCTTCGGCTGCAGATGATCTTGAGTACCAACCCCAACAAGTGATGGAGAATCTTCTGACAGAAACAGTCTCACCTATTCAAGCCAGTGACGAAGATGTTAACCATTTACTCATGCTTGAATTAGTGCAAATTTCAGAAGATTCCTACAAGCAACCTTTTAAGGAAGGTCAATTGAGGGAATGAACAAACAAAATTTTGCATCACTCAAATGAGAACTGAAAATAATCATGCAAAGATATTAATCCAAGTGTTAAGTTGACTTTGGCAACACCATCAAACATTCATTTTGAAAGAATAAATAGGAATAAAAATAACAAATGATACTAGATGACAAGGATGGCAAGTAGGTTATGCTGTTCTATACAAAGAAAATCCCAACAACAACAACAAAAAAAAATCGTCCTCAGGGAAAAATGCAGCAAGATTTTACAATCAGATGGGCGTCGTTAAGCATCATAAAAATGCAAATGCCAAGACTCCCTATAATCCAAATTCATTAGGAGGCGCCTCTCTCTGTCTAGTCATTTTGAAAGAATAAATAGGAATAAAAATAATACTCCGTAAATGATACCACAATTGAGAAGAGAAGGATGGAGCAAGTAGGGTTATGCTATTCTATACAAAGAAAACCCTAGCAAAAAAAATGTTATCATCCTCAGGGAAAAAATGCAGCAAGATTTACAATCAGAAAGGCATCATTAAACATCATAAAAATGCAAATTGCCAAAGACTCCCTGTAATCCAAATTCATTAGGAGGCGCCTCTCTCTGTCTAGAAGAGGTAGCCACAAGGTAATGTTCAAATAATCAAATAAAAAATCATGTAAAACAGCATCATAAAGTATACAACAAAATATTTCGTATTTCACTGTAAATTATTTGTTAAGAGTTCAAATTCATCATTAATGTACACTCCGGAGTCCAGATTTGGATCATCTGTGAAAACAGAAAAACAATACTAGAACAGAATAAAGTCTATATAAAGACTCCATCCAGATTAAAAGGGTACACATATCAAACATATGCACTGACTATATCCCACAATAATCTTCGTAAATGCACAATACAACATCTAAGCTCCAAGTAAAGCTAACAAATTGTATGTTGCATGTCCTCATCAGATCACACAATTAAAATGGAGGAATTCTCACAAATAAAGCACAACCCACCATTTCCTTGCCCAAAAGAAAAATGGGCAAATAAATGTTACCCATCATCTATTATAGAGCAGAGAATAATGACCAGGAAATCAGCAAGATCTCAGTCTTCAAATGACAATAGCACTACATCTAGGAGAATAAGAATTTTCAAGGCAGAAAGATGAGAAGGAAATTATAAAACCAATATTTTTATTCGTGAAGTAACAGAATGAACCAGAATGCTGAATTTAGTATAGACACAACATAACCATGCTATACTCGTCCAAGAGCATATATCCAGGAGAACATAGATAATATAGCTCAAGCAAGAACAACATATTGCCAGCATCTATGCCAAAGACGGCACATACTAAGGGGATTACAGAGGAAAAAGGATTGTCAACCAGATGTCCTCTCAATGTTTCAACAAGCTGAATAAGAGAAAATTAAAAGTCGTAATAGGAAGAGACTAGGATACTTGAAATAGCAGGTACTTCCACCAAAAGGTAATTTTTCCTTCAAATAGATACAAGGCCGAACAATGAAGATCAAAGATGTACAAAGAAAGAAAGAGGACGGAAAACGAAGGCCTACACTATCGCCACCAACATCACCAAAGCAAACAAATAAGTAATCAATGTGCTTCTAGACAATTTGCTGATAAACTCACCAGACACTCATTTCAAGTTCAACATTAATTGTTCCTGTCAAAACATATGCTGAAGCGCTGATACAAAATTAAAACCCATCATCTAGCCCCTACATAATTTTGCTCACCAAGAAACATCCAGACAACATTTTGAATAAATAAAAAGGAACTTGCTACGCTCTCTTTATAAAGCTTGCCTCCTCTACTTCCCTTCTTCACAACCATTACTGCTTAAGAAAAAAAAACCTCACAGGCTAACACTATTGCCCATATAGATGGTTGCCCAAACATCTTAGGAGTATGCATATTACAAAATAGAGTAAGGGCAGAGAGCAGAAACAGTCTTCAGTAGCAAATGACTAGTAGTATACGGATAGAGCTGAGTATCCTTACTCATAATCATCCAAATCCAATGCCACCAACTTAGAAATAATTGTTCATGTACTGGGATCAATCATCAGTTCCTCACAAGCGAACTGGTAATTTCTATGACTAGTAGAAAAAGGTTAGTGACCATGCTACCTCAAAGTCTTTGAATTTTTATTTAAACAGTGCAAATGAATAATACACAAGTCCTCTCTACTTCAGAATCAATGCCTAGTTCACTGATCTAGAAAATATCTTTTAACGACCTACTTGAAAACTCAAAACCTTCCACATAAAACCCTTTCCATGATATACACAAATTACCTTTCAGACTTCACTTCTCTTTTCTGAAGCTACTCCACACAAGAACAAGTTTTAGCTTTTCTTCAATGGAAACAAGTTTTAGCATCTAATGTAATTGGAAATGAGAAAAAATTTGAGCCTCATTGACAAGAGGGCTACATACTCTCATGCAAATACCATGATAGTTTCCTCCTCTAAATATTTTCATCCGAAGATCTGATAAAAACTGACCATACATATGCTAATTAAGATTAGGTTGGGCTAAAGGAAGCAAGATGGCAAGATGTGTTGAAGAATCATCTATGTTGCTACTTCATTTAGGTGTGGGATCTATTAGCTTCATTGTTCACTTTACAGAAAGAGCAGCCTAAGACTAGGTTTTGTGTTAGCCAGGACTTTATTTTCACCAGTGTAACCACTCCATCATATTTTCTAATTATAATGATTAGTTTGAAAGTTTCCCCAGGAAGAGTTTGCAGATTGTGTTGAATTTCAGATTTGCATTTCCCACAACGAACAAAAACTTCATTCATTTTGATCATTTCCCAGGGTAAGCTGTCAATTCGTTAGTTTTTGTTATGTTTCCCATTTCCCCTCACAGCCAGGAACAACTGCAGGATTGCTGCTAAACATTTGAATAATTTGTGAATGATTCAACGCATTTTACTTCACAATTGCTCACCTTTGTTAGTTCTGAATCAATTAATTTAAACACTCACCAAGCAATAAGAAATATACTTATTAATTGTATCATTGTTTGGTATGAATTAAATCAACTTTTTTTCAATTGGATTTTCTCCAATGATGCATCATTTTTCATCATTATCTTCTCCCTGACCGGGAGGTCAATGCAGAATTCAGAAACTTTTACGATTTCAAAAAGAATTGGAAGCGGAGATAAATTCAATAAAATTAAAACTTCTCTAGGCATCCACCTCTTAGCTTTTAAGACATTCACAGATAAACATGATAAACATTGAAAAATTAGTTCAAGTAAGAACAGAAGAAGCAAGGGGAAATCGGAGTTTGTAGCCGCGAAATAATTGAAAAGCTTTTTCGCCGGGAAAGATACCTGACATAGATTTCCATCAGTAGCCCAACAAACCCTTTTCGATTTCTGCAATCCACGCATATTTAATCGATTGAAAATCTCAACTTTAAATCTGCTCGGGTTATCAAATTCTCATACAAGTACAATAAATGACGATTAAATCCCGAATCGACAGGTTTGGGGATCTATTTTCCTCCAAAAAGAACAAAAACAATAGGAGAAATGAACCGATCGCTGAGAAATGAAACCCTAGCCGATTGGAAATTGAAATCGATAGGGGGATTGGGAGAAAGGCAGCGACGGAAATGTGGAAGGGGTAAGGAAAGATGACAAAGGAGAAATTTCAGAATGGAGAGAGAGATTGGAGGGAACCCTAGATCCTCTGGAAGTGGTTTCACTTCGCCGCTTTTTGGTTTGAGCTCTTGTGAGTTGTGACCTCTCTCTTCTGCTCCTTCTCTTGAATGCGCTGGATTCCGGATTATTCACCCCTTTATTATTTCTTTATATTTTTATTTATATTTAGAAAAAATGATTAAAAAAAATACAAACTATCTGTCATGAATTAATATTAGTGCTTGCAGTTACCTTAGTCACTATTCACTATTCTTCTGAGTTTACATTGACATAACATAAAGATGTTATTGATCTCATTCAAAACGATATATCGATAAGGCTGTTATATGAGCTGAACAGTTTGAGATCGGCTTAAAAAAAGCTCGACTCGAGCTCGTTCACTTACCTAAACAAGCCGAGCCTGAACATGATTTTAAGCTCGGTTGAAAGCTCGGCTCGTTCGATTTAGGCTCGAATAGCTCTAATTCTATGTAATTTCTAAAATTTTCTTTAAGTACGTTAATATGTTATGACCAAGTAAAACTACTTCAACCTCGAAATGGCCGCTCTTTATTTACCTATTCAAGTAAAACTACTTCAACCTCGAAAAAAGCTCGGCTCGAGCTCGTTCATTTACTAAAACAACCCGAGCTTGAACAAAAAAGAAAGCTCGTTTAAAATTGGGCTCGGCTCGGCTCGGCTCGAGCTCGTTTAACAAATGAACAAGCTTGAACATGTCAAGCTTGGCTCGTTCAGCTCGAATAATACCCCTATATATCGACTAGGTCCACCTAGTCGAATTTTTACTATATATAAAAAATGAATCAATATTAATACAAACTTTAAAAACTATCAAAAATAATACGAACTATTTAACCTTGAACCAATTTTGATACGGAAAAAATTTCGGACAATTTTTCGGTCATTTTTTTACGTGGTAATCGAACGCTCGAAAATTTAATGGCGTTGCATACTTGCATTATATAGTTAAGCATTCAATGTATTTTTTTTGTAAAAAAAAACACCAAATTTGAGTGCAAATTAGATGAATAAATTAACCTTATAATCTAGTCTGTATTAATAATTAGCTTTTGTATTTATTACTACTCCATTAATTATAAAATTATTTAAAAAATAATTTTATAATTAATTATTTTATTTAGTTTTTACCATTATAAAAAATATATAGGAAAACTAATTAAAATACCCCCTCCTTTGTGGGTATGGTAAAAATATATCCTAAACTTTCAAATGTAATAAAAATATCTCGACCTTTGAGAGTAATGTTAATATATTACCACGGGTTTTCTCACGGGTCAAAAAATCTGACAGGGCAACCTACGTATATTTTTTTGACAAGGGTTTTCTTGGATGGTTTCATTAGGTAAAAAAAATAAAGAGTTGGACCAGGTTCATATCCAATGTCTTTTCCTCCCTCTTATGTTCTTCCGTGATCGCCTGTTAAGCTGGTGTGGATTCAAGGAGATTGATTGAGATTCGAGGAGGATGAGTTGATTGACTAGGTTTAAGGTTGATTTTTTCACCATTAAAAATGAAAATTAGTCGTTGGGTATGAACCCGATTTAACTCTTTATTTTTTCCTTAAAGAAATCGTTCAATAAAACTCAATTTTAGTGCTAATTTGTAAAAACGCTTTCAATTAGGTTGTCCTGTCAAAAAAAATCCACATTGGTTGTCTTGTCAGCATTTTTTGCCAGTGAGAAAACTCGTGGTAATATATTATCACTACCCTCAAAGGTCGAGATATTTTTATTACATTTGAAAGTTTAGGATATAATTTTATCATACCCCAAAAGGTGTGGGTATTTTAATTAGTTTCCCCAAAATATATATAAATAGTAAATGATATAGGAGTATTTTATCAAACTGCAGGTAGACTGGTGGCAGGTCGAAAGTATATTTCAACTCCAAGTACATCATTTGTAATATAAATTTTGTGTATATTCGTCATATTTTTAGGAAAGTCAATGTTGTTGCAGATAGAATTGTTAATCTCTCTACAATATTTCTGTCGACGATGATTTGGAAGATGACACAACATTGAAAAAGGTAAATAGTAAGTAATTTAAGGGTTCGAGAGTGGGGCTCTCTGAAGAGGGTGCAAAGTAAAAAAATAGAATGACACCTTTAAACTTATATGGCAAAGAAAAAATAAATTAAAGGTTCGAGATCCGAACCCTCTGCTGTGCATGCTGTAAGTGGCGATAATTTGGTCATTTTTCCTTGGTAACAAAAAAATACTCTAGATAGCAGGTTGGGGCATGGCGTGGGGTTGACGTGTAAAGAGAGGATTTGACTAGAAGTACATATTTGAATTAGAGCGTTGGACGGAGTAGACGGTGTGTTGTGAGTGGAGTTGGTCTTGTTTGTTCCTTGTTCCAATCAATATTCAATAATCCTCCCCCGACACTACTGGTGGTTCACCTGCCCTCTCCCTCCCACATATATATTTGAATCATCTTTTTTTTTTTTCAATTGAAAAGATGAAGTTGAACTAAGTTAAGTTGTGAAGAACTTGGAGCACCACTTGAGAGGACCAAAATAGCCGGTGATGGACTCCCTAGACGCCTTTCTAGATCAAGCTCGCACACACCAAAGCTTGAGTTGTTTCTCGCTGATGTGCTCGCTCTACTACATTGTATTAGGGTTAGGATTTTTCAAACTCTTAGGCATCGTGCACAACACTAGCAGCTTGGCACAAACACTAGCTTGCAATCTAGATCAACAACGATTTTAGTTCGTGGGTAGGAGAAAATCATGCATAAATAATGCATTTGTTGATTTGATAGTTGATACTGATAGAGATCAGTTTTCTCACTAATTACTTATTTTGAAATTAAAACGAGCTTTCGTAGGGGAAATAACTCTCAAAATCGCTTTAGCTAGAACAGTAGCCAAACACCACATCACCTGAATTGACAATCCACCCATGGATACACAAATGTCCGGTTTGCGTTTTGACAATCCACCCCCAAAAGTGGGTTATATATGTTTCTAAAAATGAACTGTTATAATATTATCGTTACAATATTGACCTTCAAGATATCAAACTCGAATTGTTTTCGTCCGCTTTTTAGTCTGAATTCAACACCGTCGACTTCAAGGACGGATATGCATGTGTGGTTAAACCATCTTTTTTTTTTGGTAAACAATGTGTGGTTAAACCATCTATCTATGCCTGTGTTTTGTCAACTCAACAACAGAAAACAAAATTGGTCACCTTTTCAAATTCAGAAGGCCAACAACTTGTCTGAAATTAAAGTGATGCATAAGGGAGACTATAGGGCTGAAGAACACAGAGAACTGAAAGAAGAAACTTCGCCATGCAGCCATTCCAACTGCTGCTTAACAACTCACAGATTACAACTACATCAGACTGGGCAACACATCGGCTCATGCCTTACAAACTCGAGGTGCTTCATATATATATAATAGTAACTTGTTCAAACAAAATATCACTCCATAAAAAATTTTGATCCACACAAACTTGAGCAAACCGAGATTCAACAACCCTCCTCGAAAAATATAATAATCACAGCAGACAGATAATAATGTACAAGAAAAATTGTCATAAATCTCCTCTATACATGACCACAACCAAATACCAACTCTATGGACTCGAACTATGCAGACTCTGGAACCACAAATACTGGAGGGGGAACCGAGTGTTAAGGCGTGCTAAACAATCGAGCAGGCTTACCTTCTCTGGTCTTCAATGACAGGTGACGAGTCAGGACTCATGATACAATTACAACGTCTTGTTATGTGAGATCCCTCGAGATTCTAGCTCACCTTAGCCACTTCCTCTCTGAAACAAGAATATGGCAGGGTAAGATCAACGCTCCACAATTTCTTACACAAGGATAGTAAACTATAGTATTACAGCTAGACATCGGTTGAATTTTTGTCGTTCAAAGGTTACTACTGCATTCATATATATATGAGCGGATAGATTTGAAGAATGCAGATAGTGGGTAGGTTAGAGTAGAAAGGACTTCATTCTTGACCCTTCGTTTATACACAATGCAAGCTATATAGCAACAGATATTGTCATATAGGACAACAACGTATATGAGAGAACACGAATAGAGTAAAAGATATACAGGATAAGGGGAATTTAAACTTTACCCTGAGGAGGAGTATTGGCATTTCCTTTTACTGCTTGTGTCTGTGGTGATTGAGCTGTAGGCTGTTGAACACGAGGAGATCCTTGCCTCCCAACAGCACCTGGGAGGGAGTGTCTTTTCTTGAGGATGTGTGCATCCTTGTCTTGCACATCTGGGCTTGATCTGGGAGAATGGGATTTGGCTTTTGCCGATTCCGTGGCTTGCATGTAACTTGGAAGAGCCTTAATACTGCTAGTGCTATCCCGAGGTTCTTGATCAATATTATCAGATTTTGCAGAGCCAAAAGAACTTCTCCTCTTTCCGCTCTTTTGATCCTTGGACAGTTGCTCTCCACTACTTCTTACACCAGAATCTAGTAGTGGCTTAGCGGCAGTTTTCTTGCCACCAGAGTGGGAACTGTGCTTCGTAATGGACTTGCTCTTATCAACTTTACTCCTCTTAATTTTCACCGAAACCTGGCTGGAAGGTGTCCCCTGTGATTCTGCAACTGTCACACGGCTACTATCTGGTGTAGCTTCTGGAGATAACTTATAAGCCTGTTGTTCCACTTGAGACCCAACATCCACCTGTGAATCAGAAGCACCGCTCTCAAGCTTATGCTCCAAATGTGGAGAGCCTGCAGCCATGTCCAAAACAACATATTCACCATTATCATGCTCCTCAGATGCAACTGCCTCCGGCTTCTGCTCAGGCTGGTTGGCGTCTGCAGCCACAACTGGCTTAGGGACACCATTAGACTCGAGAAACTCCTCCTGGACTAAGGCGGAGGCAGATGAATTAGAGTCATAAACACTAGAATGGCCATTGGCTTTGACCTCCAAAGTCTCACTGCTGATGGGGGAACCGGCTTCTTCCTTCACATATTTTACTTCCAGATCCATCTCAGCAACATGGGCTTCAAATCGATCCGGTGAATCTAAAGCAGAAGTAACTGAAAGTTCAGTCCCACACTCAGAACCCCCCAAGTTAACCTTTGCTTCATCAGGTATGGAAGCTTCTGATATGCTAGGCTCCTTTTCTTTGAGGACACTTGCTTCCAAGGATGACTCGGTGTTCGGATGGGATTCAACAACGGCATCTTGACGGGGCGACTTAAGTGGTGCGATACTAGCAGATGAACTCAACTCCTCAAACTTTGACTGAGCTGCAATAAATGCTGGGCTGCTTGCCTTTCTTGATCCATATGCAAACTTTGTATTCTCAACATCCACTTGTTCAGAGGCCATCCTTTTTGCGGACAGTTTGGGTTCTTCAATCTGCACAACAAGGTTATTTGAAAGAGTTCCAGATTGAGTCTGCGGATGTGGGTCTGATTGAATGCTTTGATCATTCTGTGCAGCCACTTCTAATGGCTCCATCAATGAAGCACTAGTAGAGTCATAAGGCTGCTCTATCTTTTCTTCACTGGATAATAAACTAGAAGGCTGATATTCCCCAGCTGGATCACTACTGGTTGAGATTTTTTCATTTTCAAATGTCTCAGAGGTTTCCTTAACAGCAAACTCGGGGTTTATTGACTCAGGTATAACCTCGGACAAATTTCTACATTCCATTATGGGAGAAATCTCCTCTTCTTTAAACTGAACATCCTCTGCAACCACCTCTGGTGTCTTGGAGTCAGCAAGTCCAGATGAGGAAACAGCCATCCATCTCTCTAGCCAAGTCCATGCAGGATTGGGCTTCAAAGGATCACAAATAGTTGATTTGGATTTTGGCGTTGATTCCAACAGCTGCAGCAGAAATCATACATCAGTGATCATTCTACAATGTAGCATGTTAATATACAGATATCTTCATGCATGCTAGGACACGGACAAAAAATATTCACAAATCAAAAGCGACAAATGTTTACCTGACGAGCAAAAGCACTCCTGAGCAGCTTGTCTGTTGAAGACTCTGTTGTGGTAGGTTTATTCACAGACACTTCACTGCCCTGAAAATCATAATTTGGATATGTTACAGACAAGATTAAAATCTTATCATGATCATCTATTAATCTATTATAAACCATCACCCTGTTAATCTGTTATATTGATGATGCTTTCAAACTTAGCAACATAAGCAAAGTTACATTTGGAGTGGTAGCATAAAGAATGTTACCAAGTGCGAGGAATGGCGGGCACGAACAAGACTTTGAACCTTGACTATGCCTTGCATGCAATACAATGTGTCCACAGCCTGCCTTCGTACCAAATGCCCACGTATTGCAGCCTGCAGCTTGACTGTGCTCCTCAGCTTTGCAAGTTCTTTTTGAGCCTGTAAATTTACACACAAAATGAAGCAGAAGACTTGTAAGAGGCATCGTGGTTTTCTATCCATTGAGCATGACATGTAAAGAGACTACAATCAACATACCAAGTATCCTCTAACACCAGTCTGTATAATTACGACAATGGGTTCCTCCAAAATGTCATCTTGTAAAGAAGCCACTGTGTCCAAATGTTTTAATTCAGTTATTGCCAGTGATTCAGCAACAATTTCCTCGAACATTTCTGATTCAACCGGTTGTGATGGCTCCAGCGCAGAAGCCAACACCGTCTCAGGTACTTCAGCATCTAGATTAAGAGACTCGGATTCACCCACTGATACACTTGTTTTAGGTCCAACTTGTTCTGATGGCTCCAGAGCAGAAGCTGCCACTGTCTCACTACTCTCGTGTACTTCTTGCTCAACTAAATTAAGGGACTTTGAGTCACCCACTGATGCACATTTTTCAGGTTCAACTAATTCTGGTGATTCAGAGGCATGAACTCTCTCGGGTTCTTCTGGTTCAAACAATTCTGGCTGCTCGGGTGGATGCAATGTCCCAGATACTTCTGTATCTAATAGCTTCGTTGGCTCAGCTGCATCTAATGTTTCAGATAGTTCGGGTTCAATTGACTTTGGTGGCTTCAATTCAAATGATGCTGGTGGCTGACACTTCTCGTCAGGTTGTTCTAAGGCCAAAACCTTTTCTGAAATAGCAGGGCCTGCTGGTGTTTGGCTTTCGATGGTAGTTGATTGAGAGGTCTCCTTGCTTCCCAAAGTAAGGTTTTCAGAAGTTACACTGCTGCTGAGCACTCGATGCCTGGTTGATTTCTTCCTAAAACTCCAACCACGTTTCTCACCTGAGCCCTTTGCCTAGCATAAAGTACATTAATACGTATCAGTCAAAAAAAAAGACAAAGCAAACAATCCAATAAGAAAATTTTGAAAGGAAATAGAAAATACTCCAGTCCAACACTATAAGTGTGTTACAATCAGGAAAACAAAATAATCTGAAAAAAATAAAATGTTATCTTACTGCAGTCACCTATAAAAAGCAATGTGGAACTTACTTGAAGCCAGTTCAATCTATAATATAAAGTTTCCATGAAGAAAAACTTTAAACCGAAATGATACAAATGTTCTAACACACTTTTGGTATTGTTAATTACCATCATATATAGGATGAACTAGAAATATCAAGGTGTTAATCATCTGCAGCTATTATGACAATATAAAACAAGTAATGGTACAACATTATTTACTCCAAATTCAAATTATACAATCAATGAGAATACAACAACAACAATGACCCAGTGAATCCCGCCAGGGACGGGGTCAAGGTGTACGCATCCATTCCCCGGTCACAACCGATGGATTCTCAATGAGAGCATTAGATCAAATAAGAAAATGAAAAATAGGAAGCCTATAACTACTTCAGGCTTGATTCCTAGTAACTGAGATCTGTGGAGAACAACCACAAAATTCCATAACTGGTCAGTAAAATAAGGTTATAGTCCCATTGTCAGAAAATTCCATACTTGTCAGCAACATGCCAACATCCCATTTGTCTGAAAGAAGAGTGGCTGAATTATAATGGCCTGTTAAAAAAACAGTTATTCTTGAGCTACAGTGATAAGTAGGCTGGACGGTTGGGGGAAGGGGGAGTCCGACTTCAGAATCATCAACACCATGAGTGGTCAGTGGTAACCGAACCACTTCTACAGCTAAAGATTGAGGTTCTCCTAACATAAGGTGAGCATTCAATAAAGACAAACTATAAATGCCAATAACTGGCAAACCATTTTTTTGAGATCACAGCAGAACCTACCTCCTGGCTCCTGCAGCTGCTTACTGACAGCAAGGACAAACAGCAAAAAAAGATGGAATTGGAGTATTTTTACTTCATACTCCGTATCTGTTTGCAGCAGCATAAAAATACGATTGTACGGATCGACAGTTATAGACTTCTTTGATGAGAGCGAAAAAGTAACCGGCTTTGAACAAACAAGACGTTGCTTGAATACACCGGGTTTTCTTGTTAGTCGTTAATTATCCTAGATCACCAACATCATTTCAACTCGAATAATGAAATCCACCATGGATTCAGCCTAGCAGCAGTACGGACACCAAAAATCATAGGTAATCAAGTAGTGTTTGTCAACGACTATCACGAATTCCAGTCAAAACAAGAAAGAAATGCTCATTAATTACTAGATCTCTTAAGCGGATCGTAGAAGGAAAAAATCGTCAATCGCATCCTCAATCAATAATAGCTTCAATTATTACAGCAAGCAAAAAGGAAAATCCAAATATAAGCATCCAGTGGATAACAACACCATCGATCCCTGTCAATGGCTCGCGAAACGCAATTCAGAACGAAACCGATTCAAATTACGAAAGGACAAGCAAAAAGAGCAGGAGAAAGAAACCTCGGGAGCTTCGTCTTCAACCGCGGAGTCGCTACCGCACGCAATGATCTTCAAGCAAGAAGACGATGGCTTCCCCATCTCTCTCTCTCTAGACTCTTCTTCGCGATCTGAGTGAGGAGACACACTACAGACGCTTTTTGCTGTGTTGGGACTTGGGATCGGGGGAGAGTGATAAACTGAGCACTGAACAGGGCGTGTTTTGTTGTGTGGGAGGCGGAACTGAAACCTGTTCTGAAATCTAGCTTAGTTTTTATCTAGAGTCCGTCAGATTATTTTACCGTTTCTTTTTCTTTTTATCCTTTTTCCAGTCTGCCATACCGTTTGAGCGCAGGCGAAGCGAAGCGAGAGAGGGAATAAAAAGAGCTGTCAGATCTCGTCTTCTCCCTCCCTGGTTTATTTTTCAATTATTAATTTCTCTTAATAATTTTAGTAGATGTTACTATTAATTTTCCAGCTGTCTAGTGCTATTTATTCACTTAAATAATTATGTTTTTCAACCGTTGCTACCCAATCAGATAACGATGTTTTAATTTAATGATATTAAATTTAATATTTTAATCAGGAGTACAAGTTAACTCTTTAATTTTTCTATATCCAGGTTGATTTTTCCACACCTGTCACCATTTTAAAAATTAATTATTGAATTATACTGCATCGATAAGAAAATATATATTATAATTATACGCTGTATTTTTTTTATTTAATAAAATATGTCATTTTGGATATTTTTATTTTTATTTTAGATTTAGAAATTTTCTTACAATTTATTAATAGATTCTCTACTAAATAAATTAGTTAAATGTCTTCTTAATTTATGTTTTAAAATACGGAGTATAGGTTAAAAAATCTAATTGAGAAATATTTTCTACTAAATAAAAACAACAATCTAAAAATTCAATATTAAAAAATGCTAAAATAATTGAATTTAGTAGAATCATTTTTAATTAGACTTCCTAATCTTGTTGTAAGGGTATAAATTAGGAAAAAACGATTAATTAATATGAAAAATATGGATATAAAGGGCAAGAAAAAATCAACATCGAATTCGGATTTTGAAAAGGCAAGTTCAGTGTAGTTGAAGCAATTAGTTAATGATTAAGAATAAATATTCTAATCAAAGAAAATTGGGCTACAAAGTTCAGATTTTATTAACTAATAACCTCTTGTCCTATTGGTAAGAGTAATGTGCTTCCTTGTGCCTCGCTATCATGAGGTCAAGGGTTGCAGGCTAGTGTTCGGCCCGTAGAGAATTAGTCGATAATCTCGGAACCTCTACGTCTAAAAAAAAAAATCAGATTTTATTACTAGCAATTTGGCTTAACTACCTTAAGGTTAATCAAGTACTGTACCTGTCTAGACTATATAAATTTGCTTCTTTTTTTTGTTTAAAAAAACAACAACAATAAGTGTTTAGAATTTAGTAGTGCAGTGGTTATGATATTGCTTGTAAATTCTAGTTCGGATACTCTTGACAGTTTGAATATTTTTGACAGTATAAAAACGCTTATAAATGAGTTATATCTTTAAATTGGTACTAGTACAGTTCCCACGCCATTGTGCGGTTTATTTTTTAAATTATAATAATATGATAAATTAATATTGTAAAATTTTAATAAAAGTTAGTGTAAAATTAAAAATGTATAGTTTTATTGGTTGAAAAAATTGCAATTAATGTAAACCATTTCGGATTGGTTCAAAGGACTTGCGAGAAGTACCCAAAGGTCCTCGGTTCGAATCCCGTCCCGGGTGGCCACTGGAGGGTTTACCTAGTTGTTAACTTCAGGGTCCATGGGATTAGTCAAGTGCTACTTGCTAGTAGCCCCGGATACCCATGTAAATTCAAAAAATTACAATTAAATGTAATGATAACACCTCATTAAAAATGATTATCGCTTAAAGAAGTGTACGTATATATATAGATATTTTAAAATAATCTTATTAGAAAGAAAAAAATACTATCACTATAATATTATATAAAAGATTTAACTAAAGATAATTTTATGAAAATCTCTTAGATGAAAGAGAGAATTTATAAGATATGTTCTCGTGCTTTTAATTTAATATAGTATATAAAAAATTACATATAGGTATCGTTATTTATTAATTCAAACCCCTTGGTTAGAAAATATAAAATATATGTTAAATGAAAACTTTAATCTACAATCATTAAACCAAAATCATACTTTAGATAATTTAATAAGATCATTACATTTTGATGTATATAAACCAAAATTTTGAATTTTTTATGTGTATATAGATAAATTAATAAAATTTAATGAGTATATGTATATATATATCCAATTATGGATAGATTGAGATATATGGTAAATAATAAATAGGTTAATTGATTTATCCTAGCTAATTAATTAAATTATTATGAAAATACACTTACCTAAAATAACTTAGCATAAAATGATGACACGTGGCGAAATTGCTTCTCATTTAATAATATATATAGATATATAGATATATAGATATATAGATATGATCAGTCAAACTGGGTTAAGATATATTAAAAAAAAAGTGTTTATAGATTTGTTCACAAATTTGGCTCCCAATCTTTATCATTTTTTGAATCAAATATGGACGGAGTATTAAAATTTTAAAAAGGAATTAAAGAATATATAAAATATTAATCTTTTAAAAACAATATCACATTTATTACTGATAAGTTATAAAATTATATATAAAAAGTTACAGTAATATTTTATATAAATTATAGTTTTTAACTTATTAACACACTAAAAAGTCAAATAATATCCATTACTATACGGATGGAGAATATATATGATTCCTTGCTTCGATTTATTTCTTTCATTTTGGAAGTTGATTTTACTTTTTGTAACGGTTGTGTGAGTGAATAAAGTCATACTCTGTACTTACTAAGTTTGGATAATTTGCAAATAATAATACATACATTTAATTAATATAAGGTGATCAATGAGTGATGATGATATTAACTAGGTCAATGCACAGGCTAGCTACTGTAGCAATTAAGCTAGCTTTCCGGCTATATACTCCCTCCGTTCAAAATTATAAGTCATTTTAGACTTTTACACACATATTAAGAAAAGTATAAAAATATTAATTTTATACCCCTCATTAATTATCCACTAATATTATCAACCAATAACATTTCACAAAACAACTTAAAAGTTACTTTTCTCTTATTCCAATGCGTCGAAAACCTAAAAGGACCTATATTTCTAAACAAAATTCTAAGCCTAAAAAGACCTATATTTTTAAACGGATGGAGTATTCAATTAATTGAGATTCTTTTTTTTGTCTAACCATGATTGATAGGATATAATTACGAATGAGCTAAGGTAGCTATAGGATCAGTTTGATGCATCAAGCTATATGCATTTATGTATGCCTATAAAGGAACTCCATAATTGGTTTTACTTTTTAGTTATCATAATACATGACTATATGTTGTTGATCAAGGCATTAGAGAAACCTCTAGCGCGCTATGAATTAATGTGTGTACGTAGTTATATATATATTCAATAAACTTTTGGAAAAGTCTGTGGTAGCTAAACAAAATTATATACTAATTAATCATATTAATTACTATGTATTTAAATTATTTTTTCCCGTCCTCTTTTAATTTACATCAATCAATGAATAAAAAGAAGTCAATAAAAAAACATACTATTTCAATAAAAAAAATTAGTAACTCAATCCTAATTATTTATCTAGAAAATCTACAATGACATTTAACATTGATCAACTTTTACTATTTACAAACATTGATCAACATTTTTTTTTTGAAGCGCGATAAGGATTAGGAAAGTCGTCGACGACTCGGCTTTTTTCCTAGTGCGTCCGAGCGGACGATAATCTCGACAGGGGAGCTATGAGCCAGGCGAGCAATCCTGTCAGTCACAACATTGGAATCCCTGAAAATATGACAAATAGCAACATTAGAGAAGGAGATTATCACAGAGGAGAATATTCCAAATCAGGAAAAGGATAAGTTTGAAGGGGCCAATACCGATAGCTCTTCGAGGGACAGCGCTAGGAAGCCGGAGGCCTTGGGTAAAGACGCACACATGCCCCATACCAAGACCATCCACATTCACACTCATGACCCGAAAAAAGCCCAAGTACTCAAGCCATCTGTTAAGCCCACTCAAAAGTCAACCACCAAGACCGTTATTAATCTCCTGCTATTTCAGCAAAATATTAACCCTAATATCCAAACCCAAATTCCTTTTTCACCGTCATATTCACCCAAAACATCTTCCTCAACCGATAGCATCAAGTCAACCAATGGAGCCGATCCCCAGGCTCCGGATGATCCACTTCGAGTGAGCAGTGAGCGTCCTCCTATCAGACCGCCGGACGGGGCCGTTTCAGATCATCCCACCTCGAATAGCACACAAGGTGAGGTGCGAATTCCTTCCGATGATAGCGGAAACAATGCTAGTGTTATGCAAGGTGTCGTTACCGGCACGAACGGACAAAGCTCTTGATAGGCTTGCTGAAGCCCTTGCTGAGTACTCTGCGGTTTTTCCAATGAGTCATCAGGAAATCTTAAGGAACATGAACAACATTATAGTTTATATGGATAGCTTAAACATATTAGTATGGAATGTTTGCGGGGCGGCAAGTAATGGATTCTTGAATTCTTTTCGAGAGCTCATACGGTTGTATGCCCCAAAGGTGGTAGCTTTGGTCGAACCTCGAATCAGTGGGGATTCGGCAGACAGAGTTTGTGCAAGATTGGGTTTCGATGAACATAGAAGGGTGGAGGCCGAGGGATTTGCTGGTGGAATATGGCTACTTTGGAGAGCTTCGGAAGTGACAGTCACAATAAGATCGTCGAATCTGCAACACATCACGGCGAAGATTGAGCGGGTTGGGGAAGAGTCGTGGATCTTGTCTGAAATTTATGCATCACCGACTTCGGCTCGGAGATTGGAGCTATGGCAATCACTAGAGGAGTTCGCAAGGAATAATGGGAAACCGTGGCTTCTTGCGGGTGATTTCAATGCCACGATGGGTCCGGAGGAAAGGTCGAGCTCATTGGTTGGATCGAATAGAGAATTAGTCCGGTTCAGGCGGCATATAACCAACTGCAGCTGATGGATTTGGGCTTTAAAGGGGTGCCTTTTACTTGGAATCATGTCCGATCAGCGGCAACTCGAAAGTCTGCGAGACTGGACAGGGCGCTGTGTACTACAGATTGGAGCGACAGATATCCGGAGGCTATGGTGGAGCACCTAACGACTCCTCATTCTGATCACTGCCCTATCCTCATCCGTCCAGCGTCGGAGAGCAACCCGGTGGGTAGCAATTGCCCGTTCAGATTCCAGGCGGCGTGGATGCTTCATGAGAATTTTAAATCCATGATTGATTAGTGCCAAGTGGCGGAGAGACGTCGGGGCTTGTGACGCCTTGGTCAGTTTAACGGAGGAGGTGTCAATTTGGAACAAGGAGGTGTATGGTAATATATTCAAGAGGAAGAGATGTTTACGGGGGAGATTGGAAGGAATCCAAAAGAAGCTTGCTCAAGGTCCTTCCTCCCATTACCTACGACTAGAGAGAGAGGTCAATGAGCAGCTGTAGGACGTACTGGCGCAGGAGCAAGCTTTATGGTTTCAAAAATCGAGGGCGTCATTTTTGATTGAAGGTGATAGAAACACAAGATTCTATCATATTTCGACAGCAGCAAGGAAAAAGGCAAGCAGGACTTCTGCTCTTCGGGATGACAATGGGCAATGGGTGACGGACGCTTCATCAGTCCGGAGTATGGTTGTCGAGTATTTCAAGAGCCTTTACACGGCAGACCCCCCGTCAAGTAGTCCCAGAGTGGTGCTACCCAGACGGGTTTCCCGCCGCTCTGTGATAGACAACGAGATATGCTAGGGCTCCCGTTTGTGGCTTCAGAAGTCTGGGATTCCGTCAAGTGTATGGGTCCGTACAAAGCGCCCGGACCGGATGGTTTTCCAGCCATCTTTTATCAACAGAACTGGGATATCTTAGGACCACAGGTCATTAGTACCGTGTTGGGTATGCTGAATGAGGGAGCTTTTCCGAGTGGAGTTAGTGACGCCCTGTTGGTGCTATTGCCGAAGGTACACGCCCCTACCTCCCCCGCACAATTTCGCCCTATATCTTTATTAAATGTCGTCTTCAAGACGGTGTCTAAGGCTATTGTTAGCCGCTTGAAGCAAGTGCTGCCAGACCTCATTGCGCCGACGCAAGCTAGTTTTGTTCCAGGAAGGCAGATTATCGATAATTTGGTTATTATACAAGAAGCTCTGCACTCCATGACAGAACGTCGAAGGAGGAAAAGGATGATGATTAAAATCGATTTAGAGAAGGCCTATGATCGCATAAGGTGGGAGTTTCTCCAAGAGACATTGACAGAAGCAGGGATTCCTGTCAAACTAAAAGAGGTGATTCTTCAAAGCCAAACAACGGGGAAAATTGAGCTTCTATGGAATGGGGATAAGACCGCTGGATTCACGGCTACATGGGGCATCAAGCAGGGAGATCCATTGTCGCCATATTTGTTCGTATTGTGTATAGAACGACTTTCACATTTGATAGAGGGGGCTGTCCGCGAGGGAAAATGGAAACCGGTTAAGGTGGGAGAGGTAGCGCTCTCACACGTGTTCTTCCCTGACGATCTAGTTCTTTTTGTCAGAGGCATCGGTGAGCCAAGGCCGGCTGATCCGACAGATACTGGATGAGTTTTGTGGGATGTCAGGTGAGAAAGTGAACTACGGAAAGAGTAGTGTCCTATTCTCAAGGAATGTAAGTGCAGCTGTCAAGCCGGAGGTGTGCGCGGAGTTAGGGATCCCTATAGCAACCGAGTTCGGCAACTATTTGGGAGTGCCCACGGCGTGTGGGAGGATGACGGCCGATCGATATAATTTCCTCTTGGACAAGGTAGCATCGAAATTGAATGGATGGAAGTCGAAGACTTTGTCTTTCGCGGGAAGGATCACATTAGCGAAGTCGGTGCTCACGAGCTTGCCGCTCTATGTGATGCAATCTTCTTATGTTCCTCGGGACATCTGCGATGCTATTGATCGATAAGTCAGAGGTTTTGTTTGGGGTTCGACGAGCGAAATTAGGAAGATCCACCTACTCAATCAATCGGTAATCACTAGCCCGGTGGAAGCAGGTGGGCTGGGAATTCGACCGATGTGGGCGACGAACCAATCCATCCTTGCGAAACTGAGTTGGCGACTCCTCCAGAACCCGACAACGCTGTGGAGTAGGGTGTTGCGTGGGAAATATTGTAAAGGGAGGTTAGACGTTGATATGTTCGAAAGGAGAACAGAGGCATCTAGGACATGGAGAGCAGTTCTTCATGGGGGCGAGGTGCTTACGCCGAACCTTCGATCATCCATTGGTAATGGGAGATCTACACTCTTCTGGTTGCATTCTTGGCTAGCAACGGAACCTCTAATTGATATGGCCTTGTCGGCTATTCCGGAGGATCTGTTGGGGGCCACGGTTGCAGAGCTTTGGACGGGGGATTCATGGGACTGGCCAGTACTGTCGGGGTTGTTTCCGTCTAATGTCCTGGCGACGATCCAGTCAATTCATGTTAGAGAACAGGAGGAGGCGAGAGACAAGCTCTTTTGGGCACCAACATCATCGGGATTATTTACGACCAAATCCGCGCTCCAGGTCATCCGAGGAAGTGAAGGCAGTGCTCCTTTTGCAAAGGAATGGAAGAGCATCTGGAGGCTGCCAGTGCAGCAGCGAGCAAGGTCCTTTGTTTATTTAGCCACACACAATGCTTTCATATCGAACAGCACGAGAGTCCGGCGACATTTAGCAACGTCGGTGACTTGTCCCAGATGCCCGGATGATGAAACTGGTATCCATCTGCTGCGCGACTGCCCCGTGGTAAAAGAGGAATGGTTGAAGGTGATTCGGCCAGACCAGAGGCGAGAGTTCTTCGCGCCAACACACATTCGCGATTGGATCTTCGGAAACACGACGCCGGGAGGTGGGGATGACGCTACAATATTTGCCGATATGGTTTGGCTAATTTGGAAGTGCAGAAATAAGCTTGTCCATGAACAAAGGGATGAGTGCAGTGGGGTCGCGGATAGAGCTCGTGAAACCACACGTTGTTACTCGGAGTCGAGGGGGATACTGGAGCTGCCTGCAGGGCCGCTTGTGGCACGGGTTGACACAGATACATCTTGGTCTAAGCAGCTGGAAGGGTGGATCCAGTTAAATGTCGATGGAACATCGAAGGGGAATCCGGGGCCTGCAGGGGGTGGCGGAGTCTTCCGCGACCACATGGGAGGTTTCTGGAGGGCGTTTGGGTTTAATTGTGGGGAGTGCACTGCATTGAGGGCTGAGCTTTGGGTCATGGTTCACGGCTTAAGGCTGAGTAGAAACCTACACATTCCTTACTTAGAATTGGAAACCGACTCCAAGGCAATCGTCGATCTTTTGAGGGCAGAGCCACCGGTTACGCATCCGGATGCCTATCTTTTGCTTGAATGTCGGCAGCTGATGGAGGTGGATGGTGGGCAGGTCAGGCTGCGTTGGATCTGTCGACAGGCAAACACTACAGCTGATGCATTAGCACAATGGTCCCTTAGAAGGGCAACCAACTATCAGGAATTTCAATTTCCCCCTTCTTGTATAGCTTCTGAATTTGGGAAATACCCACCCTCTATTTGAATTCTTTTTATTTGAATAAAACTCGGGCCTTGCCCGCTTAAGGACCAAAAAAAAAAAAAAAGGAGCGAAGAATGGTAGAAGTACGTATAACATTGATCAATATTTAACACTTGATTAATTGGAGGCCCAGGTGAGATTTTTTTTTTTAATATTGACAAATATTTTCATAAAAAATGTAAGGAGCAAAGGAGAAAAAAGAAAAAGAGGGACCCCTTGATTCCACTCTGATAAGAAAGGGTTTGGTTTAATTTATGTGAATTGAGGGCTCATGTAGCTTGCAAAAACCGCAATAAAACAGAAATTGATAACTACTCCGCCATGAATGCACTGAAATATATATGCATAACGTACACCTTCATCTAGGAGTTGAACATGTTCCATCACATTAGCAGCTGTAAATAGATCATTAAATTAAGCAGAGATTAGATAAGGAAGGAGGAACAGGGAGGGACCTACCTCCATATTCCAAACCGGTTTTCATGTGACGCTGCGTGTTTTATGTTTATTGCTCAGATCGGAAGTGAGATATTAGGTCATCATTTGGGGTATATTTTACATTTTTATGTATGGAAAAGCTCAACAATAATAACAAATCTAAAATAACCCACTTGAACTTGAAGACTCGAATCATACACACTCTTTTCTTAACAAAGTCAGGACTTAGGAGAATTTTATCGGATAACTTAGGTATTGACATAGAAAACATAGCCATCAGATTAAAAATAATACTTTCTCCGATCCACAAAGGATGTCGTTTGACTTTTTAACACGTATTTTAATGAGCTAAAAAATATATAATATATCAACTTTTTTATTATTATTTTTTTATAATCTAATACTTATTACCAACAAATATTAAGTTGTAAAAAAATAATTTAAAAAAAGTTGATATTTTATATAGTTTTTACCTCATTAAAATACGTGTTAAAAAGTCAAACGACATCTTTTGTGGATCGGAGGTAGTAGCCTTTCTTCATTTTTTTCTTTTGTTATAATCAAAATTAACCTTAAATTTATTAAGATGGATTTAAGGTCTTATTTCTAATATCCAATTTGTAATGTTTGTAATCCTTGTAATTGTTGTACAAAAACATTGGACTTTGGTTTATTTTGTATGTTTTGCACAAGCTCTAGGTTGTATTGGTTCCTTAGTGCCACGTACCATCTAGCCATTGCCGTAACCATGGAAAAGCTCATTGGTCCCTTGGCTTGACCAAGTTTGGATCCAATGGCTAGCCATGATTCACAAGGTGAGGCTAGGAGTGGTATATAGGCCTAAGATAGACATTTATGTGGTTTATGTTTCGATTATGTATGTTGGACAGAACTTGAGCTCTCAGATGGGCTTAATCTAGTTAGGCCCATTTCTGAAGCCCAGAGCCTTGTTCCTTCAGTCGACCGTTGTGACTCGCATTATATAAGTGTTCTTAAGGGGAAACCCTAAGAACTGTAGCACGAGCTCTCTAAGGTAAGAAAACCCTAATCAGCTAGGGTTTCTGTGAGCTCCCTGAAGACGGCGATTTCATTGGTGCTCGATTTGCTTAAGTGCTACCTGAGTACCTGGTTGAGCAACGAAGACGAAGAAGAAGCCAAGGAGAAGCTGGGAGTGAGAAATCTCAGAGGAGATTTCTCGGTGTCCTTAATCGGACGATTTCTTTCCTATCTTTGTTCATCTTTGTTTTGTTGTGTCTTAGTCTAGAATCGTCGCTTAGTACTTGTGCATTCATACCATTGTAACCAGTTCTTTGGCCTTGGATGCCTAGTGAATTGGGTGAACCTCCCCTCCTGAGGTTCCGCGGATGTAGGAAAACCGAACCGCGTAAACAAAGCCTTGTGTGTCTGTGTTTCGTTCTTGTTTGGGTTCGTTTGTGTGTTTTCGTTTATCTATCAACATCGATCTTGAGGAACCCTAGAAACAACACAATTTAATTATAATCTCCCTTTCTAACATCAATATATTGAATTTATAAATTATAGTACTATGTATCAATTTTCTCATATAATAGATTTGTTTGCTTATTGTTGTTTTACCTCACAAATTTTGCTTCTTTTGAATTTAATTTTTTTTTTTTATATCATTGTAAAAGATATTTCAATTGTAATCTTGGATCCGTGTCCGTTCTAACTTTTTTCCCCCAATGTATAAACTATGTTATATTGATTGATAATATATATTGAGTTTATAATAATATATTCCACGCTATGTTTCTTCTAAAATATTTTATAATATATCTATTTTAACTGTTTGTTCATTTTTTCTATATAATAAAATCATTTTCATGATAGCAAGTCCTTATCATTTTTATATTTGTAAAGTATGAAAAAAAAAACCGCAGTATGTGTGAGGGTCAGGGGAGTTTTTTTTTTTAATTAGGAAAAAATTCGAGGTCAACCTCGAAGGCCGACAAGTCGACAGACAAGAACTGTCTAAACAAACATAAAAATACAAAGATGGTGCAGAATACATGCCAAAACTCTACAAAGGCGAAACAAATTGCCACGAATTAAAAAATATTTAAATTGTGTGACGGATTAATGTTGCCAAACGTACCATTTTATAATTTTATATGTTGCTAAATGTACATTTCACTTAACTTGCAAGGCTCTAAATATATATCTTAAGGGTGTGTTTTCTTCGATATGAAATTTTAGGGGATGATGATTATATTTTTGAGAGTGAAGATTATTTTTGAGGATTATTTGAGATAAAGGAGATTGAAATTATTTTTAGGAAATAATCTCGTAGGTGATTGAGAATTATTGTTGATATGTGGTGATTGGGGATTATTTTCAGGAAATAATCATATCCCGTCCACCCCTTTCCCACTGGATGAGAAAAATCAACTATCCCCACCCCGCGCCCACCCCCGTCAAACACCCAAGTGCATTTCCCGAAAAATATCCCCACCCTTCTCACCCCCTCCATCTCCTTCGCACCCCGAGCACGTGACCCGCCCAACCGGCAAGAGTCACGTTCTAGCAGGTAAACCGGTTTGCGCCGACCGACTCGACCTACTACTAGGGAGCAAGACAAACTTTAGATTTTCACCCAAGAAAAGGGGCATAAGCAGGAGATTGAACACGGGATCTCCTTACCACCCTCTTACTTCACACCACTAGGCCAGGACTAGGACCCTCCATCTCCTTTAGAAATGCAAGGAAAACACAACCTAAAACATTTCGTTTGATCCTGAAAAATGATAAATACCCAATCAAGTAGTCGCCTCTTAAACCTTGACTCTAGCTAGCTAGCTATATAGGGTTAATTAGAGCACCTCCAATTGCTTTTGTATTCTAAAAATTATCCATCGTATTCTCCAAAATAAATAATTAGAAGAAATTTTTTAAAATTTATAAAATTATTTCACACTAAATGATTCAACTCTTTAAAAATGGAGAAACGGTTAGAATTGACATAAAAATAATTTTTATTTTTACATTTTGCGGAAATTTTAATAAAGCTTTTTAAAATGATATCAAGGTTATTCTCTCTCCCTCCCTCCCGAAGTTGGGAAATCCAACTTTGACACGTGGGAAACGAATTCCGTCACCGTCTCCCTCGCCGATTTTGCTTTTTCTCTCCCTAGCTTGTGGTTTACATGTTTTGTCTAACTCGTCTGAGGCCGGCCTTGTTGTTACTATTGAGGAAGACGTTAGGGGAATGACTACTCCCCGTCTCACTCGCATGTAGCTTGCTCTCAAACTTGTCGATTCGAGGGCTTCCCTCTCACTTTTTGCTAAAAAAAAAGAGGTTATTCTCTCTCCTTGATTTTCGACTCCTCTATACTCTTTAATCTAGATCCAATATATTATGGGTTGGACGTACTTGATTTGATCAATCTTCAATAAATCGCTCCATTCATATAATCAACGTGGATTACTCATCTAATAGTCTAACAACTCATCTTTCGATCCTATCAATACAACCTCTTGCAGCTTATTGGCTAATGCAATGTGTTCATCAGGGAAAAAAGAAGAAGAAGAAACTAGATGCCACCATGAAACTAAATTTGGTAGTGCAGTTTAAACTTTAAAGCTTCTGGATGGGGTTAGTTGAGTAGTCAGTTTACAGAAGACGACGACCATTGTTAAGTAGATGGGGACACTGTTACCCACCTAACATATATCCCTTTACCAGTTTTCAAACTAAGGAAAAATTAAGCACACTTTATTTAATTTAACCACCCACCCTCTACTACCCCTTTCTCCATAAATATGATTTCTATTTCTCACCAAATTTTGTCCCCATTCAGTAATTCATTCTACTTCAATTCAACGTACTTTCAATTTTAAGGCCATCAAATTTAATTAATTAAATTGTGAGTTGTGATATCTACATTTATCAAACTCAATTGAATTCCACGGTTTTAAATTTTTTCCCCTTTTGAAACCCTGCAATAATCGATCTATTTATAACCGAGCGTTAATCATAAGGGAGAGCGAGTCCGTGTCCATGTGACCGATCGATGGTGTGTCCATAAATAATTTTGGTAAAATGTATAAGACGACGAAACATACAGTGTAATATATTCTAAAAAGGAAAAAGAAGAAAGGTGAAAGTGGGAAGCACTGTCATGTGGGATAAAGCCTCCAATTATTAAGCCCATAATATATGTGTATAGGAGACCGATATTAGATTATATACTCCGTATATGAGTCCATATGATGTATATCTGTCGAAGTAGTACTGTTTATCACATGGAATCCTGAGAGAATATTTGACCGAGGTAACTATGACTCTATGTGGTAACGTCATTTACCTGAGTTGTTTTTCAAAATTTTTTATTTTAATATTATATAGTTTGAAAATAAGGTAAAACTAAAATTATTGATTAGTTAACTTTTATAATTGAATCTATCTCAAGTTTTTCTTGTATATTTTATTTACTTTGATAATATAATTTAGTCTAACTACTTAAAAGCTTTAAAACAAAAGGTTATATTTCTAAATTCGATAACTAGATAAAAAAAATCATGCAAGTTTAAAGTTTGTATATCTTATTATATGTTATTGCATGTTAAAAAAAATAACAAATTATATATTGACTTTGTATAGATTTCAACTAATGCCTTTTTAAACATAATAATGACATACTGTAGTTTTTATCTAGAATACCACGTTTTGAACAGAAATGTTATTTTGAAAGAAAAAGACATATTGCATTGAACTAAAACATCACCGTTTAAACTAAAATATCATAATTTTAATCCACTAAGTTAAAAGAAAAAACTAGTATAATTCCCGCGTCATGGCGCGATTTTTAAAACTAAAACCTTGATAATATAAAAAATAATATTATAAAATATTAATAAAAGTTAATATAAAATTCATTAAAATCTTTACCATAAATGTATCTTATAAATATCTCAAAAAATTATTTTTTGAAAAATATCATGTAAAAGTATAATATATAAATATGGATATTTAAATCACTTAGTAAAAATAATATTATTATTGTAACGTTGTTTAAATGTTATGTGGTATAACAGTTATCTAAAATGATACTATTGGTTATGTTATATCATCATATATATTAAGTAGTATATAAACATTAGATATTTATAATATATAAATATTTACATGTAGATTAATAGTAAGCATTAGATTATATTAAATTTAATGTTTGAATTAAGCCTAATAGTTAATAAATATATTTTTTTTTTAAAAAAAAGAAATGTGATTGGTTTAAAGGGAAGAAGAATAAAAATTAAAGGGAAAAATAGATTGATTTAAAGAGATAAAAAAAAGTAAATATAGGCTAAAACTCTTTTATTTTAAGAATATATATAGTAAATGTGATAAAAAAAATTAAAAAAAAATGTAATTGGTTTGAAAAGATAAAAAGGAGAAAAAAATAATTAAAGGAAATCAATTTGAGATAATCCTAGTAGCTATATTAAATTGAATTCAATGTTTTGAATTAAGCCCAATTGTTAAAAAATATGTTGGAAATAAAAGAAAGAATAGGATTGATTTAAAAAGATAAAGGGAATAATGAAATTAATAATTAAAGGAAATAATAATTAAATATAGGAGAGAGGAAAAAATAAAAAAATAGAAAATAAGGAATTGGTTAAATTACCTAAAATTAAGGAGAAGATGACACGTCATCAAAGTCTTCTGATTTAAAGTATTATATAGATATAGATTCTATTGAAAAGTGATTTAACAACTTCTTCCAAATTTTACTCCTCATTCAATAAGCTTTTAGTTGGATGATTTTTTTTTTAATATTTTTAATCGCCATATTTTATAATGGGCTGCACTACAGCATCATATGGGCCTCATTTGGCCCATAAAGTAAGTCATTGACATGGGCCCTTCTATATATTCAGGAAGAACATGATGGATGTACACTTAATGAGCTTTCACTTAAATCACTCGTCAGTTCTCACGAGTGCGTAGCCAACTGCGTAACATAAACATAAGCTTCTAAAAAAATACACATGCATGAATTGGGCCCACTGGTTTCCCGTGGGCCCAATTGTCTCCCCTTTCGCCGAATTACAGTTGACCCATTGTGGGCCCCACCCTGCTCCCCGTTGTGTCTACATCCCTCAATATCTGCACAAATAATTACGTGCACTCTGATCAAATCTCAAGACCACTGTAGTAATTTACATGGATTGTGCTATATACACCCGCAACAGGTGCTATATGCGCTATTTAGGACGGATCTATGATCCGTTTCATCCTCAGGACGACACGTGTCCAATAATAATTACAAGTTGTTAAAAAAATACACGGACGGATCATAGATCCGTCTTATGTAGTGCATATAGCACCTGTCCTGGGTGCATATAGCCACCCCGATTTACATTAGTACTAATCTGCATAAAACCAGTTTTTGGTGTAGTTTATGAAAGTGGGTTAAAAATGGCCCAAGACTTTGAATTGTCATTACAAGGATTTTTTTTTAATATATGTTCGACAAAATATGTCTTTACTATTCATTTTTTAGGATGAGGAAAACTATATATACTATCTATTTTTTAACAGTTTCGTAGTTGCTATTAAAAAGTACGAAATTGTTACTAAAATTATAAATAAATAGATATTTTGTATAGTTTTTATCATCCGAATTCTAAAAAATGTGTGAATGGTAAATCATTTTTTCCAAAGGATGAATTTTTAAAGTTAACTCATTATCTAGAGCTTCGAGAATCGACAAAGGACATTTCATCATGAGAAAGAAACAACAAGGTCCACATGAGAGCTTAAGGAAATTCAAGTAGGCAGAGAATGCATTGCAGATGGCCAGTCATGAAAAACGGCCTCAATCGAAGAAGATCGTGGAGAAACAAGCCAAACACTAAATATGTAGCACCGTTGAACGATTGGTATAATAGGAATCGATTTCCTAGTGGAAGGAAAGACGAGCCTCCAGGGAAACGCTTTGTAAAATATGGAGTTGTAAGGAACCACACGACCACGACTCCAATCGATTTCTGATGTGGAGTTTTAACATCGTTGTCAATTCATATTATATTTTATATGTAACTGATACAATTTTAGATTTTTTCTGAATAAATTAAAATATTTCAAAAAAAAAAAAAGGATGATAGATGCATATTCACATGTATAAATGGAAGTATGTACACCTACATGTTAGTTTGTGTTTCTATAATTTGGGGGGATAAGAAAGAGATGAGGCGGGTAACAACTCAACTTAGCAAGATGACACCTTATACTTGTGATGTCATGACGAATGCCTTCCCAACGTGCAAAATCTATCCATATATTATCTTTTCTAACGCTACATTCGAACGAGGAACTCTAAATCTTTTTCCAAGTTTAAATTAATTTTCAAGAGAATTCAAACTTTAAATCTCTTAGCACGAACTGCATAAAGTGTAATATAGTAACTATTGAATCTTCTTTGTTCATTAATTACATTCTAGTGAAAATACTTGAGTATATTAACATCAAATTTCATCATTCAAAACCTTCATTAGAGAAAATAATTAGAGAGAAATGGATGAATTTGAGCATTTAAACGAACACATTTGCTTTATTACAGCGGTTGCTGTTTGTTGCACATCCCCATACTGTTACACATCCCTAAACAATGGCCTACTGAGCACATTCCCAGCTTCCCTGCCATCTCTCTCCCCCTCCCCTCTCTCTTCAACCTGCTCGCCAATTCCGACTTCCTCTGCTTCTCTGTAACTCCGTGAGTTTCGCTTAGCCTTCCTTCCTTACATTTTCGTCTTTTTTTGTTTCGTGTTTACCTAACCGGACTCAGTTTTAGGTTTGAGCAATGTATCGACTTTTTTTTTTTTTTGATTTGCAGAGACAGATCACCCAACCGTACTCGAGCATTCACGATTGATGATCTGGTGAGATTGTGTTGACTCGTAACGGAACTGTTGTATTGTCTCTTTGTTATTATTCTCCGATTTAGGAAATTAGGGAGCCGTTCCTTTACACATTCAAGAGGTTTGCAGTTGAAATGTGGCTGTAATCAGTCGTTTTCCTTTGCTGGCTTCCGAATTTGGTTGATTAGGGTTTTCGCGTTTGTGCTTTGGGTGGGAGCTTTTGCCGAATTCGCGCTCCCACGTTTGTTGAGTTGTTGCGTCTCCCATTCTTCATTTGATGTTTTGTTTTCATGTTGCATAGAGTTGTCAAGTCTGATCCAATTTTTTTCATGGTAATTCGGTTTTAGAGTTAGACGCCCAACCTCTAATGGCCTGTCTTAGAGAGGGGTTGTTATTTAGCGTGTTGGGGATGCTATGATCTGTTGAATTCCTTCACGTAATCCAGCTTGAGGAAGGCGGATTAATCGGTTGGTTCCATTTTTGGTTATGGCATTAGGTTGGGTGGTTCTATAACTTTGGTCCTTTTAGCTTCTTTTATGGGTTGTGTGATGAAAATTGTTGGTTTTTTTTGTCTTTTGATGGTGCAATTTGGGGATCAGGTACTTGAAAGAGCTTGACTGGGAAATTCAGGATTTTGTGAAACTGTGAGTCTGGGATGTCTCCCCCACATCTCCGAGTTCAGGAGGGAGAGGGTCAAAGTAATGTTACAGCACTGCCTTCAAGAGGTTCTGTTGTTGGCACAAGGCAGAATAGCCTGATGGAGAGGAACTATATGGGCTTATCCGAGTGCGTTTCGGTGGTCGACGGCGGTGCAATTTCAATTGCATCTGAAGCAAGTAAAAATAGCCTCAATCTCAAAGCCACAGAATTGAGGCTGGGACTTCCTGGGTCTGCATCTCCTGAAAGAGATTCAGACACTTTGTTCAGTTCCTCGCTGCTAGATGAGAAACCACTGTTCCCCTTGCATCCTTTGAGGGACCGTGGTTCATCTCCTGTGCTAAAGAATGTTGCCTCCGGAAGTAAACGGGGTTTCTATGACGCCATGGATGGCTTATCTGAGGTGAACATCCATTCTTGACTTTTTTTTTTATTAGATAAGAATTCGAGGTCGGACATATCTATAACTCTAGGGCCGGCTAAGCCGGGAGAACCGTCTAAAAGCCAAACACACAACAAAGTAAAACGGTGCAAACATCCATTCTTGACTTTAATAGGTTCTGAACTCTCTCTATTTGTTAAACAGGGGTAATTTTCTTCTGTTTTTTTAATTCAGAGTGAAAAGCTTGGCACTTCAGATGTAGATGTGCCTCATCCTTCATCCATATTGACGGTTAAATCTGGTCCTACTATAGTTGTTTCAACAATAAATGATGCTGACAACCATACAAAAGTGAAAAATACAGTTGTTACAACTAATGACAGTGCTCCAGCCTCCAAGTGAGTACCCGCGTTTTGAATTTGCCCTTTGTGGATCTAAAGGGTTTTATGACAATAGGGATTTCTTGGGTTCTTATCAGTTCTTATTTCTTGTACTATATGGTAGGGCACAGGTTGTGGGTTGGCCTCCTATAAGGTCATTTAGAAAGAACTCATTAGCTTTGAAGAATGCTGAAGTTGACGGAAAAGCTGGATCAGGTGCCTTGTTTGTCAAGGTCAGCATGGATGGTGCTCCTTATCTGCGCAAAATAGATTTGAAGACATACAATACGTATAAGGAGTTGTCATCTTCTCTAGAAAAGATGTTCAGCTGGATCACCATAGGTGTGTTCTTTTTTCTTTATTTTCTTAATTTCTTTCTACTCTGGCGGCAAACTTTCATATCCTTCATAAAATCAGAACTTCACACATCATCGAGTCACCATGCCATATTTTTCTGTCAATTACATTGACAACAGGTCAGTGTGCATCTCATGGTATTGCTGGTAGGGAGATAATGAGTGAGAACAAGTTGAAAGACCTGATACATGGATCCGAGTATGTTCTTACCTATGAGGATAAAGATTCTGACTGGATGCTTGTGGGTGATGTGCCATGGGAGTAAGTTCTATAGTTTTTCAATTCCTTTTCTTCCTTTCCAATATTTAAGGGACTTCACATTGGGTGAATATATAATTATACTAGCAACATGTTGATCAAAATGACCCTTTTTTTTTAATCTTCATTTGCAAACTTAAAATTAGTTCAAGAAAATTTGATGCATAATCGTTGCACTTTTGTTTTCAATGTGTTGGTACTGGTTCAGTGTATCTGTCATACTAGTGTCAATAAAGAAAAAGAGATGAGGAAAAAATAGCACATCTGTATTATAATTTAGTTGTAATTTGTAATAGCTGGAACTTATATGTTAGCTGCTGGCATACTGCTCAGGGCGGTTCTGTGACCTTGTGCTTGAGGCGTGTATTTCTAATGATGTTGTAATGCTACAGCACTTGTGCAAAGCTTATTGTTTGTACAATGTCCACTGATGAAATAGCTTTGGCAGGATGTTCATTGGCACTTGCAAAAGGCTGAGGATCATGAAAAGTACTGATGCCATTGGCTTAGGTAATGTGTAATTACTCACCATGATCATGAAAAGTACTGATGCCATTGGCTGAGGATCATGAAAAGTACTGGATTTTGGAAAAGGATATATGTGACTTCTTACTTTGGGCATTAATATATATGGTATAAATAACTTGTTGTAATTTAACATGCAGCGCCAAGGGCCATGGAGAAATCCAGGAACAGGATCTAACGAGTGTGTTTGGGTGTGACTCTGCAAGTTTATCAAAGATGAAGCAAAAGGCTGTACAATGGACAACACAACACTCATCTGTCATCCATAGGTAACATCAAATGGGGCTAGGCATGAAAATGCCACCAACTTAAAAGTTTACTTATTAGCTATGTCCTTACTAGTATGCTACCGAAGACTTCTCTAGCCAGAACCAGAACGGTTTATCTAAATATATAGACTACTAAACTTTTTCTGCTGTCCTGAAGGTTGTTTATGTAAAGTGCATTGATTAATCAATCGACCTCAACCATGATACTCTGTGCTTGTTTGCCCTAAATATGTACTCATTCACTTCAAGTTGTGTGCTTTATGAATCGATTGCTTGCACCATTTGGAAACTGAGAACTACCATGTGAAATGGGATTGGGGAAACTGACCAATGTGAAATGGTGCCTGAGTTTGATAGTGGAAGGTTGGAGTTAAGGGGACTGAATCTGAATGAATTATTGTTCAGTTGCTTTGTGATGAAACTTTTAGTTAAATACTGATGGGTTATCTTATCTGTGGTTGACTGCTCACTTTGATTCATCTTTTTTCCTTGCTTTATAAGCACCATAGCTACATATCATAAGCTATGATTGAAGTAAGCATTAGATATAAAATCTCATTTCATCATAATGTAAATAAAGACTCTAAAGTGAATATAATTGAAGTAAGCATTTTGTAACCAAACACACTACCCCGGTTTTAGAGAGGCTGAAGCGACTCCACATAAGTAGAAATCCCAAGTGTATTCCACCAAATAGCAGACGAAATGTCGAAAACACCGAGATCTTTATAACCAAAATCATCACAAGCTATCACCCGCTTCCCGCAATCTTGAAAGAACATCGTCTGGATACCATTACCACCACCACCATTGTCGTCGCTTAGGGGTTGTGACGATATCCCTAGGAGTCTCCAGAAATAACCATGGAACCCTGGCCCTGGGTCCAGGATTCCTCGACAGCAGTGGCGGAGCCAGAAAATTTTCGGAGGGGGGGCACCGTCAGAAATGTACGATAATGTTTTGGATTAAATTGACATGAAGAATTATATATAATACGATAATTAATGATGTTATTTTAAGATGAAATATCACCGGTTTATGATAAAACGCTATTATTATTTTTTTTGCGCCTAAAAAAAGAAATATAAATATATAAATGAAATATCCAAAAAAAATCAACTAAATAAGTATATGAGACGCAATATAATAAACATTAAGTTAATGTTATGGTTGTTAAATGAGCTAAGTAGTTAGAACTTAATTGGCTCAAGTTTTGCTCAATAAAAGCTTGTCTCAATCATTATTTACAAAATGAGTTTATTATGAGCACATTTTTATGCTTGATTCAAAGTTCGGCTCGGCTTGATTGAAACTCAAATAGCATGAATTTTATGAAATTTACCAATTTTCTTTTAAGTTACTATGTCATGAGCAAGTAAAGTTGCATAATATTTGGAAGAAAAAAAACTCAGGTCAAACTCGTTCATTTACTAAACAAGTCGAATATGAGCTCAATTTCAAATATAGGTTATATTCGAGCTTGATTTGTTTCTAAATGAGCTAAATATAATCAAACATTAATACTAGACTTGTTTGACTCAAATAAAAACCCTAGTTAAGTATAATTTATTGTACTCATAACATATAATATATGTATAACCAGATATAAAAATTTTAAACTTGCGTAACTTTTTATCTAATTGTCGGAATGATTAGTATAACCTCTTATTTCGAAGCTGTTGAGATAAAGTATAGTATGTAAATGTTAATTTAAGTAAAATATAAAAACATTATAGCCTATTGAAATAAAATTAAAGTGATTAATATGCCCTGAATTTTTAAATATTCATAACTTTTTACTCAAATATCAGATTAAGGCGTATTATATATCAAAACGAAGCTACCGACAAGGAGAATACACCTAGGTAGTTCGTCGCGTGAGAGAGGGGGCACGTGCCCCCCTAGTCCCCCCTCGGCTCCGCCCCTGCTCGACACCATATTCCATCATCATCCAAACATCAACACGATTACTCGGACATGGATAGTAAACCGCAGCAAGGTGATCATTCAACACGAAAACCCCGCCACACCTCATGGAGGAGTCGGGACCATATCCCGTTGGTGCACCAATGTACTTGAAAGCCTCATCAGCCAAATCAAACGACACCACGGAGTAGACATAATTGTAGCTGTAAGCCATCCAGTGCCAGCACCCTTCCAAGAACCTCTGCGGACACATCTCTAAATCTTGGGTGAACTCGGGATACTTGACCTCCTCCCCTCTAACCAATCCACTCACGGCCTTCCAATCTCTACAGTAATGTCTCTTTGAGCTTTCATACTCGACGATCTTGATCCAGCTGCCGCGTCTTAGGCTGTATACGAAGCTGAGGAACGAAGTCCATTGCTCGCCCCAACTGATCACCACAACCACTTTATGATCGAGCTGAGTAGTGCCGAACCCGTAGTGGACCCTGCAGGGGTATTCGGCGATGTCGGAGAGGAGGGGTATCGAGTCGGAAGGGAACGGAGCGGCGAGCTTGTAGTCGCGGGTAGTAGGGTTACACAAGGCGATCTTGCTGGTGGGGAGCGAGACGCGACAGCTCGGTAGCACGTGGAAGGAGGCGATGAAGAGGTAGATGCCGTTGCTTAAGGGGCCTAGCGCGTGAGCCTCGCGCCTCCAATCGGAATCCCGGTTGGGGAGTCGGAGGCGCCTCATGTGAGGCGGTAGATGCAGCGGGGTCAGATTGATTAGAGGTGTTGGAGGATGGAGTGAGGGAATATTGGTGTAGGGAGAAAAGACGAGGCGATCGGTGTAATCGCTGGAGCGTCGTTGACGGAAGAGGTCGTTGAAGGGAGGGGAGTGGATCAGAGACCGCCATGGTTTGCAGACGCATTTACACCGGGCGAGAGATTTGATTGGAAGACGAACGAGGATCTGATCGAGAACTTCTGCCGGGATATACACAGCAGCGCGGCGGCGGCTGCGGCTGCGGCTAGGTCTTGACGGCGAGTTTTGTGACGAGGGCATTGTTGAACGAGAGTGGTGAACGGTGAACCAAGGAAACGTGTGTGGGTTTTGGTTTAAATACACTTTTTTTTTACATAGGTTAGAATCCGGTCGACTACGCGATCTTGAAAGTTGAAACCCATCCGGCGAATGGTTTAATAAACCCTACGTAAAGGGTTGGTAGGGTTGTCAGGAACCAAAAAAAAAAAACAAAAAATTTAAGGCTAAAATGAAAAAACGCTCAAGAGTTGATCCTAAATGGCTAATCTTCTGACTAAGTTTGATGGGTTGTTGATGAAATGTAAACAAAATTTCTTCTAACTCTAATTTGCGTCGCCGATTAGTTGATTTCCTTGTGTGTTGAATTGGAAAGACCAAAATAAGGGATGTTGTGTCGAAACTTTTGTCCAAATCGAGAGCCAAAGTCTCAAATTGGGCCACCAAAGTGCTGCAAAACTCGAAAAGGTTATTGCATGTGATATATTGGGTTCGGGATTAGAGATTTGAATGTTGCACATCCTCAAATTAAGAGATTTGTGAGAGAGATTTTGTTTGAGATTATCGGTTTGGAGTTAGGCAAATTGGAAGATTCGTGATAGGTGGGTAGGATCTTGAAGGAGGCCAATAGACGCATCCAAGGAAGGTTGTTTTAGGGGGTGAAGGGTTGGCTATACAGGGCCGCCCCTAACGTTTTCAGGGCTATAGGTGGGAAAAAATAGCCATTTACTACAAATTTAGTCCCAAATTATATTTTTAAATAAATCATTTTAAAGTATAAATTTTTAACTTAATTTAACACTAGTAAACTTGAGTTCTATTTTCATCACAAATTAATGATTCGTAGTATACATCTAATGTTATACATCTCATTATACGATTCAAAATAACGATTTTATGTCAATATACTTATTTACTTGAGGTTAATAGATTTCCTATTAGTGGTATAAAAAGAATGAGAGACTTTGCTAGTGATAAATAAAGTTCGAAAAATATTTTTTATAATGTCTTCCATTTTCAATGGTAATTAAAGTTAAACTTAACATGTAGCAATATCAAAATTGGTCATACAATCTTTTCTTACTAAAAAATCACCTTGTACATGATACGATACAATTCAAAACGAAGACAAATAAAATCTTTTTTTACTAAAAAATCACCTTGTATTATTTGTAAACTCGAAATTAAGATAAGGTTATCTTGGACTATATATTCGTCATTTATTCACTTAAATTGAAGATTAAACAAGTTAACCACTTATGTGACAAATGTACGTGTTTTGTTTATATCCTAATGTTAATGACTTTTTTTACTTATACATGATACAAAAATATTTATATATATTACCTTAATTATATACATTATACATTTTTTTACGGGGCCCTTACCGGATCTGGGGCTCGAGGCGACGACCTCTTTGACCTATGTCCAAGGCCGGCCCTGTGGCTATAGGAGACAACAGTACCACTCCAAGGGAGAGTAAGAAGGGAGAGGACAGAAGGGGGCGTGAGGAGCTGGGATTTGAACTTTAATGTTGTTTATGCTTGTTGTAGATCTGGAGGCGGCCACCGGCAAGGAGACAATTACCGAGTGACGAAGCTCTAGAGTTCGAGCCGAGCTCGAGCTACTCAACTTGAATATTAGCCCTAACACGAATGTACACCAAATGTACATGAGTCATCCTCCCTCACATCACGCCATAAATGAAAATCCACTAGGTTGATATTGTTATTTCAGTTTTCGGCTTGCTATATGTATGATTTAATGTTGCTAAGCGCACGATGATTTCACCATTTTCTAGTGCTAGTAAAATTTTTTTACATATAAATAACTTATCGACACTGATTTCTTATGTCTACAAGCTATTTCTAGACAATTTTTTTTATCAATACATGAAGCCACTCGTTTAATTGATTAAAAAAAAAAATTGGTCGTGCATATAGTCTTTTTTTTTTTTTTCTAAACAAGTGTAAGACTGATTAAGAAACCATATCACTTCATTGCGCGAACATAGCTCACATACTATAACTACAAGGATTGAGTACTCAAAATAAAAATTCCGAAGATCTAATGGGAGAACATGGAACAAAACTTCAAAGAGAGGAGAATGATAAATTAGCTATGATGTGGTGAAGTACCTGACATGTTACAAACAAATCGATTTTTGAACAACAACAAACAACATCCCAAGACTTGGACGAATTTATACCGACAATGACCCTTGATTGGAAAAAAAAATAAAAAGGCACCTAGATGAGAAGAGTAGTGAACAAAGTGGACCATTGCCCACCACAATAGAAGAACAAGAGGTAGAACAAAACAACATAAGCCTAGAAGCGGTTTTTATCAAATTAAACTTTGATGGATCGGTTTACATATTCGAACAAAGTATGTTCGAATTTATTATTAGAAATGATCTTGATAGGAGCATATATATATATATATATATATATATATATATATATGAAAATGTGAAAATGTGACAATCATTTAGCCCCGAAAACAAAAGTTTTAGCCCTTGTAAAAGGAACCCTCGGTGCAAGAAGATTAGGAATTACTTATATGGAAATTGAGGAGGATAGTCTCACTGTCATTAACTCTCTCAAATGAATGTGGAAATGCCCATGAAAAGTTGCACATCTTAGCCACCAAGCCAATGGGAATTGAGGAGGATAGTCTCACTGTCATTAACCCTCGGTGCAAGAAGTTTTACCTTAAGTCATTCCAAACGATATCATTTAACCATGTGTTTCGTAAATTTAATTTGGTAGCTAATAAAGTTGCACATCTTAGCCACCAAGCCAATGGGACACGGACCCTAATAACCCAGGTTTTCTTAACCTTACATGGTAGGATGCCCTCGTTGACAAATGACTAGCTCTTAATATATAAAAAAATTAAACAAATGAGGAAATCGTGTTAAAAAAGAAAAACTAATTATGGGATGGACTATAAATATAAAAAAAATTGTTTGTGGCAATATTTTTGACATTTACGACCTCTCGATAGGGGTGTTATTCGAGCCGAACGAGTCGAGCTTGGCATGCTCAAGCTTGTTCATTTGTTAAACGAGCTCGAGCCGAGCCCAATTTTGAAACGAGCTTTCTTTTTTGTTCAAGCTCGCTTGTTTTAGTAAATGAACGAGCTCGGGTCGAGTTTTTTTCGAGCTTTAAGTAGTTTTACTTAGTTATAACATATTAACTTAAAGAAAATTTTAGAAATTTCATATTATTCGAGCTATTCAAGCCTAAATCGAACGTGTCGATCTTTCAACCGGACTTAAAATCATGTTCAGACACAACTTATTTAGATAAGTGGATAAGCTCGAGTCGAATATCGAAGCGTTCAGCCGTCCAGCTCATATAACAGGCCTACCTCTCAAGAATCAAATAGTATCGAATTATTCCTCTCTAGAATGAAGACCAACCGTCAAATAAATGACACGTAATTACCAAAAATAAATAAATAAATGGTTCGTCGATCGACGTCTCACATCATCTGGATCGCACACGTAGTGACGTAGATGAACAGAAGATTGAATCGGTTCCTCACTTCCTCAATCATCTCCCATCCATACACTCGCTATACGAATCTCGAATCTCGAATCACGAATCACGAATTTGTTCCCCTACCCCCAAATCCCTGAAGCTCTCCAGACAAGGTTACGCATCTCCTCTGATTTCTTCTTCTCTTACTTCACTGTTCTTTCATCTTAACGATTTCGCATTTTCTTACAGCCTAATTTGCACTTCGCAGCGCCCCAGCGAAGCAATTTCATTGAGGTAAGTGAATTGGATCAACAATTTTGTGGTTTTCATCTATGCTTTCTCTCTTCATCACTTGTGATTGTCCCTGAGAAACTTGGTTGTGATTGTTTCATGCCCTAGGTACAAATTTCCATGAATGTTTGGTTTATTACACTCGAAATTGTCATTTCAATGAATTCTCGGTTATATTCACGTCCTAAGTAGAAATTTGAAATTGGATCACAAATTGTCAGACATGAATCTTGATTATGTTTTCTCGATTCACACCCTCTTTCCTGTTCAGTACTTGTCTATCCCCTTTGGGGAATCATTAACCCCCACTGTATTATTAGTAACCTGGATCTTTTCTCCTCAGTTTCTTGAATCTTGATGGTTATTTGCATTGGGTTTATATTAACATTCTAGCCTCATCTTTGATTGAAGGGAGTGAGAAACACACATACCATGGATCGCTTTACTACTTCACCTCGCCTTATGATAGTTTCTGATTTGGATCACACCATGGTCAGGGTTTTTTACTCTTATGGTTTTCCTCAATTTGATGATACTCCGTTGAAATTGAATTGATGGAAAAAAGAGCTTTTTCAGGTTGATCATCATGATGCCGAGAATCGCTCCTTGCTGAGGTTTAATAATCTGTGGGAAACTCAGTATCGTCACGATTCTCTCTTGGTGTTCTCGACTGGCCGGTCACCAACACTGTATGAGGAGTTGAGGAAAGAAAAGCCCTTGCTGACACCTGATATTACCATACTGTCTGTGGGAACCGAGATAACGTATGGCAAGGATATGGTCCCGGATAAGGGCTGGGAGACCTATCTCAATGATAAATGGGACAGGAACGTTGTTAAGGAGGAGGCAAGCAAGCTGCCTGATCTGTCTCCTCAGGTAGTTCTGTTCCACTTTCGGATAAGTGATGTAAATCTGTTGTTCTAGTACGTGCAATGTATAAATTTGTTGTGGGTCAACGCAGGTAGAATCAGAACAACGACCACATAAGGTTAGCTTCTATGTTAAGAAGGAGAAGGCAGAAGAGGTTATGAAGGTTCTGAATGAGCGGCTTCAGCAGCGTGGGGTAATGCTTTCAGAGTGTTCTATGTATTTATTTTCGATTAATTATCAGATGTGAATAAGATCTGTTGTGGCTGAACTTGGTAATATCAATCTGACGCAGCTGGATGTTAAAATCATATATAGCGGAGGGATTGACTTGGACATACTAGCTAAAGGTGCTGGAAAAGGGCAAGCTTTGGCTTATTTGCTTAACAAACTGAAGTCAGAAGGGAAGTTGCCGAAAAACACCCTAGCTTGTGGTGACTCTGGCAATGATGCTGAGCTTTTTAGCATTCCGGACGTTTATGGTGTCATGGTCAGTGGTGAACTCGTCTCCAAATTTGGCTGGGTTAGGGGTGCAAAATGCGAATTCGTTTGATAACATTGTGGGTGTTTTATGTAGGTTAGCAATGCCCAAGAAGAATTGCTGCAGTGGCACGCTAAAAATGCGAAGGACAATCCGAAGATACTCCACGCAAAAGAGAGGTGTGCAGGTGGTATAATAGAAGCAATTGGTCATTTTGGACTTGGCCCTACTAATTGAAGGTATGTCCTTTCTACATGATTTGCAAAATTTGGTTCTTTGTAGTCACAGGAACATGAAACCGACGGACAAATTATATCTGAAATTGTTGTTCGTGGCAGGCAAAGACTCTGAATGCTGCATATGCACAGCTCTAATGGAGTTAATGGTAACAACGAGGCTCTTAACTCATTGAAGAGCTGTTAATGGAGCAAATGCAACTAAATCAAAGCAATGTTTCCTCTTATTGCTCCTGTAAGAGTATCATAATTTCCTCACCTTTATACACTCCTTTCATCTGGTTTAACCAAATAATCAATTACTTCATATTTCATACGTGTAATAGCTCAAAGTTGCTTGAGGAGCGAGTCATAGAATCAAATGAAGATTGAATTTTCAAAATCGTTTTTTTTTTTATATTATTATTTACAAGAGAATTCGAAGAGAGGTTGGAAAAAATTGGCATATGGCAAACCGACAATTTTATTTTTTTTTTTTAATGGGGAAAAGATTCAAAGTAGCAGCCTAATTTGTTACTTCAAGAGGCTGAAAAAATCAGCTGACAGTTGAACAGTTATGAAATAAGAGAAAAATAATTAAAATAGACAAATGGAAGGCGATGGAACCGAACGAGTATGGGAAAGAAAGGCGTTGAGGAAATAAAGTGGAACCAAATGCCTAAATTTCTGTTTAAGGGTCAGTTTGGTAACACAAAGCTGATAGGATAGCTGAAACTGATTGATTAGGTGTGTTAAATATATGTTAAATTAGAGTTTTTATATGGTAGCTATGGATTATGTGTGTTAAATATATGTTAAATTAGAATTTTCATAAGTTGAGTAAGGTGTTTGGTAATCCAGCTGATAAAGTAACCGATACAAACTAGTTGATCAGATAGGAGAAAATAGAATTCTGAAAAGTCTGGGGTGAGTAACTGTTGAAAAACCAAGTTGATATTTAAAACTAGAAAATATTAAAATCAAAAGCTCTGAAAACCTAACATCAGAAAGCAGGTATCACGACAGTTGATGCTCTAAGCCCAATGGGCGTTGTCCCTAGACTCATCCTTTAAAGAATACTTTTCTTGCCCTGATGTTTTAGTTTCTGTCATAGGGTCTCAGATTTCTGTACCCCCATCTTAATTTGATTCAATAAAACCACGGGACTCTCCTGCCTTGCAGACCAAAAAAAAATAAAATCAGGTATCACAAAACTCGATTTTCTATTTTACTTTTTTTTATATATATAAGGTAAGAATTCGATGATAATACAAACCTAACAACTCGAGTGGACGACAAAGTCGGCAGGCGATGAGCCGTCAAACAAACAATCTAAAGAAGAAAGGTGCAATACAAAAAGTGGCAAGCAAACATATCTAAGTGAACAAACGATCCTAATCCTAAAAAGTTGGGGATAATATAGACTACAACCCAACGCTAAGCGCCACAAACTATGACAGTATTTTGTGATCATAAGTGTCATATGAGATATTAAGCCTTAGCCTTATGGTAAACTCCAAGTGTGTGCAAGGAAATGTAGAACACACCTTAGGCTATAAATAGCCATTGTACATAGGAGGATGGGTATCAATATACAATTCATATTTTCCCTCCAATCTCTCATCAATCGCTAATTCTCTTCTCACCCTTATTCTGTATTCTCTTCCTCACCTATTTCTCTAACTTGTTCTCGAGCAACAGGAACAACAATTTATGTTAGGCAGTTGGGCCATAACACAGTATGACACCACTGGCCAGCGGTACATCAAGAGTCCCTTCCAGTGTTCTAAATATCGGATATATCGGCCGATATATCGAGAATATTGAGAATCCGCTACGATATCGGGATATCGGATTAAAGATATCGGTCAACGCTAAATATCGGGTCAACACCGATATATCCCCTCATTAAAAACGACGCCGTTTGACTGGTTTCATAGGGTTTTTCTTCTTCGCCATTTCACCTTCAGTTGTTCAGTGCCGTACGACATCGCTTTCTTCTCCTTCCGCCGTTCGACACTTCAACAAGACTGCTTTCCACCGCCTCCGTCCTCCTCTACTTCTACAACCTCTCACAACTTCACAAGTCTCCTTCCGTCGCCTTAGGCCACCTTCTCTCCTTTTTGACTCGCCGACTCTGTTGTCTAACTCATTGAATCTGCCTCAGGTCACCTCCTCTTCTTCTCTTCGATTCGCTGCTCGCCGACTCCGCCTCAGGCCGGCCACCTCCTCTCCTTCTCTTCAACTCGCCATCCTCCTCTCCTTCCCCAAGATTGGAGTACACCTCCTTCTTTGTCCTCTGTAAGGCAAGGCCATCTTCTATACTCTTTTGATTGTGTCAGAACTAATTGACTATTGAGACTTGCAAATTGTCGATTGAGAGTCTGCAATTGCCAATTGATATTTTGTAACTAGAATGGATTGATGGAAATTGAGAGTAGAACTGGTTACTGAGTGCAAGTGTAGATTGCTTTTTTTATTATATTTAAATTTTTATTATGTTTGATTGTTTTATATAATTTATAGTTTTTTTTAGCAATTTTATTTGGTAAATTTGTAATTGCAATATGATTTTTCCATCTTTATTTTTTAATTTTTATGTATAAATATAATATTTATAACTAAAAACTAGGAAAATCGATAAATCCGATATATCTCGATATATCCCCGATATATCATTTTTACCTCCGATCGATACGACCCCGATAAGCGATATTTAGACCCTTGGTCCCTTCGACTTTCTATTTTACGAATAAGAGGAGGAGGTCCTCGGCTTCCCTGTTAATTTGTTGCTTTTTATTTTTCAAGTGAATCAGTCAATCTTGAGGCTGCACGGTTTTTGTTTGGACTGAGCTTGGTACTGGGCCTTGGTTTGGGCCTGTTCTACCGATTTATATATCCTAACCTATCTTGTTGTCGGCCCATCAAAAGATTATAAGAACGGCTTGTTTATGTGTTATAATGTTATATGCCAGTTTGGTAAATTTTGGCTTACGGACTACTTGAAGCTTATGAGTAGTTGAATAAAGTAGCGGTTAAAAGATTTTTTATTTTTTTTTTAAGATAAATTGAGTAAGTGTTTGGTTATATTAGCGTATATGTAGACTCGTAGAACAAATTGGGGAATTTTCTGTATATTATTATTGAGTAAAAGTCTCTACAACGAAACCTGAGAATTTAATGAATTTATACTAAAACCATGTAACTAACTCTATTTGCTTTACTGATAAGCTAACCCTAACCGAATTAAGCTACTAACAAACTACTAGCGGGTCTTAACTAACCATTGGGCCTATCTACATTCTGGGCCTCAAGCCCACTACATCCTTCTACAGTATCTATTGAGTAGGTTACTGGTATAATATTATGAAAATGGCCAAATGGGTATGATAGATATTGAAGGAAGATATATCATATATGACATGACATGGTTTAGAAAATCTCATAATTGTCAAATGCTAGGAATTTTTTACAATATATTGATACAAGTTCTCACAATACATTTACATAATCTTAATTTCTTGGATTGTTGCGAGCCGGACAGGACATGTTAGAAATAGCCAAAATTTCCCCCTAATTACTGTACCAAATACATTACTAGACAAGCTCAGCAATTTATGGAAACCCTATTTTTTTTTTGTTGCATACTAACTATCAACATCTATTCAAAAGTCCCATCTTTCAAATCCATGAAATTAGTTAGCATCTACTTTATAACTTTCAAATCCCATATCTATTCAAAGGCCTCTATTTACATTTATAAGAGTTCTTGTCTAATTGTGAAATGAATAATAATGTTAAGAGGTTTTGTAGTTTATCAGACCAGTAAAAGGGTCACTCTATCAACACTTTGCACATTTTTTTTTGTCAAATGTTTATGCATTCAATTCTCGTGTGGTCACTAATTCCGAAGGTATGTCCTTTCCATTATAGTGTGATAGTGTGATTGAAGTCGACGGACTCATCCAATCATTTTCAGATGATAATAACAAAAAAGGGGGTAAAAGGTCACTCAACCCCTTCCTTTAAAATTGTTTTTTAACAGTATGCAAACTTTTAGTATATGCCACAAAAACCGTAGCATACTACAAGGAATCCAAGATCATCCTTGAGAATAATGATGTACATATCCCTATTAAGAGAGAAAGTATGTCTATTACAAGTGATACCTTTCCTGGCTATATAATCAGCAACACTATTGACTTCCTTAAAATAATGATTAAATTGAATATTATCAAAAGAGTTAACCATATATCAAATCTTCTCTACTTGATGGATAATCACCCAATGGGTATTTTGAGCTCTTCTGATTGCCTTGATCAGAGAGATTCACCCCAAATAAACCCTCAATTTCTCTTTATTTTAGGGGGTTTTCCTTTAAATTTCTATTTAGAGAAATGATACTAACTAGTACGATTCCCGTGTCATGACGCGTTTTTTTAAAACTAAAATATTAATATTATAAAATATTAATAAATGTTAAGATAAAAATTATAAAAAACTTTACAATAAATGTATCTTATAATTATCTCATAAAATTATTTTTTAAAAATCTTATGTAAAGTATAATACATAAATATAGATATTTTAAATTACTCAGTAATAATAATATTAATATCATTATAACATTGTTTAAATGTGATGTATCATAATCAATATTTCACCTCAATATTTTGAATTAAGCCCAATAGTTAGTAAATAAATTTGATTAAGCCCAATAGTTATAGTAGATTGAATTCGATGTTTTGAATTAAGCCAAATAATTAGTAAAATTAAAGAAAAAAAGAGAATTAAAGGAAAAATAAGAAGAAAAAAAAGAAATAAAGAAAATCAAAGAAAAATGACAACAAAAAGATTAGTTAAGACTCACAAAATGCCTCTAAGATTGACAAATTATCATAAACTCTTCTAAATTAAGAGTTTATATAGATTAAATCCTATTTTAAAAAATCATTTCCAATTTGTTTTTGGTTTGGAAAACAAATATTTTCTAGTAGAAGATAAGGTTAGATTGAGACACACACATATGTATTCAAGTGAAACTTTCGACGACCGGACTATATATATATATATATATATATATATATATATATATATATATATATATATATATATATATATATATATATATATATATATATATATATATATATATATATATATATAGGGAAGCTTTAAAATGTAAAAACTCCTTAACGTGTAAAATCCGTTTAACGTGTAAAATTTATTTTTTTAATGAATTACAACACGCGCGCTCAGTACAGTGGCTTCTCTCTCGGCCTCCCGCTGCCCCGCACCCACCCTATCGAGCCACCTCCAGCCCCACGTTGAGCCACCTCCGGCCACCACCGCCTAGCCGATCTCGAGCCACCCCCTGGGCGCACCCCCCGAGCCCTGACTTGGCTTGGTTCGAGCCCAGACGTGCCCACACTGCCCAGTCGAAGGCTCACGTCGTATCTTCGCTCGCCGGCCTCCCACGCCACCCACGAGCCACCTCCGCCCACTAGCCCCCACCAGCTCGAACCCCCTCCCTCAGGCGCACCCCCCGAGCCCGGAACCCCCATGGTTCGAGCCCAGCCGAGCCCACACCCAGCCTATCTCTCCCAACAGCGCTAATCGGTGCTTTTGGCTCGGAATACCTTCGAAATCCCGATTTTGCTCCTTGTTTCAACTCGAATTTGGTATGATTTCTAACCCTAAACTTGTTTATTACATCTATTTAGATTGTTTGAATGATTTAGGTTGAGATTGAAAACCTAGGGTTTGATTTAGGAGCGGAAATTGGGGCTTTTTGCCAAAAGCCAAATTGATTGAAATTGATGATATGGTTGTGTTGTTGGGTTGATTTTGAGCTAATTTCATGTTCATATCATTGTCAAATTGTTTATAGATCATTAGCTAATTGGATTTTAGAATTTTATAGTGCGATATGCTTTAGCATTTGGGGCTTTTTGACAAAAGCCAAATTGATTGAAATTGATGATATGGTTGTGTTGTTGGGTTGATTTTGAGCTAATTTCATGTTCATATCATTGTCAAATTGTTTATGGATCATGAGCTAATTGAAGTTTGGAATTTTATATTGTGATATGCTTTAGAATTTGGGGTTTTTTGCCAACGGCCAAATTGACTGAAATTGATGCTATGGTTGTGTTGTTGGGTTGATTTGGAGCTAATTTCATGTTTATAGCATTGTCAAATTGTTTGTGAATCATGAGCTAATTGAATTTTAGAATTTTATTGCAATATGTTTTAGGTCGATTAGGTTCTTCTATTTTAGCATAAAAATCATAATTTAGCCTATTAGCTCAATTGGTAGAGCAATGTGCGTTTGCACAAAAGATGTGGGTTCAAATCCCACATAGGTTACATAATAGACAAGAGCGCAACAATCGCAAATTGTTAATCATGCACATTATAATCTAAGTTATGCACTTTTTAACCTTAACTATGCACATTTTAATCTTATTTATGCACTTTAATTTTAAAAGCTTATACGTAAAAAAATCGATTTCAAACTTACATCTATCAACCTAAATTATCCGAGAGGTAAACCCAAACTCTCAAAAGTAAAAAAAAAAACAAAATTAAAACATCGATTTCAAAAGCACATCTTTTGACTTATTAATGCGCATTATGATCTTACATTTGCACAATTGTATTCTTCATCTGCACAATTGTATCTTACTTTTGCACAATTGTAGTTTAAATTTGCACAATTGTATCATACTTTAAATTTGCACAATTGCACAATTAAAGTTGCACAAATGCATTTTACAGTTGCACAAATGCACTTCACAGTTGCACAAATGCACTCCACAGTTGCACAAATGCACTTCACAGTTGCGCAAAAGGTATCGAAAACGGGAAAAAGTGCATTTACCTATAAAATTAGACATATTTACCAATTTACCTATAAATTAAACATATTTCAATTAAAAATTTTTATAATTGAAATAGGCACATTTACCTATTTACCCCATAATGAATTATTTGTCTGCACAAAATAAACTTATATTTGCACAATAAGATGTTATATGTGCACAAAAGCAAGTTATACTTGCACAGCAGAAAGTGCTATCACGAAAAAAAAAAATCTGGGCAAAAAAATAAAAATAAAAAAATCGGGTCCGAGAAGGGGGGGCAAGGGGGCACACGCATGGGCAGGGGGGCAGACATCCTACTCATGAAATTAGGCCCATTAGTAATTAAATTAGGCCCATTAGCTAATTTTACGCGATAAGCAAGTTTTACACGTTAAGGAGTTTTTACATTTGAAGTAATCCCTATATATATATATATAGGGGAGATATCTAATGAGAAGTAACATTTAAATGAGAAGATGAGAAGTAAGCCTTATACCCCTTAGATTAAAATAATTTTTTTATATGGATATATAGGACATATCTAATGATAAATATATCAATGTTTTAAAAAAAATATATTTTTTACGCTATTTATCTAGAGGGTGATTTAAGGTTCATTTTAGGGTTTTTATGCTAATTTAAATTAGCTTTTTCATTCATCATCTAAAAAAATAGCATAAAAAATAATTTTAAAAAAATATTGATATATTTATCATTAGATATGTCCCCTATATCCATATAAAAAAAAATATTTTAATCTAAAGGGTATAAGGCTTACTTCTCATCTTCTCATTTAAATGTTACTTCTCATTAGATATCTCCCCTATATATATATATATATATATATATATATATATATATATATATATAGATATCTCCCCTATATATATATATATATATATATATATATATAGGGGAGATATCTATATATATATATATATATATATAGGGGAGATATCTATATATATATATATATATATATATATATATATATAGTTTCACTTGAATACATAAACTTACGTTACTAGGCACTAGCGATTAAATTAACAAACTAGTGTTGAAGGTATGTTATTTTATATGTGGGGCATTTAATGATTTTCAGTAGAGATGGTATATCCATGTGATCCACCAACTATATTTATGTACATATAATAAATGTCAGACACAACAAATAAGTGTACTGTATTAATTAATTGTATATACTGTACCACGTAGCTTAAGAACTAATTAAGCCATAATTAAATAATTAATTACTCCATCCGTCTCTCAATATTTATTGTTTTAGCTCTATGCACACTTGTTAATAAAAACCTATATTTACTTTACTTTTATAGGTTAAAACACCTAAAAGCAACAATTATTACCTATAAAAAGATCAATCATTACCTATAAAGATAATAGTTATATCTAAAACAACAAGTTTTTTGATACAACTTTACTAGTCTAAAACAACAAGTATTGCGATACGGATGGAAACCCTATGAGTAGGCGCACTGTAAGTAGGGAGATCATCAAATGCAAACAAATTAAGCTCACTGTAGATACCATACGGCGCCGTATAGAATTCTACACCTGAGAATGTCTTCATTCACATATTTCTCCTTAAAATAAGTAAGAATTCAGCACCAAATCCTACTGATATTTAATTAATTATCAATTATTAGTGGCAGGGTTCATCCATTTTTATAATTATATGGATGTAGTTTGTAGTAATGAGTAATTAATCTATAGGGTTCTGCATCGTTATTTAAATAATGTACTAGGTTAAGGGATGTAAATCATGATTAACCCACCTTTTATATACTTTGGAAAAAGATTTGTTCATATAATCCAATATGCCAATTTTTTTTTATAAAAAATATTGTTGGTCTTCATTAAGTGTGCGTAACTATAATGGGTTGGTTCCGATTGAGAACCGGTAAAAAATTAATAGAGAATTTTGAAAATCAATTGCTCTAGTTTTAGGGTGTGGTTGGCAAGGGGTTATTAAAAAAAAAAAAAAAAGACAAGCCTAGGTCTGATGTTTGGCAAAGGAATGTAGGAGGTGAGATTGTGGAGGCCAAGAATCCCAACCCGCAGATGACGTTGGGGCTCCTATGACTTCTTCTTCTCCACATACTAGACAACATTCAACCATGGATGCGCTAGTGATGAGGTGGCGAGGGCTCAGACGCTTGGGCAACGAGAGGGGAGATCCGGTGACTGGAAGCCATGGATCTGGGCCGGAGACAGGGGTGAGAGATCGAGGAGATCTCGTAGCCATGGATTCGGCGTCGGAGGCTTGCCGAGAAGAAGGTAGTGTGAGGGAAGACGAAGAGGCGGTGCTATGGTGGCGCTAGAGATATAGAGGGCGAGAGGGGAGATCTGGTGAAGGTTGGGAATTAAAACAACAATGAGGAGGGCGAGAGGGTTGGAGATAGAGTAGGTGAGAGGGATGGAGACAAAGGGCGCTGGAGCAACGACAATGAGGAGAGGCGAAGACTGGTGCCCTACCGGTGTTATTTTTTTTAAAAAATATCAACCTCTTCCATACCCATACTCATACAATAATCTCCACCTCAAATAACCCCTTAAAAAAAATCTCCGTCCCTTAAAAAATTACTTATTGGCCAACACGCCCTTAAATTGGAGGTTCTCGGGTGTGTTTGGAATATTTCCAATGGATTATTCTTATAAGCATAATCACTTGTAAATTGTTTGGTTAAAAAAGAGATATTTTAAACAACGTAATGTTAAGATAAAATACCTTATCAATTATGTAAATTAATTATATTAAATTTATAAGGTAATTACAAACTTAACACTATTGAGTATTTGATTTATACAATCAATGCAATATTTTATTTTAAATACATATTATTTGAAATACAAAAAAAAAAAAGTTAAAGAAACACTTTCAAATTATTTATGTTTATAAGTATAAACACTTTGGAACTTCTCTATGGTTAAGGCCATTTCACAAAAACTGAAACATAAGTTAGATTTTTTTTTTAACAAGAAACATAAATTAGCATCAAAGTTTGACGTTCTCTCCCTTCCAGTAAAAACGACCACGGCCACCGTTGCCAGCTTAGGACTGGACATCTCCCATTAGCGTGTATATTTTGATATATAATTTTTTTAGGTCTCGTGTCAAAGTGTAATTATTTTGTAAAAAAAGAAAATTATCTAAATGCAATGTTTATAATATATTTTGTCAATAGATAAAAGTTTATGTTGCTAATATACTTATTTTTTTTTAATTTGAAATTTACGAAAGAAAAGAGAGGACAAATTTGAAAATAGAGTATTTGAAGACTTCAAAAAAAAAAAAAAGTATTTGAAGACCATCCTACGAGACAAACTGGTACTTAGTTCCTAATTAATTTGCTTCCTGCTGAAAAAGATATGGGTGTTGATAGATACACCGCAAATCAAAGGTAAAAAATGCACGTCCTTAACGACGTGCAACCCTTCTGACTAATTAGCATTTTAAAAAAATTAATTAACCTCTTTTAACCATGCACGTGCATGATTTGGGGTGTATATAGCGAATTCTCTTTGAAATTGTCGATCTCCTTAATTATGAAGTTGTCGATCGATCATGTGTGCATATGCCATTATGCCCAATCTCAGCCTCCTTTAATTTCTCTATTAATTATACTATGCATATATCATTAACAAATTAATTAATTGGCAAACTAATGTAATAAACAATTTAAAAGATAATCAGTGGGGGGCGGAGCCACGTATTTACAATTACCGGAGCGGGTACAAGGAATCCTAAGAGGAATGGTCTTTGGATCAAGTCACCTCCTTCCTGTGTCAAACTTAATTTCGATGGTTCTATAAGAAGCGGGAGAATTGCTTCTTACCGTTTCTTTATCCACGTTGCGACTAAGGGTTCCGTTGTCTCTTCTGATCACACGCGGGTTATGCAACATCACCTCGATTCTATATGCAGAAGCATTAGGCCTTAAGATGGAGGCCTTAAGATGGATATTCTGTGCGCTCAACATCCTCATCTATCCAACCTTCTCAAAAAGGAGATAATCTTATGATTGTTAAGGCTCTTCTGGACGACTGAAAATGTCCATGGAATATCGAGCTATTACAATCGGACATAAAGCTAGATCTCTCTTCGTTTTCTAATGTTGATATTCGTCATGTTTTCAGGGAATCAAATGTTGTAGTTGATAGTCTCGCTCGTCTCGCCTAGGCAGCCATGTCGGCTAGTCCTTTCTAATTTTATACTGCTTCCAAAAAAAATATTTATCGAAGCGGGTCATAATTCACTGACAATCATTTAAATGATTGTGTTAAATAACGACGTTTGTTATTTTATATTTTCCTTTTTAAAAAAATGACATTGTTTTTGATGAGCTGATGATGATTCGATTCAATGAAACAGTAATCGAGCATCAGTCATCAGCTAGAAGAAGAAGAAGGAAAAACCAATTGATGGAGACAGAAGAGGGATTGAGAGAGCAATCACAGGTTACCCTAAAGGGGTCTCCTTTGGTTTTCTTTTCATCAAGTTCCCAAAATGTCCAGAGAGGGTATTTATACCCGATTATTACAAGGAAAAGGAAAAAGGGAAAAGAACAAACTTATTCTCCAAGAAAAGGAAAAACAGGATTAAAACTAACCAAGATTAACTAACATAACTAAACACACTAATCACAACACTCCCCCTCAAGCTTGGAGTTACTGAATTGATTGATCACTCCAAGCTTGGATAGAAGTTTGGACGCTTGGTCTAGATTGAGGATCTTGGTGAAGACATCAGCAGGTTGATCTTTGGTGCTAATGTATTTTGCTTCAATTTCTTTGTTCATGACCTTGTCTCTCACAAGGTGGCAGTCAGCTTCAATGTGCTTAGTTCTCTCGTGGAAGACAGGATTTCTTGCAATGTGGAGAGCTGCCTGATTGTCACGGTAGAGCTCTACAGCATCTTCATTGCTTACATTCATATCAGATAGCAATCTAACCAGCCATGTTATCTCACAACATGTCACAGCCATTGCTCTATATTCAGATTCAGCAGTGGACATGGCTACAAATGATTGCTTCTTGGTTCTCCACGAGATCAAAGAGGATCCCAGAAAGATGCAGAACCCAGTTAGGGACCTTCTAGTCATTGGACAAGACTGCCAGTCAGCATCACAGTAAGCTCTCAGCTTGAGATCAGATTTGCTGGATAATAAAATTCCCTGTCTTGGAGCACACTTCAGATATCTTAGCAGATGTTTGGCTGCTTGCCAATGTTCAATACAGGGAGCTTGCATAAATTGGCTAAGAACTTGAACACTATAGGTGATGTCTGGTCTGGTGACTGTCAGGTATATAAGTTTTCCAATCAGCCTTCTGAACATATGAGGGTTTTTCATTTGCTCCCCCTCTTTTGATAACTTGATATGAGAGTCTAGAGGAGTCTGTAATGGCTTAGCATTGCTCATGCCAGTTTCCTCTAAAATTTCCAGAGTGTATTTTCTTTGGTTGAGATAGATACCTTCCTGATTTCTATCAATCTCAATCCCTAGAAAATATCTCATTTCTCCTAGGTCTTTGATCTGAAATTGACTTTGCAGATGTCTCTTCAATTTAGTAATCTCTTCTTGATCATTTCCTGTGACAATCATGTCATCCACATAAACTAAAAGAGCAGTAAACAACTTCCCTTTTCTCTTGGTGAACAAGGAGTAGTCAGCTTTCGATTGAGAGTATCCTCCTTTGAGCATCACACTGGAGAATTTTGCAAACCACTGCCTGGGAGCCTGCTTAAGTCCATATAAAGACTTGTTTAGTTTACACACAAGGTTTGAATCATTTGACTCACCATATATCTCCCCCTGAGTCCAATGATGTTCAGAAGAGGAAGCACCCTTGGACTGAAGTTGTTTAAGAATAGAGTAGGCAGGGGGAAGAGACATGTAGACCTCCTCCTCAAGGTCACCATTAAGGAAGGCATTGGTGACATCAAGTTGAGCTACTGGCCAATTGTAAGCTGCAGCAACTGCTAGGAGAGTCCTAACTGAGATCATTCGAGCAACAGGAGCAAAGGTCTCAGAATAATCCACCCCTTGGAGTTGAGTGAAGCCTCTAGCAACAAGGCGAGCTTTGTGTCTGTCAAGAGAGCCATCACTCTTCAGTTTCAGCTTGTAGAGCCATTTGCAAGTCACCAAGGACTGATCATCAGGGAGAGCCTGAATTGCCCATGTCCCATTCCTTTCTAAAGCATCCAACTCAGCCAACATGGCATCACACCAAGCAGGATTCCTCAAGGCCTCATGCACAGATTTTGGCTCAGTGTAAGAACTGGCATTGGCTATGAAGGTTTGATAAGATGGTGAGCAAGACTGGTAAGAACAAGTAGAAGATAAGGGATAGAGATGCTTAGCAGTGGATACAGATGGTGCTGATGTAGAATCTAAGATGGCCATGTGCACATAGTCCTGCAACCAGTTTGGAGGTCTATGATCCCTGCTTGAGCGTCTGACATTTTGAGATGCAGTATCATCCAATTGTGCAGAGATTGGAGAGGGAGAGTAGTCAGCTATAGAGATAGGGTCAGTGGTGTTCAGAGAAGGGGAAGAAGAGGGAGATGGATCATGACTGCTTTCAGGTGAGGGTGTTTCAAAGACAGGAGGATGATCAAAGGATGGATAATCTAGAGGGAAGTTTTGATCAATAAACTCAGGGAAGGAGAGAGTTGGTGGAGGATGGGTGGTTGTATCTGAGTAAAGCCTGTATGGAAAAATATGCTCATAGAAGGCTACATCCCTGCTGATCAAGAATTTGTGAGACTTTAGATTGTAAAGTTTGTATCCTTTCTTGCCATGAGGATATCCTAAGAAAACACAAGGATCAGATCTTGGAGAGAATTTGGTTTTAGAAGGGCCTAAGTTAGTGGCAAAGCAGAGGCTGCCAAATATTTTGAGATTGTCATAAGAGGGAGGTTTAGAGAAGAGAACTTCATAAGGGGATTTGTTGTGAAGAGTTGGATTTGGGAGTCTGTTGATAATATAGGTTGCTGTGAGTATACTGTCACCCCAGAAATGTGTGGGCAGGCAAGATTGTATCATCAGTGATCTGGCTATCTCAAGAATATATCTATGTCGCCTCTCCACTTTCCCATTTTGCTGTGGAGTATAGACACAAGAGGTTTGGTGGATGATTCCTAGGGAATCTGTGAGGCTATGAACTTCAGAGTTGAGAAATTATGTACCCTGATCAGACCTTATGATCTGGACCTTTGTATTGAATTGAGTGTGAATCAAATGAATGAAGGATTTAAGATGGCCAGCAACTTCACTCTTGTGTTTCATTAAGAAAGCCCACACACTTCTACTTCTATCATCCACAATGGTAAGAAAGAATTTGTGGCCAGAAGATGTTGACACATCATAGGGCCCCCAAACATCACAATGTATAGTCTCAAAAATATGATCAGCAGTAGATAAGCTTAGAGGAAATGAGCATCTTGTTTGTTTAGCTAAGTGACATATGGTGCAGTCATGATCAAAAACAGAAGAAATATTTCCTTTAAGGGAATCAATATGCTTAAGTTTAACAAGAGGGGCATGCCCTAAACGTAAATGCCATAAGGCTGTGTTGTTTGGAACACTTTCTGTGTTTTTAGGTAGAAACAAAGGTAAAGTAGTAGCAGAGATGTGGTGGGGAAGAACAGCTGACAGGTTGAGTTCCCTTGGGAAACTTCCAGTGGTTGCAGGATCCAAGTAGAACAGGCCATCCAGATATCTACCATGAGCAATCATCTTCATCCTTGCTGGGTCCTGTATGACACAAAATTCATAGGTAAGACTGACATGGAATTTGTGTTCTCTAACAAGTTTGGTCAAGGATAGGAGATTGTACTGAAAAGATGGAGCACACAAGACATTTTTTAGGGTCAAATTAGGCAGTACAATGGTGCCAATATGGGTTATAGGACATGAGTCTCCATCAGGGAAAAATATGGCTGCGTGTTTGGGTGCAGGTCTAGGGTCTTGTAGGATGGATAAATCAGGTGTCATGTGATCAGTGGCACCACTGTCCATGATCCAAAGTTTGGTTGAGGCCTTTTGTGCATTAAGACGGAGTTTACCTGCAAAGTGTGAGTCATGAGAGGAAGTGTCAGCTTGCTTTAGGAGGGAGATGAGAGAGCCAATCAGCTTGTGGTGATCAGGAGATAGAGCTCCTGCCCCCTGGAACTCTTGTGAAGCATTGACAGAGGCATTGGCAGTGGCATTGGCCTTAGCAGAGTTGAATTGTCTTTGGTCTGGCCTCCTTGGAGTCTTAGATGAACGTGGCTTCTGCATTTGAGGCTTGAATTTGCTCTTTGGGTGCCAGATTGGATACCCAAAGGCTTCCCAGCATCTATCAGATTTGTGGTTGCCTGAGCAATGAGTGCATTTCTCACGTCTGGGCTTCTCATCCTCTTGCTTAGCCATCAAAGAGGTGACTGGGGATTCAGGGAGAGCACGCCTTTTTGCTGAAGCTTTGCTTCCCAGTTCATCCTGGAGAAGCATTGAGTGAGCTCCACTAGCAGTTGGGAGAGGCACATTCATCAAGATCTGTCTTCGAGCACTCTCATACTTGTCACTCAAGCCCATCAAGAACTGCATTAGCCTATTCTCCTGCTCAGCATCCTCTGCCTGTTTCTGCAGATTGCACTCACACTTACCACAATGACATTTGATGGAAGGTACTACAACAGACAGCTTTTGCCATAGCCCTTTCATCCTAGTGAAGTATTCAGTGAGCTCCAGACCTTCTTGGCTACATTCCTGAATTTCTCGCCTAATTTGAAAGATCAGAGGACCATTCTTTTGCCCATAGCTCTCCTCGAGATCTTTCCACATCTCAAGAGCAGTATCATACTCATCAATGGTGCTATAGATGTCTTTAGAGACTGTGTTTAGCATCCATGATCAGACCATATCATTGCAACGATCCCATTGCAAGGCATTTTCAGTAGATCTGGACACCTTGCCTTCAATAACCCAGAGTTTGTTCTTAACAGATAATGCCTTCATGAACGATTTCCTCCATCGTCTGTAGTTGTCCCCAGTTAATTGAATGGTAGAGAGAACCATACCTGAGTTATCAGAGGGGTGTATGAACAACGGGTTTTGAAGGTCCGTCATGGTAATCTGATCTCCACGACGACGCTCGGTGCCAGGAGTCTGAGCATCTTGTTGTGCCATGACTCAAAGGAAGAAACAGACAGCAGAGGAAGGGAAGCACACGAATCTGTGAAGAAGCGAGATGACGAGAGGAAGAAGAAGACAACGAGTAGCTCAACAATCGATTGTCCTCAGCTCTGATACCATGATGAGCTGATGATGATTCGATTCAATGAAACAGTAATCGAGCATCAGTCATCAGCTAGAAGAAGAAGAAGGAAAAACCAATTGATGGAGACAGAAGAGGGATTGAGAGAGCAATCACAGATTCACAGGTTACCCTAAAGGGGTCTCCTTTGGTTTCCTTTTCATCAAGTTCCCAAAATGTTCAGAGAGGGTATTTATACCCGATTATTACAAGGAAAAGAAAAAAGGAAAAAGAACAAACTTATTCTCCAAGAAAAGGAAAAGCATGATTAAAACTAACCAAGATTAACTAACATAACTAAACACACTAATCACAACAGTTTTAATATATGGAGCATTATTTTGTCTAAAAAGGCACCGATCTTTTAAATGGTCTTATTGTTTGCACGGGGAAATTTCGCAATTCGCACGGTGCTGATCGCGATGTCCTGCAAGGGTAGTCTGCCTACCTGGGAATTCCGCATCGATAGAGGAGTCGATTTGATCCAACGGTGATCTCTCACTCAGTGAAGAGCTACCGACCAGTGCAAGGTTGCCGACTCGGAAACTCGACATTGGCTAAGCCTTTGAAGAACGATTCATATATGCCCCCTTGGCTAAGCCTTTGAAGATAATATATACACTGGTCTAACTTCCAAGGAATTCCTTTAAATCACTTAGAAGAGAGCATATAGCGTATATCTCTGAAAAAGTAAATTAGACCCACCGTCCCATGTGTAAGGTTTGTTCATCCACCCTATAATAATAATTCATATATATTTTCTTTCAAATTAGTTGCATAAACTATTTAATTCAATTAGTAAGTACGTAGTCAAGCCCCATATGAGGACATATATGGTTTCGTTCTATAACATTCTCCGGTTGGGCAACAAAATGGTTGATAAGTTTGTAAATATACTCGTGTCTTTTTATCGCCCGATCTGTTAACATATATAAAAACTCAAGTCTAAGAAAGTTTATCCGTTAAAATGTTATCGGGGTAGCGTCGGTTTTCATAAAATAAATATAAATGAGGAAATAAATGGTCTATAGTGTTCAATTTATTTAATTTATTATGTATATATTAATACATATATATCTTTATATATGTTCAAAGAAAAATCATTAAGATGGAACTTTATTGAAACTTTTAAAATGGTTATGGACAAAACTTGAATTGTTGGTGGTCAAAAGGTTTGCTTGAGCTTGACCAAACCCACTCTCATACTTTGCATTTGTTTCCTCCTAATCTAATTATGTAACCCACTTCTGCGCAAGCTTAATTATATTCAAAGACCTAATTTATCAACCAAAAATAAATTAATTTCTCCAGTGGCATGATATATACATATACATGCAGAGTATTCAATGAATAATATAATTAATTTTCGTTTGCGAGTGGTCGAAATGATATTGACTCATTTGGTCTCTTCACCATTTTAACACGATCATGTAATATAACTAGCATTGTTCAGTCTAAAAGAAGGATAAAAACTATATAAATATCCAATTTTTTTAACAATTTCATACTTATTATTATATATTTATTATAAATTTTTAAAAAAAATATTTAAAAAAAATATTTTATATAGTTTTTTTTTTATCATTTTAAATAGTGTGTATAAATAATAAATGATATATTTTACGAGTAGGGAGTGCAAAAACACAATTGTCAATTGCTATGTGTTAAATAACGGTGGGTCATATACGACGTAGAGGCCACGCACGCCCAAGTGCATCCAACCAAGTCGAACACACAAGCCGAGTGGGGTTCAATTCTAAAACCAATTGGTGTTAGGAGGAGTAGTCCACCCACTTATGTACAAGATTTGGATTCATTTTTTAATCAATATGAAATCTATCCCACAACTCATATTCTTAACACACACCTCTCAAGTTTAATTGTCTGGCCACCCTGTTTAAATTCACTTTTTAATCAATAACTCATATTCTCAACAATATGCAAAATTATTAGGAAAACATATGGGCATCCGAAATGGATATAAATGGTATAGTTACGTTGTATGTTGGATAGTCCACGGGAAAATAATTAATTATAAGCAAATCCGAATAATTAATAATGTGATCGAGCGACCAACTTGACTTGATCGCACATTTAATACAGTATAGAGAAATTAAAAAAGAAAATAAAATAAAATGGGAGAACACGTGGAAGGTCCGCGTAGTTAGCCGAATGATGAGTTGGATATCTAACATGTCAATCCCTTTATGAGTTTGAGCTGCTACGTTACGTACATTGTATAACATAAGTAATAACATAACGGTCCACTTTCCACACAAAACAAATCATTGCGCCTTTTTATAAACTAATTAAGGGATTGCTTAAAATTACTTGTTCTACCGTTACACTTAAGTATCTAAATCACTTTAATTTATTCAAACTTGCAATTATGTTTAGTTTACCTAAACACCCGTTTATTGTGGAATTAAGCCTAACTTTATTTGAGAAACTAGCTAGCGTTATTCAAACTAATTAACACTTTTAGACCAATTGGTTTAGTTAATTAAATAAATAATGGTTAGGTAGATACTAATTGGGGGTGCATGTCCATTTTATAGCCCTGGATCCATTTTATAATTTTTCTTTTGTCTTAATTAATTATATCCTTTGATTAATTATAATTTATAATGGTGGAAGATTAGATGTTCCGTTTGACTAATTTTAGTAAGGCGGCATGCACCCAATCTATATAACTAAATTAAAACAACTAGAGTTGTCCAGATGGTAATTTGATCCGACTCGAGAAACCTAACCCTACTCACCTGAACTTAGATTTAATTGGACTCGATAATATAGTGTCATGTATGGGACCTAAAGTCGAGCCCGACTCATTTTGATTCAATGTTTGAATGGATATGAATATAGACAAATTCCGACCTAATTCAAAATCTGATCCGAACAAAACTCAACTCATTCTTGTAATAATTTTCTCATTTTTAAAATAGTAATAAATTACATATAATGAGACCTAATATAACTACATAAATGAAATTTAATACTCTTTCTCTTCAGAAAAAGATGTCATTTACTATTCACCCACATGTTTTTTAAAATGATAAAAATTATTTAAAATATCCATTTTTATAATGTTTTTAACAATTTCATAGATATTATCAAAATCTACGAAAATCTTAAAAATTTTTTACAAAAAATGAATATTTCATATAATTTTTATCATTTTAAAAAAGCGTATATAAATAATAAACGATATATTTTGCCGAATGGATGGAGTTGTTAAGAACTAAGATAAATAAATAATCAACTTTGTATAATACTTCATCCGTTAATTAAAACATATTGTTTTAGAATGTAAATCTTGTTAAGAAAAACATGCAGTATCATTTTAGATATTTGTCACATACTTTTCAAAATTGCCCGTGTAATGATTAGATAAATATTAGTTGTAGTTTTTCAAGAAAATAAAAAAGTAGAGTAATAATTAGAAATATAAATGTATTTTTTGTTTGTGTTCTTAAAAGGTATGCAAAACTCTAAAATGACATGTACTCCATTTTGACTCGATTCAACCTAAAATCCATTTTGACTCGAATCTACCCAATTTGATCAAACACATGTATGCCTCTATCAAATATTGTCCGATTCAGAACCCAAATAGACATTGCTGGAACCTAAACCCATTCCACATCTACTGAAAACTACACAATCGACAAGGGGGTGACACTCTGTGTTTGAGATGAGATGACTTGGTTGGGTAATTTCAGATTTATGGGGGGGTCGTCGTAATTGAATTCTTCAGCAGCGGTGTGCAGATATATATGCAAATGAAGGTGCAGTGCAGTACGTGCTTCGATCTTCCTCTTCTTCGGGTCATCTTTATTGGAAGTTTCAATTCCCATGGCACCCTATCCGGCCTATTCCTACAGAACACAGATCAGTAGCTAGACGTAGGTAGGTAGCTAGCTTAGCCATGTAGGTGGTCAGATCTGGGGCCTCGACTGAGTAGCTGGTCTACCTACTCTGCACCCTGCAATGCATGGATGGCTTCCATAGGATGTCGTCAGTCAGTCTACCATATTACCGAGTACTATGGTCTACCTACCTTTATTTACTCCCAAATATTCTCTCTCTCCCCACCCCGAGTTAAAATATGTTATTCCCGTTTTTTTTTTTTTTGGGAGGGAAATTCCGCTGGGTGCCCACGAAATTTTACAAATTTAGCGTGGTATATAAAGTTTGAAAATTTTCGTGTGGTGCCCACAAAGTGTTGTAAAAGTCTACATGGTGTCCACGAGGTTTTTTAAAAGTTTATATGATAACAATAATGGGGTTTAATATTGAAAATTGAGATTAAAAATTATATTATTGTGCATTATAATTTGGAAAAACACTACAATATTGGGTATTGGTTTGAATCTTTTTTAAAACTAGTTGTTTTTTATATATAAATTTTCTTAGAGATAAAATAAGCAATTTTTTTCACAAAAATCTTACGTCTTTAATTTTTATTTGTTTTCAATATTTAGTTTTTATTTATAAGGAAATGAGGAAAAAATAATAAGAACTATGTAGTAATATTAGTCATTTACAATGAACCAATATTAATAGAAAATTTGAAAATTACAAGAAGATATACACGTATACTTTTCCACATGAAACCAATTTTCATACAAGATATTTTTTAATAAAAAATTAAAAGTTTCACATTTTAATTGAGTATTAAAAATAGGAAAATAGTATGGCACCACCTTCTTAAATTCCCAATTTTAATTTTTATAAAATTTGATAAGTAAATAATTAGCTCTAAAATACGATTTATAAAATTAAATTGGTTAAATTATCTCTAAGAAAATTTATATAAAAAAAACTAGTTTTAAAAAAGATTCAAACCAATACCCAATATTGTAGTGTTTTTCCAAATTATAATGCACAATAATATAATTTTTAATCTCAATTTTCAATATTAAAACTCATTATTGTTATCATATAAACTTTTGAAAAACCTCGTGGGCACCATGTGGACTTTTACAAAACTTCGTGGGCACCACGCGAAAATTTTCAAAACTTTGTATATCACGCGGAATTTGTAAAAGTTCGTGGGCACCACGCGGAATTTCCCTTTTTTTATAAGGGAATAATTCGGGAGGAACAATCTACCCGAGAGCATCCTTACGGATGAGGTCTTGAAGACCTGAATCAGAATAAATGTCAAGGCCCCTGACAAAGCGGCAAAGGTGTGCAACCTTATCAGCCACTATGTTATCAATATGGGGCACGTGAGAGAATGAAACTTCTCTCACACTCGACAACAATGTTTTAATATCGGACATCACCAATTCAATTTCCCATGGGCATGTAGAATTTGTTTTTAAATGATTAATGGATTATAAGTGAGTCCCCTTCTATTTGTAACCTGTTTATATCTAGTGCGCATATTTGGATTAAACCATGTCTTAGCGTCAAAGCCTTGGTTTTCAACGGGGTTTGGTTACCAATTCTGTCATAGCCAATGTGAATCGTTCTCCCTGCCCAGTCACGAATGATGTAGCTAATTGAGCTATCTTTGTTATTGAGTGTGGATCCATCGAAATTTATTTTAAACGTGTCAACCAGTGGTTTTTTCCATTTAATATTTTTCTGTTGAATTCTTGGATATGAGTGATTTGTAACATTAGTATTCCGAGTATACTGGATATCATCCTTCTTGTCACAGAAAAAGTTTTTTTTTTCAATTCTCCAAGTGAGTGGTGATGATATGTTTGACAGATTCCTGGTTTGGAATGGATTATATTCATTTCTAAAAATCGTTTGATTTCTGATGTACCATATTGTCCACCAAGTAACCGCTAATTTTTCTATTTCAGTTTTTGTGAGAATGCTTCTGATCAGTGACAAGATAGGAGGGAAATCTCTCGAGTTTGCAATCATGTTGGCTACAACCTAATTTGTACCTAGGGTAGATGGAAGATGGCTTTTAGAAAACTGGCATTCCATAAACAGATGTGTTTCATCTTCAATTGCACTATTGCAAAGTGCACAGGTTGTTGGAACAGAGACCCCTTTTTGGGATAAATGGGTAGCTGTTGGAACACCCTTCTGCCCGAGTTTCCAAAGGAAATTCTTAATTTTTGGTGATGTGTCAATTTTCCAAATCCAAGAGTTGTTGTCTTCATTTCGGCTATTATCTTTTGTGATCAGCTTATAGGCGCTAGCTGTTGTAAATCAACCCTCTCTATCCGGACACCAATAAAGTCTGTCCTCAAATGTATTCATAAGAAGGAGGATATCCAAAATTTCTTTTGCTACATTGAGGGACAGTGTTTAACAATTTTTCCTCCCACCATTTTCCTCCTGATTAATATATAATCACTTACTATTTCATTCTCATTTCGAAAGGTAGGACAATCGTCCCTTTTGATTATTGGCGAAGTTGTAATCCAATTGTCGGTCCAGAATTTGATAGATTTCCCATTGCCCACCGACCAAATTAGGCCCTCTTTAAATTTTTCAATAAGATGAGTTAGTTTTGACCATTGCCAAGACGAACCCCCACTTTTCTTATAATTTAATATATGCGTTATTTTCAAATATTTGTAGTGAATTAATTTTAGCCATATATTATCTGGTTTCGCAAGAATTTTCCACGGAAGTTTCATTTGGAGTGCCTCATTCATATCTTTAGATTTTCGAATGCCTAGACCTCCCTTGCCTTTTAGTCTACATATTCTATCCCAGCTTATCAGAGGTCGATATTAGAGGTCTTTGTTCCAGAAGAACAATCTATTTATTTGGTCTAATTTCTTATGGATTGTGCTAGAGAGCATGAAGCTTTGCATCGTGTATAAATGTTTTGATGCTAGGTTTGTGCCAATAAGGACAATACGACCCTGCTGCGATAGGGCATTAGCACGCCATTTATTGAGTTGCTCTTTTGATTTACACATGACTTCCTCAAAAGTATGTCTATTTATTCACCCATTTATAATAGGGCAACCAAGATATTTTTCAACCATTATTTCATTTGATATATCAAGGTATCTTTCAAGTTCTTCAATTCTGGATCTAGGGATTCCTTTCGTAGTTTGAAAGGCGGATTTATGATAATTAATTAACTTTTTGTCCTGAAATGCTACAATATTCATCTACAATTGTTTTCGCTTTTAAGCAAGCTGAGGTGTTACCTTTGGTGAAGATAATCATATCATCAGCAAAAGCAAGGAACGGGATTCGTATATCATCCTTCCCAAAACTGAATCCGATAAGGCTATTTCTCATATTTGCTTCAAGTGAAAGTTTTCTTGCCAAAACCTCAGCCCCCAAGATAAAGAGAAAATGGGCGAGAGGGTCGCCTTGTCGAAGGCCTCTAGTTGGTCTTGTGGTGTAGAGAAGGATGAAATAAGAATGTCTCGGGTTTGATTCTATCTCTGCCTTTTTCATGGGTAAAAATCTAGGGTGGGTTTATCTAGTGCGAGAATTTTACCGGTTGCATCACATCTCCAAAGTTTGTTGATGGGTTTCCTGGTCTAATCATCAGTGTGTATGTGATGTACGCAATTCCGAACCTTCAATAGAGAAGAGATGGAAGACCAAGATTAAAAGGTTTTTTTTATATCTTTGCTAGAAAAAAAAGGGGTGGGATCCACTAAATCCCGACGCACCCCCACTACCAAGGTGCGTGTATGACACCCCCATGTGATTTCATTGTTTTTAAAAGTTTGTTAATTTCACCAAATAATGTTTCAAATGCTATCAAATAATGTTATGTTTTTTTCCATCCATTTCAGATCTAAATTTACCAATTTTACTAAATAATTTATCACATGCTACCGAAAATGGACATGTGTACCCACTCTGTTTAATTTTTATTCATTCAGTTTTGAAACATTATTCAGTAGAGTAGTTCCATTTTTTCAAGAAACAGAAATAACATTATTCGGTAGAATAGGTGAGTATTCGATGATATATGAATGATTATTTGACAAATTTACGTAGGTTTACATGGTTAATTACTCTTAGGCCAATATTCTTGGGCCAAATGACCACAATATATGTGAATGAATACTATACAAATAAGTATTCTAAACATACTATAATTATAAAAATATATAGTACGTTTTTTGAACTTATTAATGATCTTAACTAACGCAATTGGATGACAAATCTGTATGAGGTCATGTGGTGCCTGTGTGGCTTTTACATGATGTTGACCGGTCAACGGGTCGATTTTGACCCAACTGGTCATCGGGTCTCGAGCCTTAAAGTCCTAGTTCATTCAGGCTCGGGTCAATTTCAAGTCCTGGGTCTAAAACACTGGATTCAAACCCGAAAAAATAACGGCAATTCAGGTCAGTTCATATTTCAATATGTCTAAAATTAACTAATATAAATCTTCTTATTTATAGAAATAACAATATCAACCCTTATTTAAAAAATATAACAAGAATATTTCTTTTTATCTGCCCTTATTTTATAAGAATTACAATACTACCACCAATTTATTTTTTCTGTTTGCATTTGGTATAAACTAACTCTATGTTAGGAATTAGTATAATAGGATAATAAGTGTAATTAGTAGAAAGTTGGGCTTGGTATTATAAATACCTATCTCAATGTAATGTACGGATCTATCAATGAATTCCAATTACAATTCTTTCTTCTATCTCTCGCTCTCTTTCCCTAAGTTCTCTTCCATCTCTTTCCATTACAATTCCAATCAATCTGCCATGGTAGAACTAGGATCCTAACAAAGTGGTATTAGAGCCTTTCGGTTCTTCGACCAGAGACGCACAATTGGAGTCACATATTCGTCGATTAATGGCAAACTCCGGCCAGCAGAAATTTCAGTTTCTCAGGGAACGGGAGGAACGATCCATCCTCATCAATATCAGATTTAAACTCTACGAAATTTCAAAAGAAGTGTTGTTGGAGGTGTTATCTACATGTGGCAACATAGAAACGTTGGAGAATTTCAGATCTGGAGAAGAGTTCCATTCAAGGGTTTGCTTCGAGGATAAAGATTCGGCAATTAGGGCAATCAATTGATACAATGGAGGAAGATGCATATACGGTTTATGGTGCAAATTGGAACTGTTTCATTTCAAGTTACCGATCGATCGATAAAAAATAAAGTTCCGGCCCTAGAAACCAAGGAGGTTCCAACTGAGGATGAAGGCGTCCAATTCATTCGGAATTCGCCAAGATGTTTCGATATGAAATTCGAGGAGTTTTCAGAGATCGTTCTTGGAGATTCGAAATTAGAATTGAGTGAGATCCAGGAATTCAGTGTTGAAGCCGGCGGCGAGAAGGTGGTAGACCTAGCACGGACAGAAGAAATCACAAACTCGATCACAGATGTGAGGCCAGAAATCTCCTTCAACCCGTCAAAGTTGGACGCCCTAAGGGAGGATGACGATGAACCAAGTGCGCCATAAACCGAAGGAGGAGTCACTCTAATTTCCATCGATTGCAGATGGGCAACAAAAAAGCAAGTCTTCACTTAATTCGCCTGAGACATCGCCCTGGTTGTTGTCGCGTGCAGGTGTTGTTCTTGGAGTTGTTTTGGGCAATTGCCTTGAAGTCCCAAATCCGACAAAGAAATTTGAGCTGTCGGGCCTAGAGATCAACAAGTCCATTGAAGAACCTCATACCCAACAGAATTGCTCCCAGGTAAATTCCGAGCCTCCTGAATTTATCATCTCTGACAATGCAAACCAAGAGTTGTCTAAGTTGGTTAAGCTGTTGATTGGGATGATGGAAATTAGAGTGACTAACTCCAATAACGTTATTTGGACTGATGTTAGATTGAAGTCAGTTGATTGTGATATGAAGGCTTTTGTGAAAATGCCCATAAGAAAATTCAGGGTAGTGATAAGGGTGGTGGTTGAGGATTGTTGCTAATATCTTCATAGACTTGGGTCGAAAGCTTCGATCACATATCCTTTTGATAGAGGAAGAAGTAGTATTGAGCTAGATGTTCTCATTGAAAAATGCTTTAGTTTGATCTTCGATCCGAGTGGAGTATGTTTAAGGGACACATGTCAAACAATGGACAAAGCGATTCTTGTTTTTTTATCCGGGAGGGTCGGTGATCCAAGGACAACAAGTCATGGAATAGTTTTACAAATGGGAAGCAATACAATTTGCTACTGTCATAGAAATTGGGAAGGAGATTTTTGCTTCCATAAAAATCAGCTTACAAGTTGTTGCTATCATAGAAAGTTGGAAGGGGACTTTTGCTGTCATAAAATAAACTTACATGCGCGTGCTAGTCATAGAGAGTTGGAATGAGCTTTTACATTTTACTTGGAAGCAACACATAAAAACAGATATAAGGAATTTGGGGATGATGCAGATCAAAGGAAGCATGAATTTTTACTGTCATAATGGTCCAAATAGTGGTTGTCCGAGTGCAGATCAAGGGAAGCATGGTGGAAGGGCAATTTCCAGTAGCTAATAGCACTACTTAGGAGCAACTTTAAACTTCATATGTGGCTGTTGTTGTTTTTTAGTTTGTATTTTTTTAATAATAAGCTTGAGGACAAGCTTTCTTAAGGAGGGGAGTAATGTTATGAATTAATTAGTATAATAGGATAATAAGTGTAATTAGTAGAAAGTTGGGCTTGGTATTATAAATACTTATCTCAATGTATTGTATGGATCTATCAATGAATTCCAATTACAGTTCTTTCTTCTATCTCTCGCTCTCTTTCCCTAAGCTCTCTTCCATCTCTTTCCCCTACAATTCCAATCAATCTGCCATGGTAGAACTAGAATCCTAACACTCTATTTAATGTAAGTATTGTCTATATTTTTTCACCACTTATTCTTTGGCTTTTAATATTACAAATTATAAATCAAACTTATTAGCAGTGGGTGTCCACACGCAAAGCGTGAATCGCCAACTAGTATCTTTAAATAATTCTCCTACACACAAACTACTCCACATTTTCAACAACAATTATACTGGTGACTCTGGTGGCTTCGATGGTAGTGGCTAAGTTGTGGATCTGGTGGTGTGTGGCGGCGGCTGTTGGTGGATTGAGAGTTGACAGGGAGTCTTAGAGCTTGAACGACTTTGAAAAGGTAAAAAAATTTCTATTTAATTTCTCGAATTACTTATATGATTTGAAAACGGAGAAAATCTATCACTATCACAGGGATGCAAATCAAGTCGCACTCTACATCATTGCTATCAATGGTGTAATTCATATACTTTCGATTCTACTACTTTTCTAATAGAAATTTCGTTATAATCATCTGCAAAGATGAGTAAGGTTAATCTTTTCGGTTCTGGTTGAGAAGAACCCATAATTTCTTAACTATTTTTTTTTAAAATACGGAGTAAAAAATTCTGGGGAAATACTATACTTCGTAATAAGTAATTTCACTTACGATTCTCTCTGAGGATGACCTAGTTATCCGCCGCCTCCCTTCAGCTACTTCTTAGCCTCCACTAGGCTCACCGACCACCATCTGGTCTACCTCCTATTACAAATCATCATCGCAACTCGGCCTCCTGCTTCTAAACCCCGCGTTTCGCCAACATTGCAACCCTGCCACCAGTGCCTTTACCTTTAGTGTCATCGCCGCCGAGTTGTTGTTAAGGTCGTCTCCTTCGGTCTCGTTCGCTGCTCCAGTTCGTTTCGTCTCCCTTCGACTGCTCTCTCACCGAGCTTAGGGTGCATCCACCGCCATCTTGGCCCACCTCTGCCAGTTTCCTTCTCAGTCGTCAGTCCCCTGCAACCGCCATTTCGAGCTTCTGGTTTCCCATGTCAGCGTTTCACCTTTTAGGGGCGTGCTTCTTCCTTGGGGCACCGGTTTACTCTCTGTGCTTGCCGTCGTTGAATTTTTTTAGCGTTGGAACAACGCTGATTTTAGTGTGTTTTGGCCTCGATTCAATCTCAATCCGTTTTTCCGCCTCGATGCCTTTTTATTATTGTTCATTTCCTCTCCTTTGGCCTGTTTCATCCGCCTTTATTTTGACTACCTAGTAGTCGCTCACGATCTTGTTATCGTCATGGAGGGTTAATTTGGGATAGATTTGGGGGTTTTAATGGATAATGGTTTTGCTTGGAGTCGGATTTGCGGGTTGATGTGCAGTGCCGCTCTTGTTGTGTTGCAGGTTTCCTTGAGCGGTGTTTGATTTGTCATATTAGATGACGTCGTGGAAGTGCGTTGACATCTAATGGCTCGTTTGAGTCCACAATCTGAGGTGTCCGCTGGTGTTTCCCAGAGTTTTCTGTGTGCGTCGTCCCTTTGACCGATCGTTTCGTTTCTCTCTTTGCTTGTGATTTTCAATGTAGGTTGGCTTGTATGTTTTATTTGTAATTTTATTTCTGTCATTTGTTTCAGTCATTTACTTTCAGTTGTACATGATAGTTTGTCCATTTACCGACTTGTCCGTTCTCTCGGTTTCCCTAGACTTGTCTAGGGAACCGAATTATTATCTGGCTTAAATAAAATACAGTAATTTCACTTAATTTTTGTCTTAATACTGTAAAAATTAAATGCTGCTGCAGGTTAGCTTAACATGCAGCATGTATGTTTCTGCTAAGGTGTTTGACTTTTATTCATCGGTGTTTTTCCATTTTCTTTTTCTCTTTTTTTTTTTAAATTTTTTATTTATCGATAGTAAAGGATTCAGTGGCTTCATTAGTTAATGATATCAAGGTGTAGACTAGTAACGCTGCAGCAAGAGGTGGCCGGCTACCCTAGCTCAACAATCAATGCTCTCCATTTATACATTTTCTTTTTACAGTTATTTCCATCAATCGGAGTAATTTTTTTTTTCAAATGTTAAATTAAGATGATGAGTATGCAATTATGTTCTCCATAGTTGTAGCTGCTGCATTATTGAAGACTGCAATTAAGTAGGTAGACCACAATTATAGAAAAATTATTACACTTCATCTCTTCATCTCATGTCTCACTTGCTACAACATTTAATTAAATTACTGCTATGTAAGTATTTGCAGTATAAAAGAGTTGTTTTTGTACAAGATTTTTGATAATCCGTATTTATTTTACAAAATTATTTTTGTAATAATTAGAGATTGTCAACGGAGATTTTCAATAAATGAAAAATCACTTTGGATCCCATGGAGTTGTTAAAATAACTTCATGTGAAGTTGGATAAATCCTAACCACTCGATTTTAAATAAAGGGTTTAGATTTAAATTATTTTAGCCATTTTATAATTTATTTTTTAGGGTCGATAAATTCTTATTGGGTAATCCTACCAACTCTATGGAGTTCAACTCTACGGGATCCTGACCGAAAAGTACTGTAATAATTGGAGTTAAAACAAGTAATAATATAATTCATGTCAATCTTAAATTTGAGTTCATCACATATAAAAATATTCAAATTTGATGGTTACCAAAACATTAGGTGCAATGTGGAATTTATAAAAAAAAAAAAATCACACTAAGAAGTTTATTTTAGATTTTTTTTTTTTATAAAAAAAAGAGGGTAAAAGGAGAAACAGTAAGTTGTACTGTCTGTTAGAGGGGGGGTATTGTAGCATGCAGAAGATGGAGTAAATGTGAAAGTGCATAAACGCAGACAAAATAGGGGGGCTATTTATGTGAAAATGTAAAAACAGTGGCAGTCTACATAATTAAGTTTGTACATAATTAAGTTTGTAACAGGGTACGGTCCACCCTCCTTTGGTGTTTGGCTTTGGCAGCACTAAATAATGTGATCCCAAATTTTAGACAGAAACATCCAAATTTTATAGACTGTTGTTCAAGCTACATATTTACACAAAATCACCAATATTAGTTAGCATTTTCAAAGAAATAATCCATAAAATTTGAGATGCTACAAAACTGCCCATCCCTGAGGTTTGTTTGCAAAATGCCACACACAGGCTCTTTCCCGTTTATCGTTACAAATCATTTACCGCTTCGCTAATGGATCCCGAACCAATAAACTCTTTTTAAACAAGTGCATATCTTATATACAGTGTGTACTAGCCGATTCTAGGCAGTAGACACTCTAACGAAAAATACAAGACAAATCAACAAAGAGTATAAAATGATACATAAACAAAATGATAGGGTTCAAAATGTAAAGAAAATGGCAGGGCTAATCCTCTCTCTCTATATATAATACTGTTATGTAATTATTTGTATGTATTTGTATGTATTTATGCGTGAATTAATAATCACATAATATTTATGAATAACTTTACCATATATAAATCAGTTTTAATTTAATTCATTTAATCTTATTAATTCAATGGTTCAAATTTTTAAATATATATATATATATATAAAAAAGTTAGGAAACATTTTAGAATTAAAAATTCAAAAGATAGGACATTAGTAGGCGTGAAAGCAAGGTAAAGATGCCGAATACCAAAAATGGAAGATAGCATTAATTTACCCTGAATGCAGCCTATGTATCATAGGGTATTAGGGAGGAAACACGAGCATAGAGTTTTTAAAGGTCTAATTAGGTAAATAATCCATTTAATACACATTAACTGGCGTGCCCTAAAGTGACTGTTCCATGAACCAAGAGCGCAGCCGGAGCCGGAGCCGTGAGAGACCACCGGAGGATCCTTAGCCAACAAACCTCCTGATCCTATGCAGAACACCGATACAGCCATGACTGAAGCGAACCAGGAAACACCCAAGAAGCAATCGAACAAAAGAATCTGCAGGGAGTCTTCGGACGAATCACCTACAGGAGGGAACGAAGGAATACCGGTGAATTTGTTTGGAACTGCAACAGCAAAGCAGACTACAGGCCAGATGTTGTTTCCTTCATTGAATGATTTGAAGGAATTGACAAAGAGAGGCACAGAAAGCTATCGCATCAAACTGGTTGGAAACAAAGATGGTGGCTACCCCGTCCAACATGGCAATCCTGTTTACCAAGAACAAGAAAGAGACGACCACTACGACACAGAAGACGAAGTTACCCCAGAGGAAGATGATCCGGAATGCCCAACGATCACACTGAGTGCTGATGAAAAGAGGGAATTGTGGAGGCCATGGCGAGACACCCTCATCATCAAACTGTTTGACAAAGGACCTGGATATATGCAACTTTATCGACAGTTAACTCAAAAGTGGGGATTAAAGGCACCATTCACGCTGGTAGATCTAGGCAACGACTTCTTCATTGCTCGATTCTCCAACAAAAGTGATTACGACCATGTCCTCATGGAAGGGCCATGGATGTTGGGGGATAACTATTTGAGCATAAGGAAATGGGTGCCAAGGTTTAATGCGATGGAGGAGACAATCGCGAAGTTGATGGTTTGGGTTCGCATTCCTTGGCTCAACATTGAATATTTTGATCACAGATTCCTCCGTTTGATTGGTCAGAAAATTGGAAAGGTCATCCGGATAGACAACACGACGACATCTGCTGAAAGAGGCCAGTTTGCGAGAATTAGCGTAGAGGTTGATCTCTCCAGACCTTTGCTCTCGAAATTCAAACTGGATGGGAAAACATGGCCAATCCAGTACGAGGGACTTTGGATGATATGCTTCGCTTGTGGAAAGGGTGGTCATAACGCTACAGATTGCGCTAAGGAATCTACAGCAGAAACTCACTCCGCGGCTGCAAAACAGAGCTCACCGCCGACGATCCCAGTGGACGATAGGAAACATGGAGAATGGATGCAAGTCACCAAGCCAAACAGACGCAAAGCTCAACAGAAGGGGGCTGAGCAGTCGAACCAGTCCAAATCAACTGAAGCTGGTGACAACCAGCAAAATCGGAGCCGGTCAACGGAAACGAAGACGTCGGAGAACCAAATTGTCATCACCGCCGCTGAACAAGGGGATACTGCCGAAAAATCAGGGATTGCGCAATCCTCCAGATTCGCTGCCTTAGAATATCTCAATGAGAATCCAGAGCCGATGGAGGAGGAAATTGTGGCCAACACTGAAAAAGGAAAGGAAATCGCCCAGGACCAAAATAGGACCGCACCTAAGAAACACAAAGAGAAAGCCACAAACAACATCCCCAACCCTACCCCGGGTAACACCGCCGGCAGTAAAACAAAGCCCTCCACCAAGAAGCCATCTGAAGCCACAAAAAGAAACACAATCAGAACTACCACCCATGTAGATCCCAAGACCCAAGAGGAACCCCCAAAGACCACCCCTTCCCATCCGTCAAAACAGAACAGAAACACCACCCACCACAATCCAAAACCACCGCCTACTACCCAAACCTCGCAAAGCTTTGCCAACAATGGTACCGACAGTAGAAATACTACAGGTACCGAGTCGACGAAGCTTCCTCCTCTCAAACCGCCAGATGGGGCCAATACTAGCAATGACACCGAAAATATCGAACCGAATGCTAGTACAATTTCAACCGATTCAAACGGTAACACGTCCTCTACTATGTCGGGTGTTTTTACCCCAAGACATCAGTGATGCCCTTGACCTCTTGGAAAATTTGGGACCCCACTTGGACCCCTTGATGCTTAACCATCTTCATACAAGTATATCCATGTCGAAAGGCCTTAGTATACTCGTTTGGAACACGTGTGGTGCAAGAAGCAATGGATTTTTCAATGCTTTACAGGAACTTGTTCGAATGCACAACCCTACTGTATTAGCTCTCGTGGAACCGCGAATAAGTGGGGAGACTGCTGACCGGGTCTTTTCTCGAAAAGGCTATGATGGTAGTCGTAGAGTGGATGCTGTAGGCTTCTCCGGGGGAATTTGGCTCCTTTGGAAAACATCTGAAGTGCTGGTAACGCCCCTCATCCTCCATCCGCAGCACATCACGGTAGATATACACCGACGCGGAGAGGAACCTTGGATCCTCTCGGCTGTTTATGCCTCGCCTAACCCAACCAACAGAGCTGATCTTTGGCGATCTCTTAATGAGTTCTCACAGCGCAACTCTCAACCCTGGCTGCTTGCCGGCGACTTTAATGCTACTCTCAATGATCAGGAAAGATCACGATCATCAGTGGGCTCGAACCGTGCGTCTGAGACTTTCAGAAACAATGTAGAAGAGCTATAGCTTATTGATCTCGGGTTCTCGGGGGTCCCTTATACATGGTGGAGAGGGAGGAGTGCTCTCAACCGGACGACCGCTAGACTTGACAGAGGCCTGTGCAGTACTGAATGGAGGGATCGTTTTCCGGAGGCTGCTGTCCGCCATCTCTCCTCTCCTCACTCCGACCATCTGCCAATTCTGATCTCTCTTGATAGAGCTCCGGTTGAAAGAAATGAGCAAACCCAATCATTTTGTTTTCAGGCCGGGTGGCTCCTACATGAAAACTTCTCTGAATTCCTCAGCTCTAACTAGTAGAAGGGGACGGATGCCTTCGATTCCCTCTCTAAACTATCCCATGATCTGTCGAGATGGAATAGAGAGGTCTATGGCAACATTTTTAGGCGAAAAAGAACCTTGTGGGGAAGGTTGGGAGGGACAAGACGGAAGCTTGCTGTTCGTGTCTCTAATCACTATTTAAAATTAGAGAAGGAAATTTGTGAAGAATTGGAACTGGTGCTTCAACAGGAACAACTGTTCTGGTTTGAACGATTGAGATCGAATTTTCTGCTGAATGGGGACAGAAACACAAGATATTATCACATCGCAACGACGATTCGCTGAAATGCGAACCGTGTCACTGCCCTTAAAACCAGCTCGGGGGAGTGGACTGAAAACATTGATGATATCCAGGCATCAGTGACAAGTTTCTTCGCCAATCTGTACACAGCGGAACCCCCTCAAACAACAAGCAATGTGATTCAGATGTGCCACTCTTTTCCTACCATCCCAGACTCGCAAAAAGACTCCTTAGCAAAGCCATTTCAACCAGCTGAAGTTTGTGAAGCGCTGAAAGGAATGGGCCCGTACAAAGCTCCTGGACCTGACGGTTACACTGCTCTGTTCTTCCAACGCAATTGGAAAGTAATTGAGTCTGAAGTCACGGAAACAGTCCTGGGACTGCTAAACCATCGGCGCTTCCCACTAAATATTTCGAATGCCACCATGGTACTCATTCCAAAAACTCCAGCACCTGAGCAACTGGCGCAATTCAGACCCATTGCTTTGCTCAATGTGATCTTCAAATTGGCCACGAAAGTGATAGTAAGCAGACTTAAAGAGGTCCTTCCCAGTCTAATTTCTCCACCGCAAGCTGCGTTTATACCAGGCCGGCAAATAATTGATAACGTGGTGGTCGTTCATGAGGTTTTGAAGTCTATGGCTGAGCGAGGGAGACAGAAGAGGTGGATGATAATCAAGATTGATCTAGAGAAAGCCTACGATCGTATCCGATGGGATTTTCTTAAGGGGATACTCACCAAAGCCCAAATTCCTCAACCGATCATCGAAACCATTATGGAGTGTCAGACAAGAGGAGACGTGGAAGTGTTGTGGAACAGTAATCAGGCAGGGAGTTTCACGCCATCTCGTGGGATAAGGCAGGGTGACCCGTTGTCACCTTATCTCTTCATTTTGGGAATGGAACACTTGTCGCATCTCATCTTTTCGGCGATAAGCTTGGGGCTGTGGAAGCCCATTGTAATTGGAGGGGTACCCTTGTCGCACTTGTTCTTTGCAGACGACCTTGTTTTGTTTGTCGAGGCTACCACTGACCAGGGGCAAGTCATAAAACAGTGCCTCAATCAATTTTGCAATGAATCCGGGGAGAGAGTGAATTTCATGAAGAGCAGCGTCCTATTCTCTAAGGACATCCCTGAATCAGTTCAGCAAACTATTGCCGACACACTTGCCATTCCGATTGCTACAGACTTCGGTAACTACTTAGGGGTGCCCACCGCCATTGGTAGAATGACCAACGAGAGGTACAAGCACTTGCGAGATAAAGTTGCAGCGAGACTTAGTGGTTGGCAATCGAAAGTTCTTTCGTTTGCGGGGAGGGTCGCATTAGCCCGTTCAGTACTATCCAACCTTCCTATCTATACTATGCAGTCCTCCTTGGTGCCGAGAGAGATTTGTGATGAAATAGACAAGCAAGTAAGAGGCTTCATATGGGGATCGGCTCCGGAGCGACGCAAGATCCACCTTCTTAGCTGGGAAGTACTGAAGCGTCAGGTACCGGATGGAGGATATACGTGGCATGAGGGAAACAAATCAAGCTGTGCTAGCTAAACTCGCGTGGCGACTCTTGCAAACGCCAGAAGCTTTGTGGAGCAGAGTCGTCAGAGGCAAGTACTGCGATAATCGACTTGATGTCGACATATTTGAACACAAACGAGGTGAGTCACGAACGTGGAAAGCTATCCTTCATGGAGCAGAAATTCTAGTTCCGAGTCTCCGAACAGCTATTGGAAACGGAACCACAACCTTCTTTTGGCTACACAGATGGCTGGCTGAATTTCCATTGATAGATGTGGCGACAGGTAGCATCCCGGATGATTTAATCGGAGCAATAGTTGCTGAATTATGGAACAACGAAAGCTGGGACTGGAACGCCATATCCTCTTTGCTCCCTGCTGAATATCTGCTCAAGCTCCAGTCAGTGCGAGTGTTCATTGGACCTGATGCAAAGGACCGACTGTTCTGGAACCACTCAAGCTCTGGCGTTTTCTCGACAAGCTTTGCAATAAGTCTTATAGAGGGCTGCCAAGGAAACCAAGCTAATTCGAAGTGGAAGAGCATATGGCGCATCCCGGTGCAACAGCGGGTGATGGCATTTGTCTATCTTGCTGATCACACTAGCATTTTATGTAATCTCAACCGAGTCAGGAGACACTTGTCTAACTTCTCGGCATGCCCAAGATGCGGGGAAGAGGGGTCGGTAATCCATCTTCTGCGGGATTGCCCAACAGTGCTCTTAGCATGGAAGAGTCTCACCGGTAATGCTCTGACTCATGCTTTCCTCAACAGTATGGATATCCAAGAATGGATATTCATCAATGTGAATAAAGAAGACAAGTGGAGTGCCACCTTTGCATATCTGTTGTGGTACACATGGAAATGCAGGAATTCCATAGTTTTTGAAGGCAAAGATCCCACTGTGGGTCTCACGGCAACGGTGATCAAACAAGCCCGAATCTACGCCGACATAAGTTCCAAAGCCACATCGTTGCACACTATATTGCCCCCTCCAAACACAAGCGAGGCAAGCTGGAATCCGCCGCCTACAGAGTGGGTTAAGCTCAACACTGATGGGGCTTCGAAAGGCAATCCGGGAGCTGCTGGGTGTGGTGGCCTGATTCGGAGACCAGATGGGACACTTGTCCGAGCATTCACGGCCCAGTGCGGCAGTTGCAAAGCCCTCACAGCTGAGATATGGGCTATTTATCATGGTTTAAAGTTGGCTAGTCGGTTGGGGTTCATTCGCTTAATCATAGAGACTGATTCTGTCGTGGCGTGTAGTTTACTAGGTACTAGGGACCTCAACACCCATCCGAACTACCACTTAATCAACTAGTGCCGTCTACTCATTGAGGATGTGAAATGGGAGGTCATCATCAGCAATGTCCGCCGCAAGGCCAATGCAGTTGCCGATGCCCTGGCCAACTGGTCCTTTTCTTTAACAGATGCTTTTATGGAGCACACCAGCATACCTATTTCTATTTATGATATTGCCTTAGATGTACCCAATACAAGGGACTAACAATATTTCTATGATTATAATAAAAGGGCACTAGCCCAACTTCTGCCAAAAAAAAAAAAAAACTGGCGTGCCCTATATGTATACAGATTATAGATAAAGAGAGATTTAAACTATATGACCCTTGCCCCGAAATGGTTTGCTAGCCTAACCCCCTATCCACAACATTTGCAAAGGTTACACCCCCCACCAAAAAAAGGCATAATTGCCGGTTGGATTTAACCGGACAGAGGGGATTTAACCGGGACAGAGAGAGAAGGTAAAAGGAGGAGAGAGAGAGGAAGCGGGGTGGAGAGAGAGAGGAAAGGGGAAGTTATTGTGGAGAGAGAGAGTGGAAGTGGGGGAAGTTATTGTGGGAGAGAGAGTGGATGAGTGAGAGTGGAAGCGGTTTCAATTGAAAACTGTCGACCCCAACTGCTCTCACGGCTTACAAAAGAGGAAGAGAGAGAGAGAGGGCAACAGTTCCACATGCAAGGCTGAGGAAAAGAAGAAGAGAAGGAAGAAGAAGAGGAAGGAGACGACAGAGCGAGAGAGGAAAAGAAGAAGCAAAGGCGAGGAAGAGGACGACAGTGCAGAAGAGGAGACGAGACTTCGAAGTAAGTAAACCCTCACAATGCCGATTAAATACGTTTTGCTTCGATTGGTAGGGGAGGAACAGATTTGAAGAAACAAAACTGGTTTGGATTGTGTGAAAATGGGAAGAAGGGGTCGAATGGGTTGACAGTACGCAATATCGCCCTGTCATGTAGGAAGTAACCGGCGTCAAGTTAAAAACAATTGGTGGAAAGTTTGGGTACTGGGGTTTGCGCGTGTGGGAGAGAAGGGGATTTTTGGGAACGGGGAAATTGGGCAACTGTGTTGTTGAATCCAACTTATCAGGATAAGGGGAGTGTAGATCCGTTCAGTTTAGGTGGGAATTGGGCGAAATGGGGCTTATGACTGTAGATGCGGCGCATTAGGGGGGAATTTGGTTGAAATGCGGCACATTAGGGTTAGAGAAAATTGTAGAAAGGGTGAAAAGTTTATGTGGAATCGAAATTATCTGGAATAGGATTACTTGTGTGCAAATGGAGATGGACAGATTGAATACGTATGCTGTCATGTTTTCACAACCATGTGTCATGTGTATATGTGTATGTGTCATGTGTAATTGTGTTTCTGTCATGGTACATTTGATATTGATATGAAGGGAACCGTGGGTTGGGGGAGAAGAATTGATGTGTAGAATACTGAATTTGGGTCTTCCACTGTGCAGGATATCTGGTGAATATTAAAAATGTCGCAGCGAAGTATGAAGAAGATTGTAGACCGTACAGCTCAAACATCCGGCGCGGTAATATGGCTTTCGTTCGAGTAATGTAAGTTGTGATTGTTGTGCTGCAGTGTGGCTGACATGTTGAAGTCTGTGCAGGCTGTGTACGCCATAGAGGAAGAAAGACACTTCAAAGCAAAAATTAACCAACACTCCTGGATGGCGCTCCTGGTTAACATTGACAACCGGTTGAGCGAGTCCCATTGGAAGCGCCTGACCGACAGCCCGTTGGGGGGCATTGCAAGACTGGGCACAAGGGTCCAGTTCTCGGGACAGCTTGTACACTATGTTCTCCAACGACAATTGAAGTCGAAGAAGGAGAATGAAACATGGTACAAGATCCATGAAGCGGTCGTCAGGTTCTCAATAGCTGAGTTTGCCATTGTCACCGGTCTCAACTGTGGCTATGGCGAAGAGCCCGAGGACGACGACGGGTTCGAGAAGGCAGTGTATGATTTCTTTGGAGTTTCAAAGATGAGGATGTCTGAGTTCGAGGTAGAGTTCCGTGTGGCGATGGCATTTGAGAAATCGTCCACCAGAAAATTGAAATTTGTCCTGCTGATGCTGGTCGAGGGAGTATTGTTCGGGAAGGAACCCAAAAACTACATTCATGGGTGGGTGGTCGACCTTGTCGGCGACGTTGATAGGTTCCTGGTGTTTCCGTGGGGTCGGCTTTGCTACGAGCGAACGAACGAGTTCCTACACCGTGCAATCGAGAGGAAGCTCCAACGGGATGAGGGCAGCTCCAATGCACGCCCGGCCTATTGCCTGATGGGTTTCCCTCTCGCCTTCCAGGTTCGTACACAGATATGACTGGACGCCCTATACTGGTTTACTAGGCGTCTAACATTTATTGACTGGACATTAACTGATTATTTACTGGACAATATGTAATTGCAGCTATGGGTGTACGAAGCCCTCACTCCAATGGCCGACCAATTCGCGAATGTCATGGACGAGAAGCTGTACCCCAGGTGTCTGCGATACGAGTTTAGAGACCTGAACCTCGAGTATGCCTCAATCGAAACCCGACTGCAGGAGGCGAAGGAGCTGGGGCACTTCAATGACCCTGCAGCCGTGAGGCCTCTTCTGCTCCCCGATGATGTGGAGAGAGCAACCGGTTTATACCGCGATGCCCGAAACACTCACGACAAGCGGGACAACTTCTTCGACGACATAGCCCGGGCTTTCGTATCAGCAAATGTCCAACCCTCAGCAAAGAAACAACCAAAGGGAGCAAGTGGGTCAACACAAGAATCAGGGGAGGGCACGCAGACACAAGATACCCTATTAGAGATAGAGTCACGGTTAGTGGCAAAGATGGACGAGTTGCTGAGGAGTATATCCGCGGAGGTAAATTCGAAGATGGCGACGCTTGAGGAGGCGATTGAAAACATGAGGAGGGAACTGCGGTGGAAGGGAACCAGGGAGTCGAAGGAGCGAGAGAAAGTTCTGGGAAAGGAGGTAAGGTTCTCCTGGTATTAGATCACAATCGTCATGTCATCTCCTGTAAATGTCATGTTGTTAGTAATGTATGTCATGTTAGTATCAATACATGTTCTTGCCAATTCCAGTATATGTCATGTTAATAAGAGGTTATGTGGTTAGGTTCAGGGATCAGTGAAGGACAAGGATAACGGCAAGGAGGAGGAGGACAAGGACAAGGAAGTTCTGGGAAAGGAGGTAAGGTTCTCCCGGTATCAGATCATAATCGTCATGTCAATTCATATACATGTCATGTTTATCATTATATATGTCATGTTAATTTACGCAGAGGTCATGTGCTGAGGTTCATGGATCAGGGAAGGACAAGGATAAGAGCAAGGACAAGGACAAGGACAAGGACGAGGGCAAGGACAAGAGAAAGGAGGACAAGTTGAAGGACAAGGACAAGGTTTGCGCATGAGACTGTCATGTGAATATATAAATGATGTCATGTTTTTTGTGTTTACTGTCATGTCATGCGCAATGGGCTTCAAGTTGCAGGAGGAGTTGGTGGCACCCGGTTCTGATGTTGAGGCTGAGGCTGAGGTGCCCCTCATACGGCCGAGAAGAAGCACCCGTCAACATCCTGATACGTTGTCCCAGGCGGAGGAAACGCAGCCAGCGAAGAAGCCGCGTGTGGGCAAGAAGCCAATGGATGCCGTCGAGCTAGGCATGGCGACCAGGGCAGATGCTGATGCATTCGCTGCGTGGATGAAGGACGGAAGTGACCCCGTCCGGTCGGTGGAAGGCACCCTACTGGCGAAGCAGTTCTTTGGGACACTTCAATCACCGACCAAATGGGTGTCATTCGAGGTTAGTTACGTTCCCACATTGTGGTTCGAGTCATCACCTTCTTCCTCATATGGTCTTCCAAAATAAAGATTTTTCCTTGCGTCCAGCATATTGAGCAAGCTTGCGCCCTACTGCGGAAGGACATCAACGCCGGTGACAAGTACGAAGGGGTCGCCGTTCTGGATTTCTTGTGGGGGTATCTCTTGCAGAAGAAACTGGCGGACGCGAAGGGGGACCTTGAGGTGGTGAAGGGGGACGACACGATGACCCAATACTTCGACGGCAAGTTGCCGGAGAAGTTTCCGACGGGTTGGGCCGATGTCGACCGCGTGTTGGCACCTTGGAATCTGAAGAACGAGCACTGGGTGGCCCTTGACATCAACTTCGCGGAGTGGACATTGGACGTGTACGATTGCGACACAAGCCACGTCGCTGACCGCCATATGCCGGGCCTCCTGAAGGCGGTTACCCACCTCCTCCCCATTTTGATGAACGGCCACCCTGAACTTCGAGTCAAATGGGTCGCCAAAGTGCCGGAACCTTTGGCGTACAAAAGGGTGAAGGGGATTCCCCAAAACAAACAATCGTAAGTCATTATCGGCTCTTCATTTAGAAAACATTGGCACAGGTTGTGTGAGCAATTTTCGTTATTTTGATGTAGGGGCGACTGCGGTCCATATGCCATCCGTTTCCTGCAGCTCCTCGCGACCGGTGACACCAAGTTCCGTGGCCTGGACGATTCATTCATTGCGGCGTACCGCCATGCCGTTTGTGTTTCCATGTTTCACGGACGTCTTACAACCCCATCCGATCCTTAAAAAAACTCCCCCATTGGTTTTATAAACACTGTTGGTTTGTGTAGACTTGTTAGTTGGTTTAGACATTTGGTTATGCACTTATGTTTGTTGGTTTTAGACATTTGGATATGTACTTATTGCTGGATTGTTGTATTCGTTGGTTTTTTAATTATGACATGTCATGTCAATATGAAGCAACTGTCATGTCAATATGAAACTATTGTCATGCCAAAATCCGATAGTGTCATGTCAAAAGGGGGTAATGTCATATGGCATCCCGTTAACATAATAGAACAAACTAGAACTAGAACAAACTAGAACAAAACCCCCCATACGAAGTTGCAGATAGCCAACATAATTCTTTGCGAAAGGCGTCTAACCAAAATGGGCGTACTATCTACTTCATTCCGAAAGGCCCCGCAGATGGAAGTTCCTATGCCCCCGCTACGTGCGGCGGCGCTTCTGCAATTTAAATTTCCCATTAGCGGGACGCGCCCACTCTATTGGTTCAAGTTTCACAGTCGTCGGAAACGCTCCGATCTTCCCTTCTTCGCGTTGGTATGCTTCCTCTACTTCCCTTACCGCTCGCTCCGCGTCGTGATCCCACGGGCTGACTACATCCTCGACGTCACTGCTCACAGAAATGACCTGCTTCCCACGGTCATAAGCAACTGCGTTGTACAACGCATCACTTGGTTCTAACTGGACACGTGGATTATCTAACTGGACAAGTGAGCTCTCTAACTGGACACTCTTAGTTTCTAACTGGACAACTCTTCTTGCTCGATCGACACCTTGTGCTACCACAACTTCCAATTCCTCATCCCCTGCCAAGAGGGTTTTAGTTTGTAACTGTGGGTGATCTTCTAGGGTCAAGTGTGGCCCACCCCCGAGTGGATGGGCCATTGTGGATCCTTCCGTAGTGGTGAAATCGCCGCCAAGCTTGCGTATCAGGGAGACATGGAGGTCGATAGGCCAGAATCGTTCACCGGAAAGACCATTTACGAACTTGTAGGCCTGCAAGTCTTCATCATCCCCAATGGAAAAAGGTCTGCACCCTTCCTTCTTCGGCTTTACATATGTGAGCTCAACGTCATGCCTCCTCCCATCGACATTAAACTTGGCCATCAGCTGTTTCTTCAGCGAGACGTAGTCAATACTTTCGTCTACCAGTACGGCCTTTTGACTCCTCGACGACTTCACGACCCAAATGCCCTCTTCACAATCCCACCATCCGCCAAACAATACAGTGATACACACGGACGAGTTCTCCCCTGTTCCATCAGTTAGTGCGGGGGGGGGGGCATTCAGTTTTACAGGGAGAAGAACACATTGTGAGGAGAGATGTATCGCATAACCTAAATGGAAGGATGACTTACTCATTTCCGCCAAGAAGTCGCTGTCTGTCCAGTTAACCCCAGTAGGTGTCAAGCGCGTGAATGGGTTTATGGACTCCCCCTCCTCCCTCCTCTCCCTCTTATTCTCTTAAGGGGTAAATGACAGGGCGGGAGATTTAATCTCACTCCCGCCATCTCTCTGTCCCTCTCTCTCTCTCTCTCTCTCTCTCTCTCTCTCTCTCTCTCTCTCTCTCTCTCTCTCTCTCTCTCTCTTCTGTCTTATCAAATGTCTTTACCTACCCTCTGCGAGATTCCCCCCCCCTTGGTCTCTCTGAAGTTATTGTTGGGTCAAAATTTTATTCATTTCTTTCAACATAATATATTGTTTGAAAATGTATTTCGTGGTTTTAAATTAATATGGGTGTACTCCTCTCTCTATGTTTTTGCATTTTTTTAGTATTAATGGTGAGTGGGAAACCAAATTTTATACAAAGGTCAAAATTTTACTAAAACCACTGCTAAAGTTGTATAGTGGAAAACTGTTTGTTATCCAGTAGCTATTAATTAACCGGCTAGTTGTTTTAAAGGGGTGTCATGTAGCGTCTACCGACAAGAAGTAAACCCACTTTATCTTTTGTCATGTCAGAATTGACACGTGTCATGTGTAGATGAGTCCACTGCCATGTTCATTGTAGACCAACAAAACACGGCCATTCAATCCAATTTGCTTTTTGTTTCTTTTTTTCCTCCCTCAACGATCACATTGGCACAGTGTTGCTATTTCCCACAAACACCCCACTTATATGATAGTCATTCACCATCCATACTCCCCACAAATCGGTGAAGTTAAGTCCCCATTTCCATTTAACAACCTCTCCAACAACCCTTCAACGAAATGGCATCCTCTTACCCCAGCTCCTCATCTGGCCTCCCTCCCCGACCTGTCCCCATCGTTATATCATCCGACGAATCAGACGATGGAGGTTTGTCGATCACTTCATTTGTGTAGATTTCAGTTGTGCTACTTGTATCATTATACTACCTTATTTGTTTCATGTTATGCAGGACCAATGTCGCCGCCGTCATACCGACGAAATCAAAGAGTAGAGATTGTCGGCGGTGAGTCTGGGATGCTCGGGTCGTTCTACGAGGCGACCCTTGTGCGCAAACTGGACCCTAACCACTGGGAGGTCGAATATGTGACCCTCCTACGCAACAACAGAAGAGAGCTGCTGAGGGAGGTCCTCCCAGTTCAACGAATTCGTCCACGGCCGCCTCGTATTTCTTACGACGCCTACATGCCCGAAGACCGTGTCGACTGCCGCGACAACGATGGGTTTTGGACCGGGAGGGTCCTTGGTGTGTCCGGTTATGGGAGTAACCGAACTTTCACGGTCTACTTCCCACTCAGCGACGAGACGTCTGACCATCGTGCCCGCAATATGCGCCCACACTTCGATTGGGATGGATACAGATTCACCACGCAGCCACAATTTGAAGGCTTGTTACCTTAAGTTTGGTTTTCACTGTCTTCTATGTTGAGGACCTCTCCTACTATCTTTTAAATGTTTGCTCCTCTGTCGTATTTGATTAATGCAAGTGATTCTGTCTCCGCCATTTTGTGTCCAGTATATTTTAATGTCTGTCATGTCGTTTTTATTTCGTGTCCAGTAAAAACTATGGGATTACCAGTCGGCCCACGAATTTACCTCCACCCACTTTATTGTTATTCTATGGTTTTTCTCTTCACCTTACCCTGTCGTTATAAGTTTGTTTATGCCCCCTCACTGTCAATCTTATCCATTCGATTCCAATATGGGTCAAGCATGCTAGTGACGGCCGCAGATAATGAGATCATGGCATCCAAGTATGGGTAAATATTATAATTGGCACACGTAAAACAATATGTCATTATAGAGAATATGCTTATCCCATAAATCTTCTCCATTCGATTATGGTAGTTAATGACCTGTGTTTTTCGTAGTTACAATCGTGTCCAGTTAAAGCCAATATCTGACATGTTTATCGAATACGGATGTCCAGTTACACCTTACTGCTTACACGTGATCCGTAAAATAAACCCCAGACCCTTCCTTCTTCAATTGGTTTTATCTTAAACAATATGTCATTTAGTTGAAACAATATTTTTCCCCCTCACTGACACTCTCACGGATCTATCTGTCCTCTCAGCCTGCACTTTTACCACCACCCCTCTCTCTCTCTCTCTCTCTCTCTCTCCCTCTCTGTCTCTCTCTTCTGTCCTCTGCCACTTCTGCAGCAGCTACTTCTTCCCTCCTCTCTCATTGGTCCTTGCTTTTGCAGGAGTAAAGATGCCCCCCTCCCACCGAGAGTGGAGTCCAGCTGTACCCCACAGGGTGACCGGCCACCGGCTCCCCTTGTCAAGCGGATATCCGCTTTCATGCAAATTTTTTCCGGATTGGGTTACTCTTGCAAACCTTCCGGATATAGAGGTCATTTTAGCAAATTTGCCTATAGATAAAACTATTTCATAAAAATAAACTCTATCCATTAATAAAAATAGTATGTCATTTTAAAGAGAAATTTTATTTAAAAAATATCATTATAGGTAATTTGTCTTTACTTTCCAAAATTGTCTTTGTAATGATTATAGAAATATTACTTGTGGTTTCAATAAAGTGAAAGGCAAAGTATAAAATTAGGAGTATAAGTGTGTTTTTATTACTTTCTTAAAAAATGTGCAGATTTTTAGAATGACATGTGTTAATTAACAGAATGGAGTATTTTAGAAACGAACCTCATAATCTGCACGATCTATCCTTGTAAGATATTTTGAAAACTATAATGATCGATAACGTTGATATATTATATTATGACTTATTTATATTCATCTAAACTGCTAATATATAAATATATAATACGGAGTAGTATATACTAATAGACTTATTTATATAACAAATTTAAAAATATTTCCATCTTAATTTATTGAATACGTACATACACACATTAAAGCACATGTTCCCTCTCCAACCTCTAGTATTCATGATTTTATTAAATGGTCAATGTACAAACCAATAAGTAACCGTTTTTGTCATAGTAGGCTGCATAGTGAGGACGAACACGCTCATTTAAATCCCTTTTTTTAGGGGCTTGATTGATAATACTACGTACTATGTACTACGCCAAGTATAGTGGTCTTGTGCTCGAATGTCTTGTAATTCGAATGTTACTCTAACCTGTTGAGAATATGTGATATGAGATAGTATCTCACATTGATAATATACTAACTCTAAGACTTATATATAAGTGGATGGACTATTTCTCCTGATGCTAATTGGTTTTAGATTAGAACTCCACTTAGCATCTACCATTCCTAATTGCTTTGAAAACGATCTAAATCATCGAATCCAAACCTATGCGAAAACAACATCCATATGTCATATCCATAGAAATTTGATTTTTGTTATGTTGTGATTTCTAAATTTGCTGCAATTATATTTATCATATGCTGTCGTGATCTTATAACTCGTTGAAGTTTATTAGTACAAACTTTTTAGTTTTATTATGTAGTTTTTTTTTGTTAAGTAGTTTAGAATCCTACCTAGCTAGCAAGAACATTTGGTCCAGAGGCAATCACGATTGAAAAGCGAAAAACTTATGTGAACGATAACATTTCAGGTGTTACGATTAAAAACCATAACATACTAACATAATGTAAGGATGAAAGCAATGGTGATGCACTAAATCATATACAGAAGCTGACAAGAGACAATATGAAGGATGACTGAAGACAAATTGAATTGCTTGTATTGTATGTGACAATATTAATAAATTAAACCCCCTTTTGGCGAGACGACGTGACAATGAAATGCAGCGACGTCGACGATATATATGCTAGTTAATACATAGAAATATAGAATATGATAAGAGATAATATTAACGGTGACAAGAAGAACATGGTGTATATGAGAACAATTTCTAGGTGACACAATTATTTATTTATTTATAAGAAGAAAAAAAAAACTCTCACAATTTGTTGTGAAGTGTGAGCTAGGGCTTGACTCGTTTAATTAGGATGGAAATCTATAGCAGGAAAAAAACAATTTTGACCAAAATTTTAGTCACCTGCATTGCAAATTTGCAAGTCCTGGAAGCAACTAGTGTTCTTGGAGTTGAGCTATTTTTATTTAAAAAAAATCCGACAGGAAAAAAAAATCACATTTATTTTGCCATATCTCTGATAAATTTGCAGTTTATGTATGCTGGAGATTAAAAAAATGAATTGAGGTCCATGAGATGTCGGTGCCTTGTTGAACACAAGGAGATATGGGCGTTCTGAAATCTGCTAGAGAGTATATATCTTCATGTACAGATCCAGATACGGACTAAATATTAATGCACTGCCCACAGGGGATTCATATATCACATATACATATGGTGTTAGTGTGTTACCGATTCAAACCAAAGGGTCAAAGCCAAACAAACCCATTTGATTAATTAATTAATCCTTTTTAAGGATATATAATAATGGAGTTGTTTCTAATTTGATCTTCTTGACTTAATTAATTAATCCTTTGATAATGGAGTATTAATTAAAGTAGGCTATCCAAGTAAAATATGCCCAACTGATCAAGAGTAGATATACTATTGTTAAGGTTGTCCCACATCGGTAATATACAGAATGTTTGAACAACATATAAAGTTGAAGGGCTACTTCTCTTATCCCCAATTGGTTTTGAGATGAAGCTATGTTAGTAGGGGTATTATTTGAGCCGAGCCTAATTTTAAAACGAGTTTTTTATTTTGTTCAAGCTTGACTTGTGTAGGAAATGAACGAGCTCAAACCGAGCTTTTTTTTTTAGTTTTAAGTGTTCTACTTGGTTATATCATGTTAACTTAAAGGAAATTTTCGAAATTCCATAGAATTCGAGCTATTCGAACGAACCGAGCTTAAAATTTTGTTCAAGCTCGACTTGTTTAAATAAGTGAGCAAGCTCGAATCGAGCTTTTTCAAGTCGATCCCGAGCCGAGCTCGAGCTGTTCAGTTCATATAACAGCCCTACCTGTTAGGTTTATGTGTTGTTCCAGTCTCCCATATGTGAGCCCGCACACACGATCTCCCTCCAGCGTCCAAGTGTGAAATTAATGATGCTCTTGGATAAGGTGATCAATGTCTATCCAAAAATTTCCCTATCTATAAAAAGAGAGAGAGCAAGGCGAAAATTACGTGTTTTATCGATCAAGCAACTTGATTGAAAGTCGAGGTTTAGAGAGAAAAGAGGGTGGGATTAAAAAAGGCTAACCTACTAATAATACCAATAAGATACCAATTTAGGGAAAGAACAAGTGTAAATGTAGAAACTATGGGCGTGGAAATTGAAGTAAGCGAGTGAAACTCCTACTCTTACTCTCCTAGACTCCTAGTGTGTATTGTGTGTTTTTTTTTTTTTTGGAAGCAAGATAAGAAATTCGGTTCTCTAGACAAGTCTAAAGAAACCGAGAGACTGGACAAACCAGTGGATGGACTAACCATCATGTACAACTAAAGCAAATAACAGAAGCAAATGACAGAAAAGAAAAAACAGAAGCAAATGACATAAAAAATACAAAGATCGTACAAGTCATCTTACGCTGTAAACCACAAGTCAGAAGAAAAACCATCATGTATTGTGTATTGTGTGTTGATGTGGACCTTCCGTAGCTCATTACTTAACTTTTTCCCACTTTCTTAATTTTGTCTTCTATATACTAAATATATGTAACACAACACATCACCCAATTAAGAAATTAATGTACCTTCACGCGGGAGTGGATAAATAATCAACTCTAGTTGGATAACCAAACTTATCATCTATATATATTTTGATTGGAATTGTTAAAACACGTCCGTGTATCAATTGTTCTTCAAAAGTTTAAAACAAATTGTTATTACAATTATTTGATAGTGGTCATTAGTTATTACTCCGTATTGTATAGTTATTTAGTTATAATGAGTTATTTATTTAAAGTACTGAATAGTTATATGATTAAATTAAGTTATATTGTTCTATTTTAGTGAATATTTATTCGATTGCATGATATGAAATAACGGTGGGTCATCCGATGTGGGGGGCAACGCACGCCCAAGCACAAACGCGCTAACCAAGCCGAGTGGGGTTCCATCCTAAAACCAATTGGTGTAATATTGCCAGTTGCGATTGACGACATAACGCCTTAAGGCCGGCTAGCCAATTAGACCAGGAAATCCAAACCGCACCGCACCATGTCGAACCTCGCTCTGATACCAAATGAAATAACGGTGGGTCATCCGACGTGGGGGGGCAACGCACGCCCAAGCGCAAACGTGCTAACCAAGCCGAGCACACAAGCCGAGTGGGGTTTCATCCTAAAACCAATTGGTGTTAGGTGGGGTAGCCCACCGGCTTATATGCAAAGCTTGGATACAATTTCTAACCAATGTGGGACACTCTCACAATTATATTCTCCACACATGAGTTATTTGGTTGTAACATGAGCTATTGCATTCTCTGCATTCATATGTGCTTATAATCTTCAGCTTATAATCTTCATATCCCCCCTTCAAGTTGGGTTTGGGGAGAAACCAACAAGACCCAACTTGAGAGACAAGAAGATGTGTTGCCTTTCTCCAAGAGGTTTGGTCAAAACATCAGCAATCTGGACTCCAGTACGAATATGTTGGGGAATGACAAAGCCTTCTTGCAACTTTTCTCTCACAAAATGACAGTCAATTTTGAGGTGTTTTGTTCTTTCATGAAAGACAGGATTTTCAGCTATATGAATGGCTGATTTGTTGTCACAATATAGAGGTATAGGCAAAGGAATGGAGAGCTTCAATCTGTTCATAACTCCTTCCACCCAAATTAGTTCACTAGTGGTTGTGGACATACTCCTGTACTCAGCTTCTGCTGAAGACTTAGAGACAGTGACCTGTTTCTTAGTTTTCCAAGAAATAAGAGAGTGTCCAAAGAACACACAATAGCCTGTCAATGATCTTGCACTGAACTGACAAGTCCCCCAATCAGCATCACAGAAAGCAGTGAGACTAGCAACTGAATTTCTTGGATAAGAGAGACCAACAGATATAGTCCCTTTGAGGTATCTAACAACATGAAGAGCAGCATCATAGTGTGGTTGTCTTGGCTCAACCATGAATTGACTGAGGTGTTGCACAGCATAGGAAATGTCTGGTCTAGACAAATTAAGAAATAAAAGTCTGCCCACAAGTCTTCTGTAAGTTTCTGGATCAGACATAATATCCCCAACATCAGTTGACAATTTTAGTCCTCTTGCAAGAGGGAATAGAGCAGCTTTGCATTCTGTCATTTTGCAATCTTCCAAAATATCCAGGATGTATTTTCTTTGGTGTAAGAGAGTCCCATTTTTGTCATGAAGAATTTCTAACCCAAGAAAATATCTGGCTTTACCAAGATCTTTAATAGTGAATGCTTGATGTAAGGCATCCTTGGTATGTTGTATTACAGAATCATCATCTCCTGTGATTAAGAGGTCATCCACATATACCAAGGCCACAACAATACCTGAAGGCACAGGCTTGACAAATAGGGAATAATCTTCATAGGATTGAACAAATCCTAGATTCATTAGGAACTTGCAAAGTTCAGAATTCCATTGTCTGGAGGCTTGTTTCAAGCTATAGATAGACCTCTTTAGTCTGCACACTTGACCAGGTTTCTGTAAAACATAGCCTTCAGGAGGTGTCATATACACCTCTTCTTCAAGCTTTCCATGCAAGAAAGCATTATTAACATCAAGTTGGTACAAAGACCAGTTCTTCACAGTTGCAACAGCAATGAGAATTCTCACAGTTGCAAACTTAGCTACTGGGGAAAAAGTGTGTTTATAATCTTTCCCTTTGATCTGATTATATCCTTTGGCAACTAGCCTTGCCTTGTATCTCTCAATGGTCCCATTTGGTCTATATTTTATCTTATAGACCCATTTGCTGCCAATAGCTTTCATTCCACTGGGAATATCAGTTAAATCCCAAGTATCATTGCTCTCAAGTGCTTGCAATTCAGTTTCCATAGCAGCAACCCAGTTAGGATTCTGAATAGCCTGTCTATAAGTGTAAGGTTCAGGTTCTGCAGCCATACAAGCAAAGGAATGCATAACAGTAGGGTCAGATTGGAGATCATCTCCCAAGCATTCAGCAAGAAAAGACTGAGATATAGAGTTTCTGTGTTTGTCATTCCCACAAACAAAATCATTTAGTCTTCTAGGTGCAACATGTTGTCTAACAGATCTCCTTAAAGGAGGAAAGACATTCATATCTTGCAATAACTCTGGAGTCATATGATTAGTATGCCCATCAGAGGTCATGGAATCTGCTATTTGAGAAGGCAAAGATTGAGGACTAGGCTCAGATTGTAATGATTCAACTGTGTGAGAAGGAGAAGAAGTAGAAGTAGGCTCTGTATGAATAAAGACATCATCATCTGGAGCTGGATTAACCATTGGAAGAGGCATGGCATTATAGATTTCTTCAGGCTCAGGAATCACATTTCCAATCTTGAAAGGAAATATAGTTTCCTTACAGATCACATCTCTGCTGTGAAAAACCAGCTTTGATTCAAGGTCCCATAACTTATATCCTTTTTGACCAAAAGGATAACCAAGAAGAACACATTTTCTTGCCTTAGCACTCAACTTATCTCTATCTGAATGAGCAACAGGAGCATAGCACAAACAACCTATGATTCTTAGCTCATCATAGGTGGGAGTTTTCCCAAATAACTCCTCATGAGGGGACCTCCATTTCAAAACTTCTGTAGGCATTTTGTTTATCAAATGAGTGGCTGCTAACATGCACTCTCCCCAGAATCTAATAGGCAGGCCTGCATGGATTCTCAGACATCTTGCTGTCTCCACCAAGTGTCTGTGCTTCCTCTCCACTCTCCCATTTTGCTGTGGAGTATAAGGAATTGATTTCTGATGGATAATCCCTTTTGAGACAAGCAATTCTATGCACTGCTTCTGTACAAATTCAGTGCCATTATTTGTTCTCAAGACCTTTACTGAACAACCAAATTGATTTTCCACATAAATGAGAAAATCTTTAATAGTTTGCAGCACCTGCAACTTACTTTTCAAGAGAAAGGTCCATGTGACCCTTGTACAATCATCAAGGATGGTGAGAAAATATGAATAACCATTGTAAGTGACAGATTTATAAGGACCCCACAAGTCCATATGCAATAAATCAAAAGGCTTAGCTGCAATATTCAGGCTCCTTGAAAAGGGAAGCCTATGATGCTTAGAAAGAGAACAAGATTCACAATGGAAATCATCCAAACTAGAAGGACTAAACATTCTTAAGTGTCTCAACTTTGAAACAGAACTGTGACCAAGTCTAGCATGAACAGTTTGTAAATCAACACTAGCTTTATTACAACTCTTCATCCTCCATATCTCTATGTCAGTTGAAGATGGTGACTCTGAAAACACCTTGTAAAGCCCATGTCTCCTAGCTCTTGACAGCATCACCTTCTTAGATCCAGGGTCCTGGAAATAACAATAAGCTTTGGTGAATATAGCTATCAGATCAGTCTCATCAAGCACTTTCCCAACTGATAATAATCTGTGCTTAAAATCAGGAACTAGCAAAACATTACTGAGAGTAATATCATCTGTTAGATGCAACATTCCCATCTCAGTCACAGTTTTGATGGATCCATCTGGCAATCCAATGTGAACGGGCTTAGGTAATCTCTTTTTGTTTAACAAAAAATGAGAATCTGCAACCATATGATCTGTAGCTCCAGTATCTATTATCCATTCAACAGACATAGCACCCTGAGATACACTATTTGCAACTGTGGAAGGAATCATACCTGCAAAGTTTGCAAAAGATCCAGTACTGCTTTCAGCTTGGCCCTTTCCTCTCATTCTCTTCAGCACCTCTTGATAAACTGCATTAACCATGCCAGAATCAACATTTCCTTCCACTACATCATCATCCAAGGGACTCCCTTGCATCTGATTGTTCATAGACCCTGCATTATATGCTGTGCTTTTGCTAGGAGCTCCATTCTTCTCTTTTTCTTTTAGCTCCTTGAACCAGTCAGGGATGCCATAGAGCTTAAAACAATGCTCAGCCATGTGACCCTTCATGCCACAGTGAGAGCACTTGGAATTAGCTTTGATTCTCTTTAACTCCTGCCAATCTTTCCACTCCCTCTTGACTGGTTTACTCCCTGCATTAGAAGGCTTGTACTGGTAGGAACCTCCACCTCTATTAGCTGCCATTGCACTTGAGTCAGAGTTCATTCCTTGAGGAACAGAAGTGCCATTTGATGCTTCATTACCCCCTTCCACCTGCTGTAGAATGTAATAAGCCTTGTTGATACTAGGCAAGGGGTCAGTAGCTAATATAGAATTTCTTGCAGCATCATAACTATCATTCAAGCTGACCAAGAACTGCATAAGTTTGTTCCTAGAGTCAATCTCATTGATCTTTCTCTTTAGATTACAAGTGCATGAAGTAGCAGCAGCACATGTACACTCAGGCATACACTCTAAAACTTGCAATTCATCCCAATGGCGCTTAAAGAGATTATACAGATCTGCTAAACTCATGTTGCCTTGGACTATATTCCCAAGTTTATTTCTGATTTGGAAAATAAGTGGAGCATTGGTCTGACCAAACCTTTCCACAATTTCATCCCAAAGAGCCTTAGAAGAATCCATGAACACAAATCCTTCTGCAATATTTTTAGTCATAGAATTAATAAGCCAACATCTCACCATGTAGTCAGCCCTTACCCACTTTTCCAAATCTGCAGATCCAGCAGCAGGTCTTGCACAAGACCCATTAATAAACCCAAGCTTGCACTTGGCTCCCAAAGCCATCATCACTCCACGGCTCCATGTCATATAATTCTTTCCATCAAAAGGAATTGCAACCAGCTGTGCACCTGGATGATCAGAATTAGAAAGGGACAAAGGATCTGCCAGATTAACCTGAGTACTCATATCTTCAAATGATCTTTCACCAGAGTTTAAATCACTGCTTACAGTGAACATAAACACACAAATACACTTAAGAAAAGCAAATATCAGATAGAAGAATCGACTGCAGCTCTGATACCATGTGAAAATATGCTATGAAAATGTAAACAATCAAGCAAAATGAGCTAGAAAACATGAAAAACAGGCCATCACAGGGCACTGTTACATTGGCTAAGAAAGGAATGTAATATGTCTTGTCATAGCCTTCATGAATACGGCTGCAATCCCCAAAACCCTACTAAATGGGGAGGAAAGAAAGCAACCTTATATAGTAGGTTTCTACACTAACATGTGCACAGCACATGAGGCCACATAATTGGACAAGAGTCCTTATTACATAAGACGACAAGAGTTCTGTAAATGTGGAGAAAATGCAGCTGAAATGAAGCTCAAATTAAGCTAAGGAAGAAAGAGAAATGTGGTCCAATGTGAGGACTGTGAGGACCACAAGGACCACATTGTGCAGCTGTATGTGAATGCATCATATGCTATTGCATTCTCTGCATTCATATGTGCTTATAATCTTCAGCTTATAATCTTCATACTTCTCTTACAAATGACTAACATTACAACTAAATAAATAGAGATTTGAACTACTATACTGCAATTAATTAACTTTTTTATTATTATTATAACAGGGAACCCACTTTCGATGGTAAACCCCAATCACGTGTTCCAGTCAACAATAGTCACATACCAGGTATACCAGTTTTCACTGACCAACTTAACTCACAGAAATCGAATCCAGGACCTCCTTACCACTCCTTACTACACACCACTAGGTCACCTCGACTTAGCCCACAATTAATTAACTTAATTAGTGAGGAAGGATGACACATGGCAAAATATCTGTTGCTAGACACAATATTAATTCCCTTTAATCACAACTAAATAATAGTCATTGTAATTGAATAATTAACTTACACTTATTATTTTTTCCTTGTTTTTTAAGAAAACTTTTTAGTAGAATCAAATAAGCATGACAATGAACAAAATCTTCCTTGTCCATTGATGGTGTGAAAACAACTATCCTTGCGTAAACTTTTGCCATCATGCAAATCTTATAGTAACTGTTATAAGCACATGATTACTTTAATTAAAAAAATAAATGGACATTAATTAAGTGTGTGTGTGTGTAATCCAACAAAATGAATCAATTAAGAGGGTCAAATAACACGCAAAGAGTCTTTCTTATTAGATCTAAGATTGTTTAGAACGTGGGTAGGCAAATCCACAGTGTGGACTCCGCCTTCCCCTCCGTTTCACCGTTGACCCTTATCTGCCTGTTATCATTTTCTAATCTTCCATCTCTCACTTTCCAAAGATCACTTTTTTATTTTCACCTTCTTTACCACGACGTAAACAAATTCAATTTCCAAGAAATCCATTACATTTTCGTATTTATTTAGAGAGCCTGACTCTCGTTATCCCCAGAGAAGAAAACAGATCCCTCCCCCATTTTTCAAAGGCAGCACCTTTTCCCAACGCGACTCTCTGTTTTTAAGCGCTTCCAGTTAGAAAAATTCGAAATCGAAGACGACAACGATCGCACCCAAAATCTCTCTTCCTACTTCACATTCCTTTTCCTCTGTGGAGCGGCGAAAATGGGGACGGGGTGGAGAAGGGCGTTTTGTACAACGATCCCACGGGGTGAGAGAGAAGCCATGGAAGCCGAAGTACGGGGTGAGATCCCTGAAATTGCAAGCCCTGGACCGATTCGAAGCTGTGTCAAGCTCGGGATCTTCTCAAGCATCAGCAATCCGACAACCCCACGGGTTAATTCGCAGCCGGTTGCCTCCGGCGACGCCCCGGAATTGCCCCAATCGGACGATAACACTCCCAAGCTCCGGTGTAGAACCTCTAGGAGGAAGATGAAGTCCATGCCGTCTTCTCCTCGATCTCCATTTAACATCCTCAAAACCGCTCTCAAGATTTCCAAGGTTTGCAAAAAAGCCCCAATTTGTGACGGATTGATTTTGCCGGTTGATTTTTTATTTTAATTGGGAGTTCTCATTTTTTTTGCTATTGCAGAGTGGGTGTGGTGTGTGCTCGCAGAGCGTGAAAACTGGGCAGGGGATGGCGATTTATACGGCAGAGTGTTCGCACTCGTTTCACTTCCCCTGCATCACGCAGCTCGTTCGGAAACAGGGGATCATGGTTTGCCCTGTTTGTAGCTCCGCCTGGAAGGACGTCCCTCTCCTCCCTGTCGCACACAACAAGACCCACCCTTTCCCTCGTGAAAACGACGTCGTTGAGAAAACCATCACCACCACCGCAACAAACTCTGCTGGAATCTTTCAAGGCGATAAAAAGATCCAATCTTTAATCTCAGCCGTTAAAACCAAGCCGGTAGATGACGCCAGGCCGTACAACGACGACGAGCCGTTGCTCTCCCCTACCGCCGGCGCAAAGTTCAACCCCATCCCGGAGGCGGAGGACGAGGACGACGAAGACGCCGAGGAGTTCCAGGGATTTTTCGTGAACTCGAACCCTTCCACTCCAACCAAGAGAACTCCCATCCCCGCCCCGGCCGTACACTGCCGGAGAACTCAGCGGAACGTGGAGGTGAAGCTTCTCCCCGAAGCCGCGGTAGTCAGTGTTGGCCGCTCCCACGAGACCTTCACCGTCGCGCTTAGAGTGAAAGCTCCGCCTCCCTCGCCGATCTCCTCCGACGGGGGAGCTTCATCGCCGGCGCTTCTTTCCCCCTCCCACCGGCCTCCGGTCGACCTCGTCACCGTCCTCGACGTTAGCGGGAGCATGACCGACGCAAAGCTTCAAATGCTGAAACGCGCGATGCGGCTTGTCATCTCCTCCCTCGGCTCCTCCGATCGCCTCTCCATCATCGCCTTCTCCTCGTCCCCGCAGCGCCTCCTCCCCCTCCGGCGAATGACACACCAGGGCCAACGCCTAGCCCGCCGAATCATCGACCGCCTCGCCGTTTCCCCGGGGAAATCGGTCGGATCGGCCATGAAAATCGCCGCGAAGGTTCTCGAAGATCGGAGGGAGAAGAACCCCGTTGCAAGCATCATCCTCTTATCCGACGGCCAGGATCAACCCCCATCCCAAATCGGCACCACCAACCAACGGCCTGGATCCGTCCACGTGTCCGAGATCCCCGTGAGCTCGTTCGGTTACAGCCAGGACGCTGTAGCCGATGCGTTCACGAAGCGCGTGGGGGGTTTGCTGAGCGTTGTGGTCCAAGATCTTCGGCTCCAGCTCGGCTTCTCGTCCGGCTCGGCTCCGGGTGAGATCTCAGCCGTCTATTCCTGCAGCAACGGACGGCCCATATCGCTCAAGCCCGACTCCATCCGGCTCGGCGACCTCTACGCCGAGGAGGAGCGTGAGCTGCTCGTGGAGCTCCGGGTCCCAACGTCAGCGATCGGGTCCCACCACGTGTTGTCCGTTCGGTGCAGTTTTATGGACCCGGGGTCTGGAGAGGCGCTGCACGCGCGGGAGCGGGCACTATTGGTGCCTCGCCCCCACGCGGTACGATCCTCAGACCCGAGGATCGAACGGCTGAGGAGCCTTTTCCTCGCGACGAGGGCGGTGGCAGAGGCGCGGCGCCTCGTGGAGCGCGGGGAGTTGGTTGGGGCGCAGCATTTGCTCGTATCGGCTCGGACGGTTGTGGCGGAGTCGAGCTCGGCCGAGGCCGAGGAGTACGTCAGGTGGCTGGAGGCGGAGCTGGCCGCGCTCCAGTGGCGGAAGCAGTACAACAAGGTGCGGCAGCACCAGCAGGCGGTTAAGGCGGACCAGCAACCGAGGAGGCGAATGAGAGAGCAACACGTGGCGTTTGTTGATGAGAACGGGGAGCCGCTGACGCCGACGTCGGCTTGGAGAGCGGCTGAGCAGCTTGCGAAGGTGGCTATGATGAAGAAGGCCCTCAATAGGGCGAGCGACTTGCATGGTTTTGAAAACGCCCGATTTTAGTTTCAAAGTAATTTATTTTTACCTCTTGTAGTAAAAACTGAGAAGTAAAAAAATGTAATTTGCTATTTTAGTTTGTAATTGGGAGTTAAGTATGGATTAATTATCACACATCTTTGTTCGTTGCATTGCCCTAAACTTTCACCCTTTGCAAATGCAAATGGGAAAAGATAAGAGTAGTCAGAATAAAGCCATGTTTGGACATATATCAACTTTTAATTGAAAGTAAAACATAGGTTTTTTTTTTAGTTTACTTTAATAAGATTTTGATATTTTTTATACATTACTCTCTCAATAATTTAAATTAAAATTAACATGTTTTAGTGATAACTTAAGGTTTTCTTTTAATTCTAAATTTTCAAAAAAAAAATCTCCTTTTTCCCCAAGATTTAATAAAAATTCTTTATGGTTTGCTTATTTCAATTATGTCTATTAAAAATAATGTATTTATCTAAAAACAACATTGAAAAAAATATATTTTAGCACCCTCGAGCGAAATCCTAACTCTGCCATTGCATAGACAGAACGTTTTTTTAGCCTTACACAAGTCCTCATATCTAAAGGTTCTGTACAAGGCCGATAAAACTCCAATTTATCTTTGATTTATTTAAACTTATGAGAAAAAAATAAGGATAAAAACTAATTTTTCAATTGATCTTATCTAAATTGTAAACTAAAAATTGGGCAAGAAGGGGAAGAGGCAAAACTTGATAAGGTAAAAGCATGTGAAACTTGTCTAGTTAGGGCACATGTTTTGTGGGTTTGGAGGGTGAATGAGACAACAAGGGATGCAACATTGATATGCCAATTATAGAAGAAAGAAGAGTTTGGAAGCTACAAATCATAACTAACATATAAAAACCAAGATTTGTGATAAAGATTGGTGGGTGAGAGTGAAGTGAGATACTGTCATAGGTCCCCCACACAATGTACTAGTACTACTAGTCTAGTCTACCAGTTTCTGATTTCTGAAGCTGATGTTGTGGTCCTTTCAATTATCAACTTCCCCTGTTGTTTTCATCTCCCACCCCTGTTTTATCCATCTTTGTCTTTCTTGTAGAGAGTTGGGGTGTGCAAGTCCTAAACCCATTAGGGTATATAGGTTTAACGTTTAAGGAGTTTACGATCTTTGATAGCGTTCATCTTCAACGATGCTTGCTTCGATTGACGTTGTTTGGATGTTTGATGGCTGAGTGATACATTATTTCATCCATCACACAACCCATGCTACCTAGTTCTTTGAGGTTCGTTTTCCTCACCTGGAACCTGAAAAAAGGAAGAGCTCTTGTGACATAGGTAGGGTTTGAATCATTTATAAATCACTTTTAACATCCTTATGATATCCGATGTGAGACGAGGAGGTTACACTCGCAGTGTTTGTTAATATTTCATCCGTTTATAAATAGTTTTAGATTTTAGATTTATGCATGCATATTAATGAAATCATATACTACAAAAGTATTATTTTTATACCTCTCATTTAATTGTCAATAACCCTTAAAACTTCAGCACCTATATTTTCAAATAAAACTTAGAGATTTAAAGGAATTTATGTAACCAAATGATGACTATTGCACATTACATGCATTTAAGAAATGACTTATGTATCGGCAATGACATTGAGTTCAATGGTATGGGGTGGTTTGTTAAAGTGGTCTATTATCAGTTTTGAGTCGAACTCTAAAAACGCATTTCAATACCATTGATCTATCCAACCGAATAACTCAAAAGATAAAGAAGTATCTGAACGAAACATCCAGCAAGAAGAAGAAGATCTGATTCCAAACCCACCAAAGACCGCCAAACACACCCTTAGATTCATAAAGTTCCGCCAAACTATTATTGTAAGTTGTGACTTTTCCATTCTCAAGGTACCTCATAAGCATTTGCTAGCTCTTTGTTATCCCATCTTTAAAAACCTTTTTTTTTTTTTTTTTGAATTTTCACCTGCAAATGCTTAAGATTCATAATTGTGAATCGATATCATATCTTAGATAGTTTTATATTGCATTTCAGGCATGTAATGTGCAATAGTGAGGTCTTCATCATCTTAGTTGATAAAATCCCTCACTGAATACCTTGCTTGGCCATTCCCCATATAATCACTATTTAACCCCTCTATAATCTATTAGCATAGGTTTTCATTTTTTGTTTGAATCTTCATGTTGCATTTTGAATTTTCTATCAAATGGTATCAGAGATATTTGACCATGGAGATAATAACCACTTAAGCAATCATTTGATGGGCCTGAAGAAAGGCCAAGTGGGGGCTGAACCAAGAGAAAATTATGGCCCAATATAATTACGGGCCTTTGATTCACGTAATTAGAAATGGCCCAAGCTTATTCGGCAACCAAGGATCTTCGAGTCTTCCCGGAGAGTAGTACAATATGCAAAGAAGCCCAAACAAATTTTGATTATGTAAGTGTTAAATAGATTATTTTTTGGGTGTTGTTATATACACCGCAAATCAAACGTAAAAAAATGCACGTCCTTAACGACGTGTAAGTCTTCTGACTAATTTGCGCTTTAAAAAAAATAATTAACCCCTTTTAACCATGCACGTCCTTAAGGACGTGCATAATTTGGGGTGTATATAGCGAACACTTATTTTTTTTTTGAAAAAATAAGCTATCAAGAATGGTAACTTTGGAGTAACTACTAGGTGATGAGAAAAAACAGGAATAGATTTGCGATTATTAAAAAAAAAAACTTTGAAAAAATTGGGAAGTGTCGATTGACAAATCCGAAATCGACCCGAAACCCGGTCAAATCCGGGTTCTAGTCAACCCGGAAATACCTAGGACTCGTTTTATCCGAGACCCGAAGTGACCCGATCCGAACCCGACCCGAATGACCCGTTTGACAGGTCTAATATATATATAGATGCTAAATGATCATTCTATTCATAAATACGGAGTACGATAGTAAGGTATGGTGTGTATGGGATCTCTTAAACCGGTTAATCAGTTTAAAGTAATAAACCTAGTATGAGAATAAGAAGATTTTTTCTCAAAAAAAGAATAAGAAGATTTATTAGAGTTTATTTGTTAGGAAAAGATAAAATTTACTCTAAAGATAAAATTTACTCTAATATCAACCAACCTTTTTTTTTTTTGCCTTATATAAAGTTTACATTATTTTATAAACCTTCCGGTCCTTCCACCCATGCTGTCAATTTTATAATTTATAGTTTATAGATTTTAACCAATTTATCAATTCGATGTCGTTTTAGAATAAAACGCCCTCCTTGTTTTTTTAATAAATAAAGAAAATAACTAATAAAATAATAAAATAATTGAAAAAATAATAATAAAATAAACTTACTAACGAACAAAACATACTCCGTATATAAAATGTCCACCCACCGTTGGAAGGAGTGGACGCCAAAGGTTATTGAAGGCGGCCCACATATATATTATATATATACGGAGTATACTCCAAATTCCTACCAAAAAAAAATCAGCGGATCAAGTAGTTGCATATATTCCACAAAACCAATATTTTTCATTTAGGGTGTGTTTGGATTTCATTGTATTTTTATTATAATGTAATTATTTTACCTCGTTTTATGTGTCTGTTTGGTTGTAAAAATAAAAACCTCGTAAAAATCGAGATAAAATCGTAATTTAACCAAATAATCAAATAAATAGAGATAAAATAATTGTATTTTAATTAATATATCGTAAAATCCAAAAACCTCATAATTTAAACACCTCAAAATTTTTATTAACCAAACACCGCCTTATCATTTTGCATTATAAACATAATGCATTTGGAATCCAAACACACCCAACCACCCCTACAATGAAAATTACACAAAACCACCCATTAAATGAACTATCTTACCAAAACACCACCCATGTGGTATATTCCCTGAATATTCTATTAAAATCCTTTGGACCTGCACTTTAAACTAAACCTAAGCTCTTTTAAAAACAATTTTTTTGTTAGAGAAAATGAAATGGAATTATCCCCATTAGATATGAGCACGGGTCTGACCCACCAGATCAACAGGTCTGACCTGCTGGGTTAAGGGTCGGGATATCCCTACCCCTAATCCTGACCCTTCCAAGCCACGGGTTGTGGTGACCCGCCGGGTCAAGGGTTGACCTTTGACCCGTTGGGTTATGACATGTCATTTAATTTTTTTAAAAAAGAAAAATGAAGAAGGGCTTGGACCTGTTTTCTAGTTGTCTAAGTATCCTCTCGGGGAAGAGAAATCAAAGCTCACGTAGTTCTTTACATTAATTATGATCCCCACTTACCTTTTCCTATACCAGGACTCTTCGTCTTGCTTTGCTTCCTGACCATTGTGCCATCATCGAGTTTCTCATCCGAGTCTAACTCGATTGGTCATTCTTTTGAATCCTCATCTCCGCCCTCTTCCAATCGTTTAAGCAAACTTGACCTTTCAACGTCTCGGGCAAGAGTCAGCTTGATCTCTTCTCACTTAATATTTGACCACATTGGCTAAAACGTTGCTTCATCGCTACAGTTGAGCAAGGGCGGTGAGTATTTGACGAGCAATTGCCTATAGAGTAGAAAATTGGGATCTCTCTAGATGACTCAATCATTTTACAGTTTAGCAACCATCGTGGTGGTAAGCAGGGACGGATCTAGGGGGGCTCGTACGTGCTGCAGCCCACCCCGTTTTACTAGATTAATATGTAATATAGGTATATAGCTAATCAAATTGTCTCACTACCACAGTTGGTAAGGAGTGAAAAACGGAGCAGTTTAGCGCAGGATCGAATTCCCTGAGCCACCACTGCCTCCGTTTTAGTTTCTTTTTTCATCATTTTTTTTTGAGTCCCAATGCCTCCGTTTAGTTTCTTTTTGTGGCTTTCTTAATTTCTTTTTCTTAGTTCATAATTTCAGCAGTGGAAACTCACAAACAAAGCCCTGTCATTGTTCACATTCATCATATATGTAAAATTATTCCAAATTAAGAAAATATATGCAAATTCAGCCTACCCAATATTATAATCCTGGTTCCGTGCCTGGTGGTAAGTGGTAACCACGTGAAGGTGATACGGTAATGATAATGAAATCTGAATACCATGGTTAACATATATATAGTTTTAAGTTTTTACTTTATATATATATATATATATATATATATATATATATATATATAATTTAATGTTTTATTTTTTTTACCATATAGTTTTAAGTTTTTACTTTGTGCTTTGTGTTTTGATTTTGACTTAAATTGGTCATTTCTACGTACTGTTCCTATAGTCTCTTCGTTAGTTCGTTCAAACAGACAAACACAAAGGGGAACTAAGCGGCACTAGGCAGTGGCGGATCCAGAAATTGTTGTAAGGGGGGGCTGAAATTTTTTTTCTCATAAATGACGGTTTTGAAAGTTCGTGTTTAATATTATACCTATATACACCATTGACATCTTTAGTCTTGCTTATATATTGAATGACACTAAAAACATCACTAAATTGTTCAAGGAACCTACATCACTAACTGAAATCTAACAAATTCACAAATTCATTCTCACAACCACAATTACAAACCACAATTCCGAGTCACAAATAGCCGGGGATTCACAAATCTATTTCTCACCACAACCACGAACCACAATTTCGATTTTCAAATCACAAAGCCACAAATTTATTTCTTACAAATCACAAACCCTAATCGAAGATCCCCAAATTAATTCTCATTTCTCAAATCTCAAATCCACAAATTTTAATCAAAATTGATTCACACTCAATCAATTCAACTTAAAAACAATCAAATTAAAAGGAAGAGGAAGAAAATTAACACAAAGCCACAAAATTATTTCTCACAAATCACAAACCCTAATCGAAAATCCCCAAATTGATTCTCATTTATCAAATCTCAACTCCACAAATTCTAATCAAAATTGATTCACATTCAATCCATTCAACTTAAAAACAATCCAATTAAAAGGAAGAGGAAGAAAAATAACTTACCTTTTGAAATTTAGATTGAGAGATTGTTACGATTCGATTCCCCTTCTCTTAACAGGTCCGGCCGAAGTGGAGATGACAGCGGCGCCGACGGGTCAGTCGGAGGGAGAGGTGGCGGCGGTCGGCGGCTCGGAGAGCTTCTCAAGGTCGCTCGCGTTGTCGCTGCTCTGTCGTGCGGGCGCAGATGCTGTCGACTGTAAGGATTTAAAAAAAAAGAGTTGTACTGGTGTTTTTTAAAATAAAAAAAAAAACAGATTCAACAAGAGCAAAAAAAGGGAGAGTTGATGGATTCGAACCGCAAAAGGCCTGCTCCCCTATTAAATTCATCTCGTGTCTTAACCGCTGAGCTAAATCGTTTTTGTGATATTATTCTACTTAGCTTTTATATATTACAAAATTAACAGATATATAAAAATATACCTATACCCTTATTTTGACCAGTGGGGGGCTTCAGCCACCTCAAGCCCCCCACAGATCCGCCACTGACACTAGGTAGCCCTAGCATCCACCCTATAGTCTCTCCGTTCAAGGGCCACCCGTTCAGTCGTTGCTTCCGACCTCTTGTCCCCTTCGGTCGTTTAAGATCTCCCAATTTCTCACTTCCTCTCTCAATGGCTCATCGGGGTTCATTCGGAAGAAGCACTGGCACCGGAAGAAATTACAAAATGGTAATCATGGTAATGTACCGATGATATACCCACTAACCATGACTTATGATTGACATGTGTGCGTGTGTTATAAAAATTTGTGTACCACCAGTTGGTGGTTGGTACATGATATGTATGTAATAATGGGTGGTTTTGTGTAATTTAAAATTTATTGGACGGTTAAATGTAAAATAATATATTTAATGGGTGGTTTTATGTAAATTATCCCAGTAATAATAATGGAACCAAAACCTTGCAAGGTATAGCAGCCAGCTAGTTGCATGGTCGGACGCGAGTTTGGTTGGAAGGAGGATATTTTTTTAAAATCTTACTGTATTAATTAATTATTATCCTCCTAACTCCTTCCATGCAGCTCACTACACCCAGTTGACCGTACCTTTATGTTCCCAAATTCTAATTAAATTTATATTGCTCCTCCGTTTGAAAATATAATTAATTTACTATTTACGTACACTTTCTTAAGATGATAAAAACTATATAAAATATTAATTTTTTTTTATTAATCTCATACTTCGTACTAATAAGTATAAGATTTTTAATAAAAATTAATATATTTTATATAGTTTTTATCATCTTACGAAAATGTTTGTAAGTAGTAAATGACTTATATTTCCAAACGGATGAAGTATTAATTTATAATTCCAGCCTAGCTTGACCTTAGACCAAATTCCCCACAGTATATATAGACACAACTCTCAGCTCTTAATTACATATACAACTCATCATATATGCATATCAATCTTCTTACATATTACGTACATATAATAAAGTGATGGCGCAGGAAGGCGGCTGGTCCTCCGGTCTCTTCGGCTGTTGTAGTGATTTCCGTATTTGTAAGTTTTCCCATCCTTTGTTTTTTTTCCCGGGCACGTGACCCAGCCGGCAAGAGCCACGCACCAGGTAAACCGGCTTGACTCACTGGAAAGGAGCAAGACAAAGCTTGAATTTTAATTCAAGGAAAGGGGCAGAGGTAGGGATCGAATCCGAGACCTCTTGACATCCCCTTACTCCACACCAGTGAGCCACCCAGACTGGGGCTTCCCATCCCATCTTTTATTCTCACTTACAAGCAATGACAACCGCAGGATTTGCCAGAGAGGGGCAAAATTATTTGTTGGGAAAAAAAAATTCCTCGGTATATATAATAAAGATTTTTTTTAAAATATATTGAAAGAAAATCATAAATTGTGGTATAAATATGATAAATTATTACAAAAATTCATACAATAATTTAATAATTTATATGTATGTGTAGCATGTTTAAGATTTTTTTTAATAATGAAAGAAAATTAAATTTTTTTAAAAGAATTTGTCATTGGTAGATGAAATTTTTTTTTGATAGGGTTGAAAACTATGACAAAAAAACTCATATATTGTGGTTTAACTGTGATATTGATAGTAAAAATTTTCATAGGAATAAAAATTAGAAGAATTTTTTAAAATATATGTGTAACATAATGAATAATCTTATGAAAATATTAAAAGAAAAATATAAAATTTATTTTAAATATGACATTTATAATAGGAAAATTTATTTTTTTAAATATTTGTGTAACATAATGAATAATCTTATAAAAATATTAAAAGAAAAATAAATTTGATTTAAATATGACATTTATAATTGGGAAAATTTGGTTGGGATAAAAAATAGTGGAAAAGGGTAAAAGAATGATGTTGAACACATGACCTCTTGCATTAATTTTCCTTCCTTTTCTCCTTTTCACCAACTAAGCTAAATAACTTTAGTGTTCTCTTTCACATTTTTTTACCTTATTTAAAAAAAAAATATACCTACGAAATTACCTCGCCGGAGGGGGCGACCCTGTGACTAAATTCCGTCGCCGGAGGGGGCGGCCCTGTGACTGCTCCTGCTTAGAGGTTCGACTTGTATATATATTTATATAGTATATATAATATGTGGCGTTCTTTAGTGGATTTTGGAAAAAAAATTCTCCCAACAAAAAATATTAAAATATTAATCCTTATGTTTAAGTAAAAACACGTCATTTATTATTCATGCACATTGTTATAATTTTGATATTATGAAATGATCTCTCAAACATTTCCTTAATACACACGACCATTTTCTCGCCATCCGTACGGTGTCAACACCGACATCCAGATTCGACAAGACTTTTATCGGCCGAAGACGATAAGCTGAAAGTCGAAACCGACTTTCAAAGTCAGGATCCATGGTGGCCTCGAATTCCAGTATGTGAGGGATATATTCTGCATTTAAAAGCCAAAAGGTTGTTGGGTCGAGTCACTGAATTGGGCTTATTTTTATAAAAGCTGAAAGCCCAATACTAGTGTATATATAAAAGGCTTGTAAGCCTGTATTCAATACAACACACACTATCCCTCTTTCTTCATATTCAATCTCCGATCTGAACTCGTACCACCAACACCGAGTGATGAGGTCGACTCTCAGCTTGCCGAAACCGAAAGTCGGTATCGGCACCGTGCTGTTGGCGATATTTTTCTGTACGAATAGAAAGACCGATATTTTTTTATAACCACCCTCCTAAATCGTAATGGAAACCTTGGCCATGTAAATGTGCACGAGTTTTCCCTGTTAGGTTCTCCATTTAAAACTCATGTTTTCCCCATTTAATAGAAAAGTATAAGATATTATTAAAGTTATATAAAAAAATATGATATAAATATTACATATAATATCTCATAAATATAAATTATAACGTAAAACTTTAAAAATAAAAGAAAAAGTATTCAAACTTATGTAAGTTTAGAAACTCAAACAATGCAGAATTTGGACAAAACAGAAATTCGATCAAGCTCAATCCATGAGCTTCAATGGAGGAAAACTCATAAAGCTCTCAAACTCAATTTGCAGGAAAGTTTGTTATTTTCACACAGTAGCAACTAACCACCTCTTAACAGCTAATTGGAACTGACTAACAAAAGACCAAAATGCCCCTACCGACTTTGTTACCTATTGCTTGTAACCTTGTTATAAAATGCATATGTATGTAATGTATATGATGATATATTCTACATACCCCCCTCAAGCTGAACTTGGGGAGAGACAAGTCCAAGCTTGGAACACAGAAAATTGTGTTGATGAGCCCCCAAAGCCTTGGTGAGGACATCAGCTAGCTGAAGTGTAGTTGAGACATGGATAGTCTGAAGGAACCCTTGCTGCACCATCTCTCTGATGAAGTGAGCATCAGTCCTCACGTGCTTGGTTCGTTCATGGAATACTGGGTTCAAAGCCAAGCACTGAGCTGCTCTGTTGTCACAATGCAGATTGATTGGAAGCTGGACGTCTATGTGCAGGTCAGTAAGCAATCCTTGCATCCAAACTAGCTCACTAGCAGCAAAAGACATACTGCGGTATTCACTTTCAGTTGAAGATTTTGAGACCACTTTCTGCTTCTTTGCCTTCCAAGAGACCAAAGAAGATCCCAGAAAAACACAATAACCAGACAAGGATCTTCCAGTGTCAATGCAATTCCCCCAATCAGCATCACTATATGCAGTAAGAGTGAGAGAAGAAATGGCTGGGTAGGACAAAGCCATGTGAAATGTACCTTTCAAGTACCTGAGTAAGTATATAGCAGCATCCCAATGAGGCTTGAGTGGGTGCTGTATGAACTGACTAAGCTGCTGAACAATGTATGCAATGTCTGGACGAGTTAGAGTGAGGTATAGGAGCCTCCCCACTAATCTTCTATAACTCTCTGGGTGCTCAAAAGGATCCCCAATATTGGCAGACAATTTGGTACCATGTTGCATAGGAAATGCAGCTAATTTGCATGATTCCATTTGAGCATCTTTGAGGATATCCAAGATGTACTTCCTCTGATTCAACAAGATGCCTGAAGAAGAACGAGAGATTTCCATCCCAAAGAAGTATCTTGCCTGTCCTAGATCTTTGATGGTGAATGTAGAGTGAAGAGCAGCTTTAGTAACTGAAATTTCAGTCTCAGAATTTCCCAAGAGGAGCATATCATCAACATACACCAGTGCAATAGTGAATGAAGAGCCAACAACTTTGACAAACAAAGAGTAGTCATGTTTAGATTGAGTATAGCCCAATCTTACCAAGAATTTTGTCAATTCATAATTCCATTGTCTGCTTGCCTGTTTGAGCCCATATAGAGACCTGTTGAGCTTGCATACATGGCCAGGATTGACTTTATACCCATCAGGAGGCTGCATATACACTTCCTCTTCTAAGAAACCATGGAGGAAGGCATTGTTGACATCCAATTGATGCAATCCCCATCCCTTAACTGCAGCTAGAGCAAGAATGACTCTGACAGTAGCTAGCTTGGCAACTGGTGAGAATGTTTGCTTGTAGTCTTTGTCTTTGACCTGGTTGTATCCCTTAGCCACCAGCCTAGCCTTATATCTTTCTATGCTTCCATCAGGATTATACTTGATTTTGAAGATCCATTTGGAACCAATAGCTTTTTTACCATTGGGAAGAGCTGTGACAGTCCAGGTGTTGTTTCTTTCAAGTGCTGTTAACTCAGCTTTCATAGCATTCTCCCAGTGTTCATTTCCCTGTGCTTGCTTGTAAGACCGAGGCTCAAAGGTTGCACACATGTTGACAAATGACTGAATGAATGAAGGAGACAGGTGAGCTAAATTTTGTACAGAGAAGACAGCAAATGACTTGCTTTCAGAAGCTGAATCCCTCTCCTGAACTCTAGTTGGCAGGTTGGTGCAAATATAGTCATTCAACTTAACTGGCCTGTGAATCACCCTTTTTGTCATCAAAGGAGGACTGGCCACTATGATGGATGATTCATTATCTGAAGAATGGGAAACTGAATCTGGTGATTGAATGGGATGGGAATCACTGCTAATGATGGGATCATGATGACTAGGGAGACTGTCACTCTCAGAAACAGAATGAGGTACCAAGTCACTGCTCCAAAATATCTCATTCTCATCACAGCTATTCAAAGGCAATTCAGAAGATGAGGAATGACCAGTACTGGGCATGGTTGTGGTTCTAAATGGGAAGACATGTTCAACAAATTTGACATGTCTACTAATTATAACCTTTTTCTTTTGAAGGTCAAACAGTTTGTAAGCCTTTTGGCCTGGTGGATAGCCAAGAAATACACACTTCCTAGAGATAGTCCCAAGCTTATCTCTGTAGTCATTTGGTTGCAAATAGGGTGGCTCATCCGGGTCGACCCGACCGGAATATTCCGGGTGGGGGTCAACCCGAAGGCCCGGAATTTTTAAAAATGCGACCCGCCACCCGACCCGAACCCGAAATTTGTAATTCCGGGTTTTCCGGGTCGGGTGACGGGTTAACCCGAAAACCCGAGTTTTAAAATTTTGTTAATTGTTACAAAATTAAAATATTTAAAATTAAATAAAAAAGATTTTTTTTTTACTTTTCATCCGCATATTAGTTATTACATATACTCCGTAGTCTCCAAATTAGTTACGTATTACATATAAACGTGCTATTCTTAGTCTCTAGAAGCTACTGTAAAAAAAAAAAAGTCTCTCGAAGCTACTATAAATTAGTTACGTATTACATATAAATTAGCTACTATAAAACAAATTAAACCAAAAAAAAAAAAAGCTACTGTAAAACAAAATTAAAGAAAGAAAAACAAAAAAAAAAGCTACTGTGTAATATGTTATATGTATATACTCCGTATTTGGCTGTTGGAGCCACAAAAAAAAATTTAAAAAAAAAAAAAAAAAAAACCGGGTCAACGGGTCAGACCCGAGACCCGCCGGGTCTGACCCCGACCCGCCCATTGACCCGGGATTTTCTAAAATTCAACCCGAGACCCGACCCGTGGGGGTCTCGGGTCAACCCCAACCCCGTGTTTTCCGGGTCGGGTTTCCGGGTCGGGTTCATTTTGAGCCACCCTAGTTGCAAACAATAGCAAAGACAACCAACAATTCTAAGCTCATCTAAGGAGGGAGTTTTACTGTGCAGTACCTCATATGGTGACTTCCATTGAAGAACACTGGATGGCATTTTGTTAATCAGGTGTGTGGCACTCAAAACACATTCTCCCCAAAACTGAATAGGTAATCCAGCAAAGTGCCTGATAGCTCTTGCTGTTTCTACCAAGTGCCTGTGCTTTCTCTCTACCTTCCCATTTTGTTCATGCACACCAGGGGCTGATCTTTGGTGAATGATTCCTCTAGCTAGTAACAAATCAGTACAGCCTTTCTGTGTAAACTCAGTTCCATTATCTGTCCTCAAAACCTTAACCTTCAGTTGAAATTGTGTTTCAATCAAATTCAGAAAACCTGTGATCACTCCCAATACCTGCATCTTGTCTTGCACAAGATAAACCCAGGTTGCTCTAGAAAAGTCATCTAGAATAGTGAGGAAATATCTGGCTCCACACAAAGCTGGGGTTCTATATGGACCCCATAAATCCATGTGCACTAATTGAAATAGCCCATCAGATACAGAATCACTTCTTGCAAAGGGCAACTTGTGAAATTTAGTCAATTCACATGTATCACAAACAAAATCCTTTAAACCAACATCACAACATTCAGATATATGTCTCATTTTGGAACTAGAAAGATGTCCCAATCTGGCATGTAAAGTATGTAGATTCACTACTTTATTACAATCATGAGAAGGTTGATTCTTCCCAAGTAATCCAAGACTTCTGACATGATCTGTTCCCAGCAATCCTTGAGACTTCAAGATGTATAATCCTCCATCTTCAGTCCCTCTAGCAATCACTCTTCTAGTTGTAGGGTCCTGTAACCAACATGATGCCTCATTAAAGAGAAATTCCATTCTCTGTGTATGCAGAACCTTTGACACAGAAAGTAGATTATGCCTAAACTGTGGAACAAATAGCACATTTTGCAACAACAAGTCATGTGTAACCTGCACAGATCCTGACTGACTCACAGCAATACTAGTGCCATCGGGCAAACCCAAACTGATGACACTTTGCAGACTTCTTAAACTTATAAACATAGATTTATCAAATGCAATATTGTCTGTAGCCCCTGAATCCACTATCCATTTACTCTTATCAGCCTTATTATCACCAATGAGAAATGAAACACTCAATTTACCTGCAAAATGCACAACTGCCTGGTTAGCAGAGTTGTCACATTGATCCATCTTGGCCTTGCCTTTCATCATTTTGACAATTTCACTGAAAATTGCATTCACCATTGCAGGATCTGGCTTCAAGTCATTTTGTCCATCCAGTGGACTGTCATATTGAGGAGCATCTATGTAGGCAGCCATCTTGCCACTTTGCATGGACCTCTCCTCATCACGGGGCCCTTTGTACCATTCAGGATATCCCACCAGCTTGTAACAATAATCTCTGGTGTGACCTTCTTTGTTGCAGTAGTCACATCTTCTCTCTACTTTTGGTTTCTTGAACTGATCACCACCATATTTGAACTGATCTTTCTTGGCCTGATCACCACCATACTTGAACTGATCTTGTCTTGACTGTGAATACCTATTCACAGCATTAGCTTCATACTCCACATTGCTGTTTTGACCCACAGCTAATACATTTGCATCTCCTTGCACTATTGAGGTCACTCCTTTGGACCTCTCCAACTGCACAGCCATTTGAAAGGCTTTGTTCAGCCCTGGCATAGGATCTTTTGACAAAACATTGCTCCTCAGTGGTTCATAGACCTCATTAAGTCCCATCAAGAACTGCATCACCTTTGCCTTTTCATCTCTCTCAAACACACGCTTGAGTAAAGAGCAAGAACAAGCTTGATTCACACCACCACATGTGCAACTTGGAACAGCATCAAGAAGTAGTAGCTCATCCCAGATTTTCTTCAGTTTACCAAAATACGCACCAATGGAGAGATTCTCTTGCTTCAGATTGCTCAAATCTCTCCTTAATTGATAGATCAAAGGATCATTTGTCTCATAGAATCTTTCCTTAATATCCTCCCACAATTCTTTTGCCGATTTGACATACATCACAGATTCAGCTATTTCACTAGTCATTGAACTTACCAGCCAGCATCTCACCATGTAATCCGCACGGATCCACTTCTCAAAATCCTCTGTGTTCTCAGCCGGTTGAACAACGCTTCCAGTAATGAATCCAAGTTTGGCCTTGGCACCCAACGCCATGTGGACTCCTCAGCTCCAACTCACAAAATTCGTTCCATTGAACGGTGTGGATACCAGCTGCATCCCAGGGTGGTCCGAATTAGACAAAAACAATGGATTATAATGGATGTTGCCAAGATTTTGCGCAAAATCCCCAAATTGGAATCCAGTGGGAATCGTTGTCCCCATGACAAATCCTCTCCCAGCACCTGGTCCTGGAGGAGTGACGAAGGTTCCTCTTCCTCCTCCAACGCCTGAACCTTGACTGTGAGGGCTCGCATTTGGATTCACATTCGGATTTCCTCTTCCCGCCATCGTCAATTTTGTTCACGAATTTCTCAACGCAGACACAGCGACAACAATCACCTTCGCTCTGATACCATTTAGAAACTCAAACAATGCAGAATTTGGACAAAACAGAAATTCGATCAAGCTCAATCCATGAGCTTCAATGGAGGAAAACTCAGAAAGCTCTCAAACTCAATTTGCAGGAAAGTTTGTTATTTTCACACAGTAGCAACTAACCACCTCTTAACAGCTAATTGGAACTGACTAACAAAAGACCAAAATGCCCCTACCGACTTTGTTACCTATTGCTTGTAACCTTGTTATAAAATGCATATGTATGTAATGTATATGATGATATATTCTACAGTAAGATCTAAACAAAAATGCGGATTTCATACTCCCATCGGGGGATCCCCGTGGGGTTTCCCAACGGGGACGGGATGGGGCGGGGATCGGGGTGGGGACTACTATCCTCGTCCCCGCGCGGGGAATCAATTTGCCCCCCGTCCCCGTCCCCATTTAATTTCCCCATCTCCGTCCCATGACGGGAATCGGGAGTTTCCGCCCCATTCTCATTCCTAGGCGTGCCATTGAACTTTTGAAATCTTCAAAACAAAGATTGAATTAGATTTTATGCTCATACGAGTACAATCACTTGAAAAATAAGAAAGATATTTTAATAAGTGGATTAATCACGTAAATACTTTACTGTACTGCAGGCTGCTTGACAATATGGTGCCCATGCATCACCTTTGGCCGAGTTGCAGAGATCGTTGATCAAGGCTCATCTTGTAAGTGCACTGTACTTTTCCTTTAATCAATTATCCATATATCTTATGTCAATGATACAAAAATATTTAGTTTTGAATCCAGTTAGAAACATGAACTCGTTTATAAGTAAGAGAAATAGAGTTCGTATGGAACGGGGTTAATAAACTGGCTAAAATTATAAATAAGGTAAAAATTTATAAACTGTTGGTAAAAGTAGTTAAAAATTTATGAAAAAATATAAATTCCGTATGGGGCGAAAAACAGTTTATTTGTAAAAAGTGGAGTTTATTTGGTTTTTATTAGGGGTATTGTGGTACTTTCAAACCAAATAAGATAAAAGAGAAGGGGTAAAATAGTATTTATGGAATATAAACCTCAAAATAAGCTTCAATCTGTAGCTTATTTATAAACCCTTTTTTTAACCGACTAAAGCTTATTTGTTGTTCTCATACACCGTTTAAACCCGTTTATTTTTTTAACAGCTAATAATTTCACACTTTTTAACTTGTTTATTCTGTAGCCATACACACCCATAATCTTTTAAACAGAAACGGTAAACAATATAAGCCTATTGTGCGTTGTGAGTCTGAGTTGGACTTTAATAAAATTAGATGATATTTTATATAATGTCTGAATCTTAATAAATAAAAGATGTTAATTGTACATCCTTATCATTATTGATAGATTATGCTAATCTCTTTAAAAAAAATAAAAAAAATGCTAAAATGACGTGTTTTAATTAACTAATAGAGTCGTATGTATGTTTTTAATGTGCAGCATGTGACTCAGCAACAGTCGCATACATGAAGATGAAGGGGTGCGCATGCCTATACTCGTGCAGGTACAGAACCAAGATGAGGAAACAATACGGTATCCCTGGAAGTAAAACTGGTGACTGTTTCACCCATTGCTGTTGTGAGTGTTGTGCTCTTACCCAGATGTATAGAGAGCTCACCGCCCGTGGCTATGATGTCTCCCTTGGTAATTTCCCTTTTTATTAATTACTTGTTTCATTTCACACAAATTTAAGTTTAATTACTTGTAAATCAAATATATATATATTAATTGTGGATTTTTTATACTGCTTGCTTTTTGTGATTTTTTGGTTGATTAATTAGGGTGGGATGGCAATAAGGGGAGGCAAAACCAAGGTGTTAATGAGGCTCCAGTTGCTCCTGATGGAATGTCAAGATAATTGAGCGCATTGGGAGTGTTGTTAGGCCATTGGATTTGAATTGGTAGAAGCAATTATCCAAGTTTACGTGTTGATATTGAAATTTCAATTTAGCAATTAATTACCATGTATTGTGTTGATCAACCTCATGTTTAATATTTTTGGAATTGTTAATGTTTTGATTTTGATTTTGATTGTGTTTGTGTTGTTATTTAATTATTGACAGAAATAATAATCCGAGGATATAATTTTGTAGAGTTATGAAATGACAACAAATGGCTATATATCAACTCTACACATTCCATTTTTTTTTTTTTTTCGAAGCAAGATAAGAGTTAGGGAGGTTCCTGACATGTCGGGGGCCTTCCTAGAGCGTTCAGACGGACGAGATCATCCAACAGATGGTCCGATGAGCAGCTATCCTCGACAGGGTATCCTTAAGCAAGACGAGCAATCATGTCTTATTGATCACAGTAGTATAAATATATAATATATTAGTCACATAACCGAACTTAGTTTTCTTTTGTAACAAAAATGGTGTTTTCGATTGTATTTAATTACTTCAGATCGACCAACTCGATGAACTGAATTTCTTGTTACAATGGAAAACTGAGTTCAAGAGTCTATAACTAACTACTTATACTAACAATATGTAACACACTCCCGTCGATATATATAATTAATAAGGATGTTGAGAGTGATTTATAAGCTAGTGATTCAAGTTTTATCTATGTCACAAGAGCTCTATAATAAGGATCAACACCATTATCACGGTATTAACCCAATATAACGTTAACGTTACTTTGGGTTACTTAGGGCCCGTTTGGAAAGGGTATATAGATATAGGATATAGGCTATGAGTATTAGATATAGATATCAATCTATGGGTATTGGGTATGTGTATGAGATTGATATCTATATCTTATATCTAATGTTTGGAAAGGGTATATGGACATTCGAATCCTAATTCGAATAGAATCCGGACAGATGCATTAGGGTTTCGAACATTTCGAATGGAAAAGATGCATTTTAGGGTTCGGAAATTTGAATAGAACCCCTACAACTAAAAACAGTTGCACTTGCGGGGCTCCTGCAAATGTTCCCCAAGCAAAGGAACAACACAGAGAAGGGTTTCAATTCAACGGATGCAGAAGACGCCATTGATGAAGCTCTGACCACGAGAAGGGAATTGGAGAGATGGGTGAGGCTGATTTGGGGGCTGAAGAACAAAGGGGGCAAGTACAGAGAGATCTGTTGCAAATTAGTAAATAAGGAGAGTGATGATGAAGTGCTCCTCTCACTGTGACTGCCTTCAACGCCTGAACCGAAATCCAAATCTTCGAGACAACGAATTAGAAACAACGGTGAGCCTTCAGTGCCAGAACTTGAGGGAGAGAGAAAACTGAGGTTGTGGTCAGCCATTGGCGGGGTTGGTGGGGACTGACAGTCGATGGTGGTGGTACTGATGAAAACGTAGAAGCGAGTATGTAAAAGAGAGGAGGCCATATAGCCCAATTTGAAGAGATATCCAAAGCTAAAGAAAATCCTCAAATCAGTATATAGAGATATAGGATTGATATCTATATACTGATTTGTTAAAATATACCAAACAGAGATATAGATATTGGGATTTCTATCCCCATAGCCTATATCTATCAACCCTTACCAAACAAGCCCTTAGTCTTCCTTGGTTCCAGTTTCCTTTCATGGAAGTCTAAGAACTCTGTTTCCCTTTCGTCAACTAAGGCCGAGTATTGGTCTATATGACGTGTGTGCACTGAGCTTGTGATAACCAAGTGGTGATCTATATCACTTGGAATCCGGTTTATCACGAGCGTACGATCTTGAGGGGGTGTGTTAGACTTTAACATTTATGTTTTGATAAATCAGTTTTTCCTCCGTCTTCGCTCAAGCTTTTCTTCACGGAATCTGAGCTTAACTTTGAAATCCTTTAATAACTAAAGTCGATCTTGGCTTCGATTCACAGATGACTGGTTGACAAATGGTTTGTCGTGGCTTCGGTTCACTTGGGTGGATTTATCAGTCTTAATTATGACCTTCTATACTCATCATCCATGTGCCACCTTCTTGGCAAAAGGCAAAAAGCTTGTTAAGGGCGTGCACGTGGATTCGGGATTCACATAGGCTGCAGAGGAAGGAAAGGTCTTTTGAAATTACTTCGCCAGAGGCTTCAAGGGAGATGGTTAATCAAACAGAAAGAGGTTGGCGTAGTTGGGAAGATTCGATTGTCCCTGAGAGATCGATGTAGATGAAGAAGAAAGTGTAGGAGCCATAAAAGGAAGAAGATTTTGGGAAGTTGGAGGAGAACATGTCCCTTCAAGGTAGTTTGCTTCTAATTTTATAAGTATTATGGTGGGATTGGCTACAGGATCGATTAAAGCAACCAAATTAGGGTTCTAGAGGAAAAAGAAATCAGAAATTCACACATATGATGCTGGTGATTAAGCTCGCCACCCAATCGCGTCACAGCTCCACCAAATTGACTCCTTTAGCCCTCGCGACTACGTCGTTGTCTACCAATCTCCTTTCTTAATTAGGCCGCCAATCGATTGTGCTCCACCTCCACAACGCCAGCCACCAATCACCCTCCTTCGGTCACCAATCGATTGTGAGGAAGAAGACATCCGTACGTGGTCAGAAAACCAATTTCTTGCTCCAAATAAAACCAATTTCATCTTTTGTATTGATAGGCGATAGAACGTGTGAAGAAGAAGATAATTGTATGGCTTCTACAAAGTGAACGGTTGAAGGAGAACGTGACTGCAGTGTAAATTTCTAGGGTTGCTCATTGATGACACATGATGCAAATTTTTACAAAGAGGTTGCTTCTAATTTAATAAGTATTATGGGCGGATTGTAATTAATTTATGTTTTTATTATCTTAGAGTTTGACCCAACGGGCGACCCACGGGTTAACCCAACCCGACCCAAAATTTACGGGTTGAACGGGTTCGGATTGCTTCGGATCTCGGGTTAAAATATTTACACCACCCACATTTTACGAGTCGGGTCCTCCACCCATTTTGACAAGTCTAACTAAAATGCATCCTAAATCCGAGAGGGACCTAATTTAATTTTGCCACTAGCTAGTTAATCGTTATGAAATGCAAGTACCTTATCTACCCTCTTTGTCTAATTTTGCCACTAGTTAATTGTTATGAAATGCAAGTACCCTATCTACCCTCTTTGTCTAATTTTGCCACTAGCTAGTTAATTGTTATGAAATGCAAGTACCCTATCTACCCTCTTTGTCTAATTTTGCCACTAGCTAGTTAATTGTTATGAAATGCAAGTACCCTATCTACCCTCTTTGTCTAATTTTGCCACTAGTTAATTGGCATGACATGATTTCATATGCAAGTAGCCCTCTTCGCTCTTCGTCCGGTCGTTTAATTTACGGATCCATTGAAAAGTCTGAGCACGTTTGTTTCAAGTGAAATTTTAATTTTCGGATTATATCAACTTGTGCGATTTGTCACAAATCATTTGTGTCAAAATCATTATTTACTGTGGGGAGTAAAATCTATGTAATACGATAAGGTATGTTGTGTATGAGATCTCTTAAACCGGTTAACCAGTTTAAAGTAATAAACCTAGTATGAGAATAAAAAAAGATTATTGAATCCCCGTCGCGGGTATGGGGATGGGGAAATTAAATGGGGACAGGGACGGGGCCAAATTGATTCCCCGTGCGGGGACGGGGATTGTTAGGCTCGTCCCACTATAAGCCTCTTATGTAATTCTTATGTTTTTGGTACTTAGGGAGAAATGTGTATGTATGTATAATATGTACACAGGATCTGATGGAATTGGATTGGGCTTAAGCCCAATCTGATCTCAGTCCAGCCCAATCAGCTCTCTCAGCCCATGAACTCGGACTTCTGGCCGTTGGAGGTTGCTCGACTTTATTAGGGTTCCAAAACCCTAATTGTTGGGCAAGAGAGAGAGAAAGCTGAGAGCAGCTACTGGTTTCCTCCCTTGTCTCCTGAGCTCTGCTAGGGTTTCCTTCCCTTGTGCTCTTGAGCATAGGTTGAGCTCCCTTCACATCCAAACACTGAGATCCTGAGAGCTTGTGAGACATGAAGCCCGATTGTCCTCCGGTTCTGTCCTTGGTGACTGGTTCCTAGTTGAGGCTATCGTTTTTCCTTCACTTCTTACTAATCTGATTGTAAACTTCGTTTGATCGATTAATACAAGCTCTGTCTCTACGTTTTGTGCTTGAATCTCTCTACTTCATTCCGCTTTTACAGGGATAGTAGTGCCCACCCCGCCCCCCGTTGGGGAACCCCGCGAGAATCTCCGATGGGGAGTATGAAATCCCCATTTTTTGTTTTGATCTTACATAAATTTAAATAATTTTTCTTTTATTTTTAAACTTTTACCTTATAATTTACATTTATGAGATATTATATATAATATTTATATCATATTTACATAACTTTAATAATATCTTATAATTTTCTAATAAATGAGAAAAACATGAGTTTTAAATGGGGAAACCCGACAGGGAATGCAAACGGGGAAATTTAAGCGGAGACGGGGATTCTCCAATGAGAATGGAGACCCGTGGACGGGGGACATTTTTTATCCTCGAACGGAAACGGGGATGGAGAGGGTACTCCCTGCCCCGTTGCCATCCCTAGTAATCGCACCTTCGCCTCTATTTAGTTTGTCTATTGACCCATATTTTTTTTATTCATGGAGATTTGAAGATGATATATATTGAACCTCATATTCTAGATTCAACATTCTTCTTAATTTATCAAACACAAATGACGCAATTCAATGTTAAAAATAAAATCTTTATATTAATTTGATTGACTTAAATGACTTTGAACATAAAATCTTTATATATACATATACCTCCAACCTTATACACTCTACAAATTCATTAAAATTTATACCTATGTGCTTAAAAAAATCCAAACAATTAATCATTCCATCTTTTTTTTTTTTTTGAATTATTGCCTTCCATAAAAAAATTAATTGTTTGGAACTTTGGATTTTTTTAAGTGCATAGGTATAAATTTTAATGAATTTGTAGATGAATAAGGTTGGAGGTAGTTAGGTGTATCACGTATGTATATATAATAAGGTTGTGATGACATGACATTGTAACCAACAAGGCTATAGAAGGGGCCACACTTGTAAATACAATAAGGTTGAATGTACAAAACCGAGAGTTTACAACTGAAATCTGTTTTCTTTTTCCTTTTTGTTACACAACTTCTTGCATCAGGCATGGAGGATCTCTACTTGAACTTCTTCCTTGCTTACTGGTCACAGTAATCACGAGCACATCTTGCTCCTTGACAACATTTTCAATGGAATTTTAGCTCAGATTTTAAGACAATCTGTGTGTGTTTTTTTGGGGGGGGCATCTTGTTAATAGATATGTTATAATGGGTGGTTTTGTGTAATTTAATGTTTAGTGAGTGGTTGAGTATAATGTGATACTATCGACACAATCATTCAAGAGCACTCAAGATTCAAGGAAGAGAAGAAAAACTCACTCTCAGAAAACAGATTTTTCATTACTTCGAAAGATGGTCTGAATAAGTGTTCGATTAGCTATTTAAGCTGTTACAACTTTTCCTTCCTTCTAACTGGCTACTCTCTTATTCCACTAATTATGGAGTGTCCACTATTTATATTTTGTTCACAACAACAGATACATTTAATGGGTGGTTTTATGCATATTTAGGCCCGTCCAATGGGCTGTGTAAAGAGCCCAATCGAACAGGGCCTCCAATTTTACTAGGGCCCCAAGTAAATATTTTTCTAGGACTTATATTATTTAGGGTAAACTGCAGCAAACCACCCTTTAAATATAGCACATTGCTCATAACCACCCCTTAAATGCAAAATTGCCACAAACCACCCCTTATATATAATTTGTTAGCAAAATACCACCCACCCCATATATTCCGTTTACTTATTGTTAAAATTGTCCAAAATTACCATTTTATCCCTAAGCTTTTATTATATTTTCATTTAAGATCCCACCATAACACTATTCATCATCTTCTTCCTATGCAACCCACCATATCACCATTGTAACTTTTATTCTTCGGGCTCTTCATGTTCATACTAGAGTTATTGTTGCCTTCTATCTCCCCTGTCTTTTTCCTCCTCCATATCCCACTCTATCTATTATGTGGTTATTGTGGATTTCGAAAGCGAAGATCGTTGTTTTTTTTGTTTGAGTCCTAAGTTCACATGAGTTGGACTTGAGGATGACAAATGTTGATGATTTGTGGTCTGAATTGAGGTAAATTTCACCAAACATTCAGAATTCGAACCTTGGAGTTTTTAATTGTGTCCATTGTGAAGAACCCTAAAATTTGGGGCTTTTATTTTTTGCTTTTCTTCTGGAGTTTTAATTGAGGAATTCGTTGCACGAGCACTAGTAATGATGTCGGTAGAGAACGAATGTGCCCTGAAAATCTGGAATTGCCATTGACATACGTAGGTTTGGTTGACACTTCACATAGAGGGGAAGAGGAAGGGGAATGGGGGATGGTTTATGATTTTGTATTTTCCTTTTTTTTTCCAAATATGGATTTTTGGGCACTATAAAATATAAAATATATAAAATAATAGTAAATCTCAATGGCTGAACTCTGTTAAAAAAAGTTAACAGTTTGTTTAACGGAAAGTGGAGTTGGGTGTGACTTTGCAAACGGAATGCTTTTAAAGGGTGGTTTTCTGCAATTTCGATTTTAAAAGGTGGTTTTGAGCAAAACATCATATTTAAAGGGTGGTTTTCTGTAATTTACCCTATTATTTAGGCGAAATCGGGTATATACCCATGGAAACTTTATTAATTGGGTATATACCCATCAAAACTTTAAAATTGTTTATATACCCATTAAATCATTTATATTTTGTTTAATTGTCCATCATATATTTAATTTATACTATTAAATGTAAAAATTATTAAAATTTAATTATTTAAATATGAAAATTATTTAACTTTCAAATAATTATTAAAATGAGACATTAATTTCAATTTCTCTCAAACTAAGTAATTTTTTTTTTATTTGATGTGATTTTACATTTAAAAATATATGTATTTTATTTCTTTACTATGGTTTATGGACATTTTTATAACTTAATTATTTTGAACTTATACATGAAACTTGATATTCAAAATAAAATCATTGGATAAAAATATAATTATAATTACGTTGAAGTTTAACTTTTATATTAAAATTTTAATTATATTTTCTATCTAATAATTGTAAAGTGATAAATTTTCTAATTATTTAAGTTTAGTATATAATTAAATTTTAATCTAATTTTCACTCAATAATATTAGATCAAATATATTACGGACAATCAAACAAAATTTAAATGATTTGATGGGTATATAAACAATTTTGAAGTTTTGATGGGTATATACCCAATTAATAAAGTTTCCATGGGTATATACCCGATTTCGCCTATTATTTATGGTCCAATGAATCACAAAGCTAAAATGTCTTAGTGGCTACTGGTCTTATCAAATCCCTTTACTGGTGCCCACTGGTCGCAAGTTCGAACTCTGGTGCCCACTGGTCGCAAGTTCGAAATTCAAGTGGTTTGGTTTTTGTTATTTTTTTTGTTTAATATTTTAACCTTTTCTATATGTAAAACTATATTGGGCTTTCTTATTAACTATTGACTAATTTTGGGCCTTCTTATCAACTAATTTTATTTGTTAATTTAATACATCATCATGTTACATTATTTACGGAGCCTTTTTATTTAATAATATATTATTTTTTGGGCCTTATTTTTAACTATTTTTATTTGTTAATTTAACACAATCTCTTGTTATATTGATACAAACATAAAGAGTAAAAATGACTAAAAATCTAATAGAAAGTACTTCTATATTAAATTTATTTTGTTCTTTTTTTTTATTTTTTTTAAATAAATTTATTTTATACTAATTTACTCTCATACATGTTTGTGATCTATTAGTAAATCTTAATAAATACTCCTCTTAGTAAAATATTTATATTTGACTTTTTTCATAGGGTTTAGAAAAAATAAAAACTCTATAAAATGTTGACTTAAATTTTTTTTATTAATTTCAAATAGTTTTTTTCTTTATTAAAAATTATATAATAATTGGACGGCCCTGTGCATATTGTCTTAATAATAATAATGGAACCCAAACCTTGCAAGCTAATAGCAGGTAGGTAGTTGCATGGTTTGACTCGAGTTTGATATTTCAGTGGATCAACAGGTGTAATAAGATTTTTAAAAAAATCCTCCTTCCATTTATGTCTGTTCGCGAGTCGAATCGATCCGGCCCGCGGGTCACTGGTCAGGAATACGTAATCCGAACCCGAAACTGTGGAGATGCGGGTTGACTTGGTGGGTCACCGATTTTTAAATTTTTTTAAAAATATTTTTAAACAAAATATTTGTTGTTGTCAGGAAATGGGGGATGGCTTGCACCATTTCCAGTTGCATACGGATCCTTTTAAGGAAAAAGAATCAAAGCACACATAATTCTTTTACCTGTTTGAATCTCTGCTTACCTTCCCGTGTCGTCATCTGAGCTCCAGATCGATGAAGTGTCGTCATCGAATCCTTCATCCGAGTCTGATTTGGTGGAGAGTGGTTCCTCTGGGTTCTTTCATCTGCACGCTTCCAATCGTTTAGTAGAACTTACATCTCGAGCTTCTCCGGTAGTATAGACGAATCTTTGGCCGTTAAGATCTGTCTACCTCAGCTGAAAAGTTGCTCAATCGCAATAGTTGAGCATGATTCTCCAAGAATCTGACGTACGGGCAGATCATTGACCTGCCATGTCAGACCCAACTTTTTTTTTTACGGATTTTTTTTCTATTTTTTGATGAATTCCATGATTTACTAAATTTATTTTATATAGATTGGTAAAAATGTAAAATTATTATAGAAAATAATTAATAATTACACAAACAAATGTTATTTTCTATAATTATGTAAAAGAATGAAAGAAGAATAAATCTTATTTTTTATAGACTATATATTACTCCCTCCGGTCGGAAATAAACAATATTTGACTTTTATGTACGTAGTTTTAGAAGTTAAAAACTATATAAAATCTTAATTTTTTAATTTTTTTTATCAATTTAATAGTTATTAGTAATAAATATTAAATTGTGAAAATTAATAATTAAAATAAATACGGAGTAAGATTTTATATAGTTTTCAACTCCTAAAACTACACGGACAAAAGTCAAACATCATTTATTTTCGACCGATTGGAGTATATAGTTAGGTGAAATTATTAAAGAAAAATAATTAATTACGAAAACAAGATAATTTTATTATTCATCAATCATCACTAAGAAAAAAACAAATTAGCAACGGCAAGTTACCATAGCAAAAAGTTGATTTGTTGTGGCCAAAGGGTTGTAGCAATGACAGTAGCCGCGACAAAGCAGGCGTAACCAAACCTACGGTGGCAAAAAGTTTATAGTAACGGCAACAGCCGTGGCTAGCTGTTAGCCCGCCGGCACCTTGAATCAAGTCGGAAACTTCAAGTGCTCAAAGATGAGAACACGAAGTTCTGTATCAGCAGCGAAGCTATCATCGGCAGGGAAGCTATGAGCAAGACGTGCAATCATGTCCGACTGGAGTATATAGTCAAACATCATTTATTTTCGACCGATTGGAGTATATAGTTAGGTGAAATTATTAAAGAAAAATAATTAATTACGAAAACAAGATAATTTTATTATTCATCAATCATCACTAAGAAAAAAACAAATTAGCAACGGCAAGTTACCATAGCAAAAAGTTGATTTGTTGTGGCCAAAGGGTGGTAGCAATGACCGTAGCCGCGACAAAGCAGGCGTAACCAAACCTACGGTGGCAAAAAGTTTATAGTAACGAAAACAGCCGTGGCTAGCTGTTAGCCCGCCGGCACCTTGAATCAAGTCGGAAACTTCAAGTGCTCAAAGATGAGAACACGAAGTTCTGTATCAGCAGCGAAGCTATCATCGGCAGGGAAGCTATGAGCAAGATGTGCAATCATGTCCGCCACAGCATTAGAACCCCTGAAAATATGACGAATAACAAAATTAGATAAGTAGCAGAGAGACGTAGACGTTTATATGCGTCTTTTGGACTAGAGGGGTGGTATACCTATTAAAAAAATGGTTTTCTTTTTTCCTTTTTTTTTTAAATATAAGTATTAGCCATAGGAACCCGAATGTCGTAGCAAAATTACTCTGGTTGTAGCAAATTAGCAACGGGAACTCCATTGTCGTGGCAAATTTAAATGACCTTATACGAGTCGTTGCTATGCTGTGGCAAAAATCAACTCAATTGCCACAGGAACTCCATGCCGTTGCTACTGTTGGTGGCTAATTTTTTTTTTGTAGTGCATTGTCGTAATAACTTTCGCGAAAACGCAACAAACAAATAACATGATTTTGAAAACGAAAACAACTACGCAACACATACATCGTGACATCAAGTAAACAATGATAACAACAAAGTACAAACGATGAAGCACAATTTCATGATTGGCTTGCTTCGCATTCTGCTCACGAGTCACGACCACTTGTCGGAATGTTTCTTCTCAATGTACTTTTTGAGAGTGTCATAGGCCGAATTTTTCCATATTTTAAAACCCTGCAAACAATACGACAAACAACCATATAAAAATCATTACCGTGAGTTCTTTCTTCACATTGGAAATGCGTCTCGAACAAGAAATTACGAACTTTTGTCGCTGATTAAAATTCTTTATTATGGAGGCAAAGAACAGAATTGATTACATAATTATAACGTTTAATGAGTATATATAGAAACTCATGAAACCATAATCAGACTATGAGTCATAAACCCAAAACAAATCACAATAAACCCGTTATAATAAAAACATAACATACTGTTAGGGTTGTGCATCGGTCTAAAACCGAATCGAACCGAAAATCTTAAAATTTCAAAACCGAAAGCCGATCCGAAAGCATTAGGTTCGGTTCGGTTATTTGCCGGTTCGGTTTTAACATAGTTGAACCGAATTTCCATAAAAAGAAATTTTTTTAAAAAAATCTTTTAAAAAAATTCGATTTAAAACAAACCGAACAAAAAAAATGTATTAATGTATATATGTGTGTATATACACTGTATATATGTGTATATATACACACTACACACAAAAAAAAAATGTGTATTAGTGTATATATACACTGTATAGTGTGTATATATATATGTATTTATACACTATACAGTGTATATATATGTATTTATACACTTTATATATGTGTATATATAAAGTATACAAATATATAATTTATGTAGTGTATAAAAAGTAATATATATATATATATATTAGAGTATTTTAAAAAAATTCGGTTTAACACAAACCGAACCGAAACCGAAAAATGAAAATTCTCGAACCGAAAGTCGAACCGAAAAACTTCGGTTAGGTTTAGTTCGGCCCAAAAATTGGGTTTGGACCGAATCATGCACACCCCTACATACCGTTTTGGCGCTGTCCCTCCAAACTCCATGTTAAGAGGCCCGTCTCCTAAAACTCTTATGTCTACTATTGAGATATCATATCCTCTTTGTAAAGATACTAATCTATCTTGTATAGCAACTAACTTATCTTGTATCCTAAGATAGATTTACCCTAATTTTCTTGTATAAGTACATCATTCAACTTATTGGAAAGGCACAACCCTACAATCACCATGGTCGCCGCCCCTGCCGCCCTCACCCCTGCTTCCCCTTACTACCTTCACCCATCTAATCACCCTGGCCTCGCTATTTGTCCAGTGATCCTGCGTGGTGAGAACTTCCCCGAATGGAAGATCGCTATGCGCAATGCCTTCTCCGCCAAATTCAAAGAAGGTTTCCTGGATGGCTCCATTACCGAGCCTACTGCAGGTTCTACCGACGCTGCCTATTGGAAACGTGTCAACTCGATGTTGATCGGTTGGATCGCTCAATCTATCGAGCCTTCCCTCTGGTCCAGCATCATTTGCTTCGCCACTGCTAAGGAGCTCTGGAACGACCTAGATCAGTGGTTCTCCATCGGCAACGGTCCTTGAATCCTTCTTTCGGTCGGAAATCGCCTGCTGCCATCAGGAGGGCCAGTATATCTCGCCTTATTTCGGTCGTCTCAAGAAGCTCTGGGACAAACTGACCACATACAATGCAGCCACGATCTGCACCCGTGGCAACGCCGCGAAGGAGCGCGAGGTTGAAAGGACTCATCAATTACTGATGGGTCTTGACGACACCTCCTATGCGGCCATTGTTGCTCAGGATCCCCCCCTCCCCAAAAAAAAAAAAATCAATACTCCATCCGTATCGCAAAACTTGTAGTTTTAGCTTTATGTACACTTATTAATAATACCTATATTTTATTTACTTTTATAGGATAAAGTACCTAAAATCACTAATTATTACCTATAAAAAGAGCAATCATTACCTATAAAGATAATAACTATAGCTAAAACAACAAGTGTTTTGATACAAGTTTACTACTCTAAAACTACAAGTTTTGCGATACGGAGGGAGTACTAGATTCAAAGCATATTAACACCGACTTTTATGTCACTTTTTAGTCCTTAAAGCAAGAAATGAATTTACTTATTTTTGGTTTGTCACAACGGTTCATGATTATTTTATGTAAAAAAAAAAAACGTTTGGCAAATAAAAAGAAATAGAGGGGGCTAATTTATTTGAAATAGTCATAGTTGGAACTGGTCAAGTTGTTTGTCCAAATGAATTGGTTCCATTGATGATGGCCCACCTGTGAAAGCTGCGGAACTGGTCAAGTGCGTGTGCGTTGTCTCTTTCACTTTGACGGGTTTGTTTTGATAAGAAGAAGTTAACAACGTACATCGACACCCATGACCAATACCCATATTAGAGGCGGAGTCAATGGGTTATTTCGGAGTCGTGTTTAATTAATTATTTATGTGTACTGTATTTTTTACTATCATTACTCCATTCCTTGTTTTTAATTGAACTTTTTTAAAGTTATACGGAGTACACATTTTACTTTTTTTTTTTTTAAACCGAAAATAATTCGAAATCCCAAACGTTAACCGAAACCTGAGATAACGAGAAGTCGAAAAACGACAGACGGGCTAACCGTCATGATACAACAAATAAAGGCAAAATACTAAAAATCCGAATATAAAAGATCTTTTACTCTCCTTTTTTTTAAAATAAAAACTATACTATATATAATACGGAGTATTATTTTTTATTAATTTTTCAATAATATTATTTAAAAAATATTTCTATTTTTTACTTTTTTTTTCACCTTAAAAAACATACTGTAAAAAATCAATTAAAAGTAATCGGAAGGGAGGGATAGATTTGTTTTAATAAAATGAATTGTCTGACATCACATCAACTCGAGTGTGGTTGCGCTTGTCAGTTGATATACATAGTACTATAAATGCACTCATACATGAATCCATGATAGGAATCGAAAGACTATTCCAACAATCATTATTGTTGAATATTCTCTTTTGCTATTCATAGGATAAATGCACTCATATATGCAATTTTAGAATTCATTTGATCAAAAGATTATTCCAACAATCATTACAATTTTTTTTAAAAATAACTTAAATAGATTATACTCCCTCCGTTCCTTAATATTTGTCATTTTCAATTCTGCACGTATTTTTAGAAAGATAAAAATTATATAAAATATTTATTTTTTATTCAATCTTTTTAAATAATATTATACTTATTACTAATAAGTATGAAATTATTTTAAATTTTTTTTAAAAAATTTAATATTTTATATAGTTTTTAATACCTTAAATAACGTGCCTGAATAGTATAATGTCAAACATTAAAGAACGGAGGGAGTAAATCGGTTCAATCAATTTAAAAAAATAAAAAAACAAACGGATCATGAATCCATGATAGGAATCAAAGTTGAAACTTAAAAAAAAGGGACGGTGGACAAATCTTCTGTGTAAATATTTTTTTTTAAGTTTTCAAACTTGTTATATTTTTTTTCAAAATAAAAGCATGTGAACCGATTATAGATCGGTTATACAGATTGAATGGATCTAAGATATATTAATTACTTTTTTTTCTCTCCTAAATGTAGTGATTATAGGACATATGTTATTCAAATGGTAAAACGAATCTAAGATCTGCATGTTTGAGTGTATATAACACTTGTTCTCGGTGCATATAGCATTCTCGATCATATCCATAAACACATGTTTCCAAGCCTTCCTAATGGGGGTGCATTAACGTTATAATAATATAAGGGCCCTAGGCTTTCTTATGGATCAAAAAAGTTAATTAAAATATAGGTAGTATTATTTTACAAACTTACACATATTTTAAGAAAGTAAATAAAAATATGATTATTATTTTATTTTTTCACTTTATTGATAACTAAAATTAACATCTTTCTGATCATTACAAGAATAATTTTGAAAAATAGATACAAAATGAGTTCCAATTTCTTAAATTTAGCAAATCTTGTTCTATAATCTAATTGACTTTTGTAGTCCAAATAATTATGTTACTTAAAATGACAATATTTTTTTCTTAACATGTTTTCTGAATGGAGGGAATATATACACTAGTAAAAAAACGTTAATTTATCATATAACTATAATATCACGGACCTTTTTATATCCGTGATGTTATGCCCTTTAAGCTCGGAGGAAAAAAAATAATGGATAAAAGTCATATAACACGGATATGAATAATAAAAACCGGAATATAGGGGGTAGATATGATAAGTGTGATAAAATATAAAATGTTCTGGGTTAAAAATAATGTAGAGACCGAAAAATATTTTGAAGACTCCACCTTGATTGTAAGATCTTGACGCACTAACTTGCAGGATGATATCAAGGGATGATGAAAGACAAAACACTGTCTTGGTTTCAAGGTCTTGAAACCAGGACTACGTATTGCATTCTTTTACGAACATCTTATATTATCTCTAAGTTATGGTTTGGGCCTCTTATACTATATCTATCCAAGCTAACCTGCATGATTTTATTTGAAGAGATGGACCTACTTTAATGGGCTTGAATATCGAACGGAATTGGGCTCACATCCATTGTGAGAGATCCCACAATTACCTTTTCAGATCAGCTCATTAAGGAAAGAAAGATCCTTGAAGATCAAGGCTTGCCGATTTGCACCAAATCAAAGGGAGAGTTCTCTGGAATTGGAAGGAATTATTTTTTGAAGAGTTTCAAACTTCAAATGGCTCCATTGAAAATCTATTTATACGTTGCAAATGGAAGATGAAGATCATCGAAGCAAGCATTCATCCGAAAGCATTAAGAAGTAGCAAAACATTCTCTCGTATACTCGTTGAGCTTAGTGTGGTTGGTTTTGAGTGTTGAGAGAAACACAGTCTTATTGTACAAGTCATTTGAGTCACTCTTTGAGTTTCATACTCGTCATAGCACATGTTGGTGTGTTGTGGGTTCCTCTATTTCACTTATGAAGTTGAGAGCTAGAATAGAAGCGGTGAGGCTTTGTATAGGGGAAGGGAAGTTCTCTTAGGAAGTTCTAGGCTCAAGGAAAGTGAAATAAAGAGGTTTGAATTCTACGGGTTGGATACCCCTAGACGGGGACGTAGGCCGAGTTCGTGCCGAACCTCGTTAACAATTCGTGTGTTCTTCTTATTTTCCGCATTTACTTTATCATATTCGATTTTGCCTTGCCAAGATCTGATTGCACATCAAGGTCTTGACAAATTGTGTTGAAAACTACTTTAAGTTTTCTTACATTGGAAAAATCGAGCATACTCTATTCATTCCCTTTTAGAATATTATTTATCGCCTCATGGACTCTTCATATTTCAATTAGGTGTTAAAGATCCGCATCTAGGCATGTTTAAATTAGGTTTGATAATTTGATTTAGTGAGTTTGAGAAAGCGGAAGGATGGCGTCAATCCTCGCCTTGATGCCATTCATCCGCGGCAATCTACGGTCTCTTTGAGATCTTCTTCTGCGACGGTATCCTCTACCAGACTTGTCAAAATAGAGAAGCTGATTTAATTCATGAACGCGGGATGCTACTTGCTACTAAGTTCCTTGCTCGCACACGCTTTTCATTTCAGCCTTCAGGGGACCAACTTGTGTATTTAATAAGTTTGGATGTAATTAGAAATTACTCCGATCCTTCATTGCAATTTGCATCCCACTCCGTTGACCGTCAACTTTATCTTTTCATATACTCATTTAATTTATATTATCTTTTTTAATTCCAGCCTTTATTGATCTAATCCAAATTTCCCCGAGTATATATCTCCATCCATTTTCTTCAATCCTTACTTGATTTCGGTCATCGTCTATTCGTCTTGCATATTACAATTTTAACTGCTATTACAGTGATGGGAAAGATCGATAACCCGGCTCCGGCGACAGGGATTCCGGTGAACCAGCCTTATCCAGCAGGGCCTCAATATACGCCGCCAGTGGGTCCTGGGTCAGCCGACTGGTCCTCCGGTCTCTGTGCCTGTTTTGATGATCTCCCTACTTGTAAGTTCTTTTCTCTCTCTCTTTTTTTTAATCTTTTTATGAACATGTTGATTATTTATCTGTAACAACAATATGTTTTGTCCGTATGAGAGTTTCACCAAAAAAAAAAATCATATCATAATATATTTTTTTTTGGTAAACTCATATCATAATATCATATCATAATATTGTTGTAATGCAAATAATTTTGTTAGTCGAAATTAAATTTGCTTTAAATCTTTATCTATTGTTTTTTTTATTCTACGCTCTAGATCTATTCAATTCACTTCTTATAATACAAACTGTGAATTTAAATCTAAAGCATAAGCCCATGTGAAGATGGATGATGGATAACATTTAAAAGAAAATTTGAATAGTATATAATATTTTTGATACAATATGATTAATTGTACATAACTCGAGTAATCATATTTGCTACATATGAATAATTTTCATAAGAAAAAATCATTAATACATATTAATAATCAAATAATCATTAATCTTGTTCGAGAAGAGACATTGGTTTCGATGTAGGTACACTACTCTTATAGTGCATACAAGTCTTATTTTGAACAAAAAATATGCATTATTTATTTGTTTTCTTATAATTATTCGTCTATTTGCACATGATTATCATCTACACTAAAAATGTAAATTTCATTCTAATAAATAATCGCTTAGTACCACAGGATAATTACTTTTATAAATCACTCAACTTTGAAATCTTCAAAACAATAATGATAGAAAAGAAAGATATTAATAAGTGGTTATGTTGCAGGCTGCTTGACATGGTGTTGTCCGTGCATTACCTTCGGCCGAGTAGCCGAGATCGTCGATAAAGGGACCTCATGTAAGTCCCAGTTTCTTTATCAATATACATATAGGAGCTTTACTCAATCAAATCAAAGGTTCATTTGAAGCCCTCGGAAACGAAACACTTACAAAAACTTTGGTATGTTTTGGGCGATGGAGCAGCATGTGGAATGGCAGGAGGCATATACGCGTTGCTATTGGCATTGACGGGATGCCAGTGCATCTACTCGTGCACATACCGAACCAAGATGAGGAATCAATACGGTATCCAGGGGAGTGAATGTGGGGATTTTTGCACCCATTTCTGTTGCGAGTGTTGCGCTCTCGCCCAGATGTCTAGAGAGCTTACCGCCCGCGGTATTGATGTCTCCCTTGGTAATTTCCCTTTTACCTTACCTCACTTTCATAACCTACATAATTGTTCTTGATGTCTTTGTGATTTGTTAATGGTTTTGTGATTTATTGTTTGATTAATTTTAGGGTGGGAAGGAGTTGTGCAAAAGCAAAACCAAGGTGTGAATATGGCTCCTGTGGCGCCTGGTGGAATGTACAGATAAATGGATTGATTTGGGCAGCGTGGGAGTCTGCTTAAAGATTGAATTTGGTTGCAGCAATTATATATTCAAGTGTGTTGAACTTATGTTTATGTTTATATTTTTTTGAATTTCTGTCATGTATGCAATAAAATGGAATAATGTGTGAGTTGTGTTGGAAATAATTCATATTTTTGAGATTTGTATATTGATAAGTATTTAACGAAATAAAGATTCGTTACCGCCTCTCTCAAAAGTTAAGTTACATTTTCACTATTCAAAGGTGGAGATATTTTTCTATATCCCTCTAAAGCTGAGGTTATTTGAATCAGTTTCACCTAAATGCTTTTGGACAAACCTTTTGGATGACGGATATTATGAAATGATAAATTGGTTATTATTCTGCAATTATATCTTTAGGGGGGGGGGGGGGGGAATTTGAGGGAAAATTAGTAATATACTAATTAAACATTCAACTCTGCTAGGGTAGCAGTACCTGGCGGAAAATATGACACAAAAACTTGCTTGTAGGCAACCGTATTATCAGTCCTATTTGTATTTTTTTTATTAGGTAAGAATTCGATTAATCGTGACATATAAGTCCTATGAATATGAGAAACAGAGTTAGAAACTAAAAAGGACAAACCATAGGAGATAGCCCTTAATAAACATCCTAAATCAGAGAGAAGGAGAGTGCACTCCCAACACACATGATAAAGGATTCCGATTCAAAGTATAGCGTGGCAGGGGAGAAGGCAGTCACCAGTACGACTCACCAGCTAAGTCCCAAACAACATCGTCTGTCCCTCTGCGAGGGTCAGCGACCATTCAACAACTTCCCTACAATAGTAGCCAAAACCACAACACCATTGAAGACTTGAACATCCACTTCTAAACCAACACCATCAGTTCCTTACATAGCGACGTCGATCATTTGTTGGAAAACCTCCTTCAACACCATAGGGCACGAAACATCGCCCTCAAAAATCGTTTGATTATGTATCGTCCAAGTCACCCAAGTCATAAGGAAAAACTCAGTAAGGGCAAGGCTCCTTGCCTCCTTACTCCCTTTGCACCGATTCTGTTCCAAGTTTGTAAAGCGATCACTCGGGCGATGTAGTTGTGAGGAAAGTGAATAGGGGCACTCAAAGTCAAATATAGTATGTAATACAGTCTCTGTGCAGTGCAAGCAACTGCTACAAGTGGTCGTTTCAACCACCCAATGCTAATAGCCTAATACAAACTCTCATAACGATCCCCTGAATCTGCAGAATTCAACAGCTGAGATCGCCCAAAAATTCCAAACCAATAGATTGTTTTGACCAAAAATACCCCATTCTTTGTATCCCATTCGTTGTATGTACCCACCTTTGAGTATCCTGATCAATCAAATCGGTAACCTGAAGATCAATATCTGCACCAGCCTTCATAATCGGAAACTGGTAGCCATTATTATCTGGAAGCCATGGTTCAAACCAAGCTTTGATCCCATCTCCAAATCCAGCTTCATGCAAGCCCATGTATAGCTAGAATTGTTCCCTCGATTGGAATCCACAAAGTCATCAATACGACAATACCTAATACCTATGCTTGCCCAGCTTCATGGAGAATGTTTTATTTATTCAAAAATCAATTATTATTTTTTCGCCTCCCTCTCAATTGTTTTTAACATAACCTTTGCCCTTGTTCTCAATACCTAATACCTACTGAGTACCAACTTCTATCCCTCAACTGCAATTGCAACTGTGACAGAAGACTTCGTAGATCTTGGGAGACATTGCTCACCTACACTTAGTCTAGCTTATTTGAATATATACCCACACACAGAGCTGTCTTATTCTCCCCATCAATTTTCTTCAATCATACTTGTTTGGCAATGGTTTTGCACAAGCAGAGGTTCCCTTCCTCTATCAAACTAAAAATATGTCTGCAACAAATTTTTTGAAGAGTATACTGTATTACCTTGATTCTGATTTCAGAATCCGTAACACAAACAAGCAAGAGCTAAGGCAAATCTATACCCACATCAGTACATCACCACCAACAAAAGGGTAAGAAGAATATAAAAAAAAAGGGAAAAAAAAGAGAGGAAAAAATAGGTAAAACTGAAACTGAAAAACAGAGTGAAAGAACCAAAGCTACAACAGAAAACAAAATTGAATTTTCACAAATGAATCTATAGAGAAACGTGGATCTTTAACTCTTACTCCTGTCAGGTTTTCAATGTGTTGCGCATGGGTAGGGGATGAATACGATGTGTCCAGTGGAGGAACCAGCCGTCACAATATTTCATTGAGCTGTGACCACAGAAGTAAGCAGGAAACTGTCACTGAGTATGTAATAGGCCATGTACAAGGACTCTAGAAAGCATAGTAAAATTGCAGCAATTCAATGATCAATATCACTTATTTCTCTTAATCTTATACAGTTATTCTGTAATTCTATGACTATATGCAGTCAAGAAAATGGATTCAAGCAAGCAAGCTCATTTTTAAGTCACTTTTCCATGTAAATTAAACACAAGAAATTTAAAATTCCAACATGGCACCACAAAGAGAACTGTAAAAACCATACCTCTCAGTCTTAGCTGATGTAGACCATTCGTCATCTGTCAAGGGGTTCATTGGCAACAAGGTTATTTGACGGAAACCACCCTCTAGGATAGGCAAAACCATGAGCATCCAAATGGAGATGCCAATTCAAGATCCTGTCGCAGCCCACAGGCACACCTTCCATCTGACTTTCATCTGCCACCAGCTGTTTAATAAATGTGGTCTCCTGTAGCACCATCAGCATAAATAAAATTTAAGATCTTACTACATAAATCAATTCAAATCACAGCTTCAACTAAGATGTGTCAGTCTCCAAAAGCTATAACAAAAAAAAAAATGCTTACCTGGAAACCCTCTTTTACAGTATCTAGTTGTCTGATTGGATCCAAATAGGGACGCTTCCACCTTCTTGGATCCCACAAGATTGTGCTATTGAATGCAAATCCAGACATGTCCACATGAAATCTCCGCAATCTCTTGCTTTTCTCATTCGTGTACCAGCCGATCACTTGACCCTCATTGCAAACAGGACCTTCGAGTGTCGCTTTGTTTTTGCTTTGAGCCAGCATTGCAACTGGCCATGTGCCAAAACGGCTGAAAAGAGTAAGTATTAGCACAACTCGTGCGAATTGGAGCATTGAGTCATGTCCAGTTCTTGCCAAACTATCAAATAAATCACAGACAGTATGCACTTAGGATCAATTAGCTGCGCAACATCCCTTGGTCTATCGAGGCAACAAAATCAGCAAAACTCAAAAGCATAATATTCTACTTCTACTATGAAAACATAATTGAATTCATGAAAGAGTACATTACTAAATATGCCAAAACAGATTGAGTAAATGCAACTACCAATCAAAACAGATCAGAGATGTTTCCCTCTAAGAGTAAATGTTAACATCAGTTGAACAATACTACTGAAGCATAAGTACCTGATTTCTCTGATTCTCTCAAACAGCTCAAGTGAATACATGTTGTCATCATCAGCAAAATACACAATCCCATCAAGCTTATGGCGCTCAATATGTTCAAGGGCCGTATTCCTTTGTTGAACACCCCTATCTTTGATATCTGACATGTTCTTGGTGCACACCAAGTGTCTATACAACACACCAGTTTTCCTCAAAATCTCAGCAGTTTCGGGCGATTGAGCGTTCATTTCCACCACAATCCACAACACAGGAGGATTCACAAGTCCAAGAGCTTGACCTAATCTGTTCAGGTAATACGCTTGGAAAGCCCTATTATACGTTGGAGTCACCACAATCAACAAATCCCTAGGCCTGTAATCGAACTTCTCCTTCATTCCCCAATCCCTCAAGGACACCATACCAATCTCACCATCGTGAGACCTGGCGACCGAAATTTCGCCCGTACTTTGCAATTCCTCCTTCTTCACATGAATTGCCTGGGGTTTAATCTCAAACAAGAAGTCGTGACTCCTGATCTCATCAACTTGACGAAAAGGCATTAACCCTAGCAATAATCCGAAAATGAAAAATAAAGAACACCTGGAAAAAATTGATCTCCTCCAAGACTGCTGGCTTCTTCGAAATTGCTTCAGAGAAAACACTCCTGCAACAAATCGTTGGATAGCAACGAAGAATGCGGAGACAGAAATCGAGGGTTTCGAATTGGATAGAAACTTGTGAGGTGGAGAACCTAACGAAAACGGACTCATTGAGGATCCGTTCCGATACGGCGCCCGATCGTGCAGGACCGGCGATAGAGTCCGTCTAAACGATGCCATGGTGTTCGACAAACTCACCACATTTCCATTGGCATCCACGTGATCAGATCAAAATTTGTGCGATCTGAGTGAAATCCGCAGTAGAATAGGAAAAGCGAGCAGATCGCGCCCTAAATCGGATCAAATCAGATCAACTATTGATGAAATTACAGGAACAAATCGGAGAAGTGAAACCGGGTCGACTACGGGGAAGTAACGAGATGAGGGATGGGAGTTGGAAGCGTGAAGCAATAAAGAAATGAAGATGAGAACCAAAAAAAAATTGAGGAAATTTATCGGTCGGTGGAAGGTTGGAGAGGATCTGCAATTACGCAGCCAGATAAGCGGACAGCTACTCCACCATTAACCCCCTTGGCGCTTGGGATCTCCATGCCTGCCTCTTCTTCCCAAGAACGATTACCGAATTTGTCCTTTATAAAGTTCTAAGTTTACCGCTTCACATTTGTAGAAAGTAAACACTTAAATGCTTAAATAGGCACATATGGATATAAACTGTGGTTCTATGATTAATTTTGACTATTCAAAATGTAATCATCTGCACAAATAGAGTTCAAATATAAGCACATCACCTTCCGTGTGCAAAATCTCTTAGCACTTTTCAATAAAGTAGGAGTGATTTCTATGAGTTGTTTTAAAGCTTTTCGTTTTGCTTTTTAATTTAATCATATTTACTATGAAATGAGTGTATATAAAATACACATTTAACTAGTGGAGTAGAATATTAAAAAGTAATATGCATTTTTAAATACCTTGTGCAAATGTACTTAACCATAGTCTAACCAAACTATAATCTCCACATCAAAAAGTGATATGGCGCAATTTGTTAAGTCTGAGCTCTGAACTCTCCAATTGCAAGAGAGGTTCAAACTGGGCGGTACCAACCAAGAAATTCGACAATGGTTTTACCCTCACCAGCACAGTTAATGGGATTGTCCATTTGCTTTTCAAATTTGCATAAGCAGTGGTTCCCTTCCTCTATCAAACTAACAAATGTCTGCCAGTATACGACATTACCTTGATCCTGATTTCAGAATCCGTAATACAAATGCGTTAGGAGCTAAGGCCAATCTATCCCCACATTACCACCAATTAAAGGGTAAAAAAGGAGCAGCAAAAAAAAGTAGGTAAAAGTGAAACTGAAAACAGAGTGAAAGAACCAAAGCTATTAACAAAAAACAAAACTTAATTTTCACAAATGAATCTGTAGAGAAACGTGGATCTCTAACTCTTACTCCTGTCGGCTTTGTAAATCGTTGCTCATGATGAATAAGATGTGTCCTGTGGATGAACCAATCGTCACAATATTTCACTGAGCTGTGACCACAGAAGTAACAGGTAACTGTCAAAGAGTGTAATAGGCCAAGTGTACAAGGACTCTAAAGGGTAATGCATCAAAGCACAACAAAATTGCAGCAATTCAATGATCAACATGGCTTTATTTCTCTTAATGCTATACTGCTATTCTGTAATTCTACATCTATATGCAGTCAAGCAAATGGATTCAAGTAATATATTTCACTTCCAAGTTACTTTTCCATATAAATTAACCTTAAGAAGGAAGCCCGAGAAAGTTTAAAAATCCAACAAGGAACCACAAAGAGAACTCTCAAACCCATACCTCTCAGTCTCATCTGATGTGCATCCATTCGTCATCGGTCAAGGGGTTCATTGGCAACAAGGTTATTTTCCAGAACCCACCCTCTAGGATAGGCAAAACTGTGAGCGTCCAAATGGAGATGCCAATTCAAGATCCTATGGCAGCCCACAGGCACACCTTCCATCTGACTTTCATCTGCCACCAGCTGTTCTATAAATGTGGTCTCCTGTAGCACCATCAGCATAAATAAAATTTAAGATCTTACTCCGTAAATCAATTCAAATCACACCTTCAACTAAGAAAAGTCAGTCTCCAAAGGCTATAACAAAAAAAATACTTACCTGGAAACCCTCTTTTACAGTGTCTAGTTGTCTGATTGGATCCAAATAGGGACGCTTCCACCTTCTTGGATCCCACAAGATTGTGCTATTGAATGCAAATCCAGACATGTCCACATGAAATCTCCGCAATCTCTTGCTTTTCTCATTCGTGTACCAGCCAATCACTTGACCCTCATTGCACACTGGACCTTCCAGTGTCGCTTTATTTTTGCTTTGAGCCAGCATTGCCACTGGCCAAGTGCCAAAACGCCTGAAAAGGTCAAGTATTAGCATAACTCATGCGAACTGGAGCAATGAACCATGTCCAGTGCTTGCCACAACCACACTATCAAATAAACCACAGACATTATGCACTCTTGATAAATAAGCTACACAACTCCCCGCGGCCTATTCAAGCAACAAAACAAGCAAAACTCAAGGGTATATGATGTGGTGAAATTGTGATCTGACTACATTTGAGGTTCAAAAGCATAATATTCTACTTCTACCATGTAAACACAATTGAACCCAGGAAAGTACAGACCCATTACTAAATATGCCAAAAACAGACTGAGTTAATGCAACTACCAATCAAAGGAGATGTGTCACAAGGCTAAATGGTAAAATCAATTGAACAATAAAATTGACATTACTGAATCACATGTACCTGATTTCTCTGATTCTCTCAAACAGCTCAAGTGAATACATGTTATCATCATCTGCGAAATACACAATCCCATCAAGTTTATGGCGCTCAATATGTTCAATCGCCGTATTCCTTTGCTGAACACCCCTGTCTTTGATATCTGTCATGTTCTTGGTACAAACCAAGTGCCTATACATCACACTAGTTTTCCTCAAAATATCAGCTGTTTCAGGCGATTGAGCGTTCATTTCCACCACAATCCACAGCACAGGAGGATTCACAAGTCCAAGAACTTGACCTAACCTGTTGAGGTAATAAGCTTGGAAAGCCCTATTATACGTTGGAGTCACCACAATCAATAAATCCCTAGCTCTGTAATCGAACCTCTCCTTCATTCCCCAATCCCTCAAGGACACCATACCTATCTCACCATCGTGAGACCTAGCAACCGAGATTTCACCCGTACTTTGCAATTGCTCCTCCTTCACATGAATTGTCTGGGATTTAATCTCAAACGAGAAGTCGTGACTCTTGATCTCATCAACTTGAAGAAAAGGCATCAACCCTAGCAATAATCCGACAACGAAAAATCCAGAACACCTGGAAAAAATTGATCTCCCCCAAGATTGCTGGCTTCTTCGGAATTGCTTAAGATTAAACGCTCCCGCTACAAATCGCTGGATAGCAACGAAGAATGCCGAGACAGAAACCGGGGGTTTCGAATTGGATAGAAACTTCTGAGGTGGAGAACCTAACGACAACGGACTCATAGAGGATCCGTTCCGACACGGCGCCCGATCGTGCAGGACCGGCGATAGAGTCCGTCGAAATGACGCCATGGTGTTCGACAAACTCACCAAAGTTCCATTGAAATCCACGTGCTCGGATCAAAATTTGTCCGATCTGAGCGAAATCTGCAGTAGAATAGGGAAACCGAGCAATTCGCGCCCTAAATCGTATCAAATCAGATCAACTATTGATGAAATTACAGGAACAAATCTGAGAAGTGAAATCGCGTCGACTTCGGGGAAGTAAAAAGGAAATGAGAGATGGAAGTTGGAAGTGTGAAGCAATAAAGAAATGGATGATGAGAACAAAAAAATGAAGAATTTAATCGGTCGGTGGAAGGTTGGAGAGGATCTGCAATTACGCAGCCAGATAAGCGGACAGCTACTCCACCATTGACCCCATGCGCTTTGGGATCTCCATGGCTGCTTCTTCTTCTCAAGAACAAACAATTACCTAATTTTGTCCTCTTCCAAGTTTAGACACACTCCCACATTTCTGTTTTTGTTTACACTTTCACATTTGTAGTTTTGTACAATCTTTAACACTTTCTCTAATGCACGATATTTTTTTTAAAAAAAAAATATCAAGTTCAAATATTTTTTTATAATAATTGAGTATTTTAATCAATGAACAATTTGAGAAAAAAATAATAAATATAAAACAAATTTTGATTATACTCCATCCGTTCACTTTTATTTGTCGTTTATTATTCACGCACGTTTTCTGGATGATAAATAGTATATAAAATATTTTTTTTAATAATCCATATTTTTTTAGTAATGCGTATGATATTATTTAAAAAAATATTAATAAAATAAATATTTTATATAATTTTTATCACCTTAAAAAACATGCGTAAATAAAAAGGTGTTGTAAATTAATGCTAATTAATGTCTCAAAAATCTAAAATAATATACAAAAATGATTAAATCTTATAACAAAAAACGGCACTTATAGTTAATCGAAGGAAGTGGATTTACTATCGCTCTTCAATAAGTAAAATAATTTTGGATTGATTTTTTAAGATTTTTTTTTCAAATATGTTATCATAAATACGTAGAAACTAAATATTTTTTTTTAATTTTTTAATATTAATTTAGAAGTAAAATAATTTTGTGGGGTAGGGGTTTGGGGTAGAGGATTTGCACCGCTCCATTTTAGTATATTTGTACAATTTTGCCTTAAAAAAATACATCTCTTGTACAATAAAAAAATTATTTCTTCCTTTCCATTATCCAAATGACAAGTTTTATTCAATAAGGATTTTTCATTCTTGTTTTAGGGGTACGTGGTATCGAAAAAGAAGAAAGATGATTTCATACCAGTATTGAATCGGCATTATAATTGTATTTATTTTGGTCTGCAATTAGCATGATTTATTAGATACGGTTGATAATGCAATCTAAACAATGATGGCATATGTGTCAAACACTTGATAGCTTATTTGACGATTAGAATATTTTCATGCAATAAAATATTTTATTAAAAATGCTTTAATAATTTCTTTATTTAAATAACATCAGCGCGACATGACATATTTGTGGTTTGGCACTAAGATATATAAAGTTCTTGATCCAAAAATAAAAATAAAAATAAAAATGAAGAAGATATATATAAGTTAAAATTGTCAAATGTCAATGGTTCAAAATGTGTTGCCGTGAATTCGACCACGATCGAGAAAATCTACAGTATCAACTCGGAAGAGTAAATTGTTTAAATAACTTGAGTTTTTAATAACAAAAAATAATGTTAACTTTCGAGGTTACAAAATAATTATATATATAGGGTTCGTATGGGACAAGGTTAATAAACTGACTAAAATTATAAACATGGTAAAAATTTATAAACTGTTGGTAAAAGTAGTTAAAAATTTATGAAAAAATATAAACTCCGTATGGGACGAAAAAACAGTTTATTTATAAAAAGTGGAGTTTATTTGATTATTATTAGGGGTATTGTGGTACTTTCAAACCAAATAAATAAAATAAACCCCAAATAAGCTCCCTCAAATAACTTTTTTTTAACTCATAATTTTAACTGTTTTAGGCTTATTTTGGGTTCACATACCCACTTTTTAACTGTTTAATTTTTTAACAGCTAAAATGTAATAATTTTAACAGTTAAAATTAATAACCATACACACCCATAGTATTACGACTGGTTTTCAGAAAAAGTACTTACTCCTCTATTAATTAAAAAATATTCTCTTTATTTATTTTTAATTTCATTTTACTATTTATATACTTTTCATAAAGTTAATAAAAACTATACTATAATATATTAAATTTATTTTAATAATTTTAAAAAAAAATCATACTTATTACTGTTATTAGAAATGGATGAAGTAGTGGTTTTTTTAAAAGTAATTTTAAATATTTTGGTATTTGTTTTATCAAAATGCTCTTGTAGTATTCTATTAGATGTATGATACCCCGAAACACCATTTCATAGTGGTTTCACGTTTTTGGATAAGAAGAAACTCTGAAACTCCCAGAAAACACCTCATAAACGTTTATGAGAGGGCAGAAACTTTGACCATTTCATTGACCAGAAAAGTCAGAAACCTTGACCGTTTTCGCTTGGTCAGAAACGTTTCTGCGTCACTATGTGGCGTTTCCAGTAATTTTATAATTAAAAATAAAGACCGTTTCCGCTTGGTCAGAAACGTTTCTGCGTTACCAGGTGGCGTTTCCAGTAATTTTATAATTAAAAATAAATAAAAACCAAACTCTAAATCATATACTTCCCTTTACTCTCATTTGAAACTCTTGTTTCCCTCTATCCTTGCTGCCTCATTCTCCTCCATTTTTGGTCTTCCCTCATCTTCTCCCTTCCGAGGACCATCTCTATGTGCTCAGTGTGCTCTCTTGGTAAACTCTCACTTGCTCAGAGCTCTCTCCCTCTCGGCTCTCACTAAATCATCCTCAAATGCGAGTAGCGGTCCTAGCGAAAGTCATAGTGTTGAACAAAGCCAACAAACCGACTCTGCAACGGATGGATTCGAAGAGGAGTAAGGACATTTAAAATGTTTGACATGTCTTTATTGATTTTAGTTAAGGAGTAAGGACACTGTCTATCACGGTATTGGACATTTCAATTTGTAGTCTAATGTTGCATTCTATGTGTATGACTTGGTGATATGTTTATTGCTCTTATTTAGACATTTAAATGAACATATAATTTATGTTGTCGTTTCCTCGACTTTTTCGTTTCCTACAAAATTTGGATTGTCGTTTCTCCGTTTCCATTTCTGTTTTTGTGTAACACAGGTTTTGAAGAAGGTAAATAGTAGAATAAAAAATTATTCCCTCTATTCGGTCAAACATGTCATTTATTATTCACGTACATGCATTTTTATAAGATGATAAAAAACTATAAAAATATCAACTTTTTTTATATAATTTTTTTTAACAATTTCGTACCTATAAGTAATAAATATGAAATTGTTTTAAAAAATAATTAAAAGTTGATATTTTATATAGCTTTTATCATTCTGAAAAAAAAATATACATGAATAGTAAATGACATATAATTTGCCAAACAGAAAGAGTAGAGTGTATTGTGTACCGACATGGCGACATACATGTTTATTGGTCTTCTTAAAAGTGTGTAAAAATAACATATTTTAAATAAACAATGAAGTATGTTAATCATTGTTCCAAAAATCGCGTCTAGGCGCCACCTAGGCACTAGGTGAGCATCCTCGCTCCGTCTAGAGTTAGACGGGCACCTAGGCACATCTAGAGTCTAGACGGCTGCCATGACCGCCTAAGCACCGTCTAGACGCTAGACGATCCTTCACTTTTGAATTGGTAAATAAAGAGCGGTCATCCGGGGTTCGAACCGAGGACCTTTGGGTACTAGTGTACTACCCACAATCCATTTCCAGTGAGTCATTCCGAAATGATTACTAGACGATCCTTCACTACCTAGGATCTATCTAACGCTTTTTAGAACAAGGATGTTAATAGTGTTTTTAAAACCAAGTAATCAATGTAGGAGCAAGTTAATAACGATATAGTGTATTTTTTGTGAACAAAAAATCCGTGCAAAGTGATATTTAAATTATTATTTGTAATATATTTACTCCTTAATATTTTTCATATAATTAAAAGTTCATACTATTTTCTGTAATTTTACCTAAAATTGGAGTGATTAACGATTAGAGAAGCTTTACCCAATTACATCAATATTCAGTACGTGATGGATGTCGTGATACTGATACACGAAGCATGCACTAAGCCTTTGGAATTAATTAACTTCAAAGGAGGATCGCTACGTGTTTTTTTTTTTTTGGAAGTGTGTTACGTGTGAATTAAGCATAATAAAATATTTCAAAAGTATACTCCTTATTAATTAAATAGTACAAGCTTCAGGCCCATTTTATAATTGCTTTGTCCGACCAATTTATGTTGATATAAGAAAAAAATTAAAGCATCATTACAATTTACAATAATTAGAAGCATATTTGGTCTATTACACAAATATTTCAATATGAATCATTTACAAAGTGAACGTACCTAAAATTATTAGTATGCAACATAATCATGCAATGAGCATTAATATTTGTATCATCTTTATAGTTCCGGATATTTAGTTTATATGTTTATAAAGATTATTTGGTAATAATGAGGACAAATTAAGATGAAAAGGAATATAATCACTTCGATGTACACAATTAATGTGCATAATATTTTTACCGATTTTTCTTTCCTATATCCTTAAAGCATAAGATATATAAGACCCTAAATTTAGAAATATTTTTAAAATTTTAATTATTTTAGTATTTTTTTTAATTAGAATCTTATGGCCGTTTGCCTTTTTTACAGGGAATCTTTCTCAATTTAGAGTCTTATCCTATATCCTAAGGGCATAGGATAGAAAAACCGTATTTTTATGAACTAAACTTATGATAAGTAATAACTAGTTAATCAAAATCCAACACGTTATATCTTCGTTTATTCTAAAAGGCCATTTGATTATACTCTAAGAGTCATTGTTAAAAAATTTAATCATTACGCAGTCGTTAAAAATTCTAAACATTACGTACCCATTCTTTGAGGAAGAGATAACCATTAATTCATATAAAATTACCCTATCCCTTATACAACTATATATTCCTCAGTCATTACACTCGTATCTTATTTTTCATACAAAAATGAACATTCTTTTCTAAGATCCAAAAACTTCTACATAATATATATTTTCCCATACAAAATTTATTTATATTATACTACGTATTTACCTTACATACAGTCTTATACAATTATACCAAGCCTTCTACTACTACAATATATTATTTTCAATTATATTTATTTATAATTTTATAAATAAATAAAAATAGCAAGTACTTGATAGGATTAGGTATAATTTGGATATTCGAGTGTTGGAGAATTGTCAAACATTTGTAACATCACTTCAAATTGAGGATGTTTTAGACGATTTGGATCAAAATGCATATTTGAAACGGGTGGGGTATTTGAATTATTGTGATCCATAGTTAAGAAAATAAGTGCAACTACAACAGATCAAGATGTGGACATATTTAGGGTAAATTTGGGCTCAAATTATAGAGAAAAATAAAATTAAACCAATGAGATATTTTATTTAAAAAATAGTGAAATATAAATATATTTTTATTTTTATTTTAAACATCATTATAATTAATAAATATAATTGGTACTTTTTCATTAAAAAAAAAGATATAAAATTACAAAAGGGAAGATGTTAGATCTCTCTACCAAAGTAACCTCTTCTATTCCCTTATAACCCACAACTATGAATTTACCTTTTAATGACCTTAGGATGAGCAAACATCATGCTCTCTCATAGAAGTAGGAGAAGCTACAAAGCCTACAAAGAGATAGAATGAGAAAGGAAGTGATCAGGTAATTCATTTCATGCTCTATTCCCACAAAGTACAAACAATTTGCCTTGTAAGCTTGTCACTCGTACATTCATGGGCCCTCGGCCCATTACCTTACACAACTCTACCAGTCCATAATATTAATTGGCCCATTACATAGATTTGCAAGCCTAACAAGGCACTTTTGTTTTATTTTTGGAATCATGAATTTGATCATTTTTACTGACATACCAAGTGCGAAAAGATTATCCCCATCTTTTCCAAATAAGCGTTTTTGGCTTGAGCACTTTAATTTACCATTTGTATATAATCAATCCAATAATATATGTTCAACCTGATATATGTTATGTTATGTTGGTGTATTGTTTTAACACTTAGTTACAAATCTCATTATAAATTTCTGCTTAGTGGGCCTTTTTTGTGTTTGGGCTAACCCAGCCCATTCGGGTTTAGTGGCCCGCTTTTTATGATCGTTGGAGGATCTGTAACCCTAGCTCTTATGTGCTTGGGTATATATATGCTCAGTGGCGGAGCTGGGGGTGCTCGAGCACCCCTTTGGCTCGGGAAAAAAAAACACAAAAAAATATTTTTTTTGCATGTATTTAGTATTTTTAAGATAATATAATATCTTTAAATGACTTTTGAAACAAAAGTGTTATCTAGCTCAAGTGGTAAATGAAGGAGGGAAAGTAAAGAGAATTAAAATGTCTTGAGTTCAAATCCCACCTCTTTCACATTTTATTTGTTTTAGTCTATCATTAATTCTTCTTAATTTCTCTTTATATTTTTTGTTTCTATCAACCATTTCATTTAAAAATCTCATATTTATGTTTAAATTATATATTACACCTTTTCTTTCAATATTGGTTTAAAAATAATTCTTCCTCTTTCACTTTTTATTTGTTTTACTCTATCATTAATTCTTCTTAATTTCTCTTTATATTTTTTGTTTCTATCAACCATTTCATTTAAAAATCTCATATTTATGTTTAAATTATATATTACACCTTTTCTTTCAATATTGGTTTAAAAATAATTCTTCGTCATTTTTTTCTATATTTTTTGTTCCTCTTCTATTTTTTTGGTTACTCTCAACTATTTAAATACAAAAAAATATCATTAAAAAAATCGCAATTTTAGTGTTTTTTCAATATTTTTTTTACAAAATCTTTTTATCAAGTATATGCCAAAAAAAATATTTCACGAAATTTTTTTAGCACCCCGCTGCCCGAAATCCTGGCTCCGCCACTGTATATGCTCCTTATGTGCTACAGTGCCCCTTGGAGCTTCATGAGGTAACCCTAAGGGAAAGAGAGAGAGAGAGAGACGTCGGGAAGCTCGTGTGTAACCCTAACCCTAGAGGAGGAAGAAAAAGGGATCCAGTGGCGCCGCCGGTGGTGTGGCTTGAAGATCTCTTTGAGAAGCTTCTCGGTTGCCCATCCAGGGGGCTTCTTCTTCTCCCTTATTTGTATCTCTCTTGGTTTTCTGTATTTGAGGTTCCCGTGTTACTTGTTCATGTCCTTAGCAACCATAGCCAACTTGTAACTCGTTTTTCTGATGCTTAGTGGAAACTGGGACCGAATCTCCCCTCTTGAGACCCCGCAGAGTAGGACTTGCCCGAACTGCGCTACCAAATCGCGTGTTTTCCCTTGTTGTCTTTGTTTTTGAGTATTTTGATTTAGTTTTTAGCGAAAAACGAACATCAGTGATGAAGGTGGTGCATATTAGAGTGTGTGGATGGCGATGACGAGGATGGGCACGCGTGGTGGTTAGGGTTCGGAGATGGAGTGTGATAGGGTTTCGGTGTGGTGTTGAGGTTATGTAGCCGAAAGGTGTACGTACGTTTAGGGTTTTGGACACATGAGAACTTAGATCACAATTGCTTGAACACAAGAACGTTTTGGATTGATACATCATACACTTTTTAGCAGTTCTTGGTACAATTGATACTTAATATAAATGTTAATGTTAACTATATATTCTTCTTATGGTCTGAATAGGTAAATATATAGATGTGGTGGTTAAACCAAGAGGACAAAATATAGAGGGACCAAACCAAGGGTCCCCCCGAAAGAATACCAAAGTATGGCTATACTCTCAAAAGTCTTTCTCCTAAATCCCTACCACTAGCCCTCTCCACTCCCCAAGGAGTACCATATACGTGGGATAAGATACCATATTATATAAGTATTTAATCCGGAATTGTGCACTGATTAAATACAAATACAATATGATCTCAAATCCCACGTACAACACTAACCAAAAATAGAAAGGCAGCCCATCAAAAGTATCGGCCCACTAGAAGAAACAATGAGCCCAAAAAGAAATTATACCCAGCCCATTGCCTTAACTCGTTGACACCTTACTCTAGTCCACAGAGCCAAATAAATGTGAAATACCCCCTCCTAATTACAAATCCACCAGACTGACCAAACTTGGTCGACAGCTAGACAGACACACACCGATCAGCAGCAGTCATCCACACCCTTCCAAACGCATACATCGCACTCAACCCGGCTGATGAGTGTCGTCGTCCGAAGATGAATCACCGCACTCTTCAATATCGGACTCATGGCTGAAGAGGGCAGTGTCGCCGTCGTTGCATTGGGGATTCTTGATCCTCGACATAACTTTGTAAAGATCGTCCATCGTCAAAGACAACTTCAGGTCACCCAAGATGCGTGCTTTGGTACCTCGAAGTAGATATGCTCCCTTTTGAACACCATTCCTAAGTTTCCACCTCATGAGGCCGTCCGGAGTTTTACACTCATTGACTTCTAATTCTCCATCCTGGTTCGCATAGATCCCCCTGTCCGCAGCCCACGAAGATGCTACCATCCGGGCGCATGCCATGGATTTATCATGCGAAGGAGTTCCACCATCCTTACGAACCTCACTCGATACATCCACCTGATCACCCTTCGAAGTCGAGTCGTCGCCCACTGAATGAGAGCTCCCCGCAGATCCACCACCTTTCCACTCCCCACGTTGTCCTGCTCTCCCACACTAGTCTCCTCCACATCTGTTTGGATGCCACAGGATATAGCAGCAGCAGCGTTCGGGAGAGTAGAGTCACAAGCACAGGTAGAGTTCCCAACAGTTGCAACAGCAGCCTCCCCCGCACTGCACTCACCACCAGCACCAACAGTTGCAGCAGTTCCACCCGTCATGTTGGTCGAACCCTTCTCATTATCCTTTAACCCCATGCTCTGATCAGTAGAACCCGTCCCCATTGTTGTGTTCGGGCACGAGCTCGCCAGATGTCCAAAGCAGTAGCATCTGTCGCAGCACCATGGAAGCCATTCAAAAATAACTTTCAGTTTACATGCCACGCCCTTTTCATTTTTAAGCATCACAAACTTTCTCCTGGACTGCTCAGCATTCACCTCGATAAGCATACGAGCAAAGGAAAGTGATGTCTCCAAAGTAGCCATGTTTTTATATATATTTTAGTTCCATATTCTTTACATTTTGCATATTTCGGGTTGAGAATATGTCGATTTATGTAGTATATGCTTATTTGTCAGAAATGGAGGTCTACATAAATTTCTATTTAATATTGCAGAATATGGAACCATTTCGGGAGAAAACCAAGAAGCAAGAACCGGAGATCAATGCTACTCGACATCGACTAACCCTAGTCGATCTCGACGAGCCATGCCTAGACACCTGCTAGGATCGAAGAGCCTATGTCGAGAAGCCGAGGACGGAGACGCTGAGACACCTCACTCGATCTCGAGGAAGCCTTGTCGAGATCGAGGACCAGCACCGCGTCTGTCCGAGTCCATGCCGAGGGGGAGTCCTCGACATCACCAGAAAGCCATCCTCGACCACACCCTGCTCGACCTCGACGAGAGTTGGTCGAGATCGACGAGCCCGGAGCCCAGATCCAAACCTGTCGAGCAGAGCCACCCGAGAAGACCTAGTCGACGAACCACCCAACTCGACATCGACAAGGGGTCCTCGAGATCGACCAACTCTGTGAGCCTTGTCCGAGCTTGTCGATCACCAGTTAGCCGAGATGACAAGCCACGCCCAGTCGACCAACTTTCCTAGTCGAGATCGAGTAGGCTCTACTCGAGATCGACGACGGTTCCTGAAGCCGCGTTACTCGGTTTGACGAATTCTACTCGGTGTGTGATTACTTGAGCCCGAAGATTTGCCAATTCTATCCGAATTCATCAAGACACATCATTGAAGAGAAAGATCTATCCACTTGAAGACACTTTAGATATAATTTCCTTTCATAGATTTAATTATGTTATGTCTTTTATTTATCTTTAAAGTCTTAGATATAGTTTTAGATATAGATATAGATATTCTATCCTTGAATAGCAAGGTATAAACGGCTATAAATAAAGCCTTAGGGGCTCAGTTTTATTCATTCAAAGGGGGGAGAGAAGTAAGTAGGAGAAGTAGAGAGAGAGAGTGAGCGACCGATTGGAGTTGTGAAGCGAGAGCGGAATTGGCTTCAAGCGGTTGTAAACTTTGGTTTATTTTAATGCAATTAGTTTCCTTTCATCAATCAATGTCTGAGTTTGCGATGAAGCGCGAGTAGTCAACCCATTTCTAGGGTTGGGGCGAGCCAGACGATAGCCATGCATAATTGAGGTAAAGATCCGACCTTTATCATGTTTTGAGCATCTCCTACTTGTTTATGTGTTTATTACCCATCTAATGGAGATCCATGATAACAACTTGGATTGTAAACATAAAATCAGTAGAGACAATTAGGGTTTCTTGAAAGAGTTGTCTAATTGTTGGAAAAGGCGAAAGCTTGTCCTTTAATGCGATTTACATGATTATCTGTTTGGTTCTGCCTTATGCATGCTTGGTTATCGTTGTTGCAAACCCCAACCTTGGAAGTCATTTAAATACAGTTTAGTTCGAAATCCCAAAGCAATTGTTTTTACATTCTTTCGTTTCGTTTTAGTTTCTGTCTCCTCGATATCGAATAGCACTCGTCGATATCAAGTACTGATTCTCGATCTAGCATCGCTGTAGCTTCTGTGTACAGGTACTCGACAAAGCCCAACTCGACGTCGACGAAGCCTACTCGATCTTGAGTAAGCCCTAGTCGAGATCGACAAGACCCTGTGCTTGCTGCTGCGCTCTGCTCGACTGGCCCGATCTTCTGTCGACTAACCCTAATCGAGATCGAGGACCCCTGTAGTCGACGTCCGTGAGATTTCTCCGCTGCCTAGGATCCGCTGACACGCTTCCTCGTGGATCGATCCTGACTTCCCGCTGCTACATCAGGAGGAGGTCTTGTAATTATTTGCAAGGGACGGAATCTGGTTTGTTGTACTTTACTTTATATTTTATTTGCATACTCGATTTCCTCCTACCAACAAATTGGCGCCGTTGCCGGGGAAGCTATCATTCGCGCCTTAGGTAGTTGAATCTCATATCTACTTTGAGTTACTTTTTAGGTGTATGAGCCGTTCTGGTCAACCACCTGAGTTTGACGGCTTAGACGAACCAGAACTCCTTCTACACATCATAGCTAAACTACAAAGAGCCATGGCGGCTGCTGAGACGCAAGAACAGCTGATTGCAAGGCTTACAAGGGAGTTAGCCGCAAAGGATACCACTATCGCCAATGAAAGGGCAGCGAGGGAACAAGAAGCTGAGCGCGCAAGGCAAGCAGAAGCTGAGCTTGCCCAATATCCAACTACTGCTGAGGATTATATGCATCCAACTCTCGTCGTGCCTGAATCGGCGATTCTTATCCCTGAAAACTCTTTTGAAATTCGCACTCAATTTCTGATAGAGCTTAAAAATAATGCTTTTTATGGAAAATTTAATGAGTGTCCTCTTGAACATATTACCAATTTCTCTGACATGTGCCGTACTCTTGCTGAAGGTACAACTTTGGAATATGTCAAGATGAAGGCTTTCCGCTGGTCTCTCGCTGGGCCTGCAATGAAGTGGCTTGAAGGGCTGAAACAAAGATCACTCACAACATGGGCCCAAGCAGAGCAAGAGTTTCTGAATAAATTCTTCCCACCTGCCAAGACAGCACTTCTCCGCCAGAAAATCACCGCCTTCAAACAGAAGCCTGGGGAACCACTGGCAAAGGCCTGGGAACGCTACAAAGAACTGCTGCGATCTTGCCCTACTCATGGACATCCACCCTACGTCATTCAAGAGATCTTCTTCAACTCTCTTGATCAAGTCACCAAGGATAGAATCAACCAGTATACTCGCTATGAGTATCTGAAGATGCCGCCAATTGACGTCTGGGGTGTGCTGGACAAGCTCACCAATTATGACAACAAATATGGGTCTACTGCAAACTATGAGGAGAACTCCTACGCTAGGCCAGCACCATCTATGCCACTCTATGAGCCAGCAAAGGAGATCGACCCAGATGTCAGAGAGCAATTCTACAGAGACCAGAATCATAAGCTTCTCAAGCAAGTCAAATATCTATCTGTAAATCAGCCTTGCATCGAATGCGGATCACAGAGGCACACCACTACTGAGTGCCCACACACTGAGCAAGTCAGAATGGCAGAGACACATGAAGAGGCAGCCTACGCTGGGGGTCCAAATCGCTACATGGGAGATCAAAGGTTCTATCAACCACAGTGGAACCAAGGTCCTCCTAGGAACCCCCCACCCTACAGAGCTCCAGGACATCCAGAAAGGGATCAAAAGAAGGATGATCTGCAGCTGATCCTTGAGGAGATGCGTCGGAATCAGGGCACCATCAATAACCAGTTCCAGAACATCACTACAAAATTTGGAGAACTGGACATCTGGAAAAGGGGAATAGAGACCCAGATGGGTCAAATCGCTGCACAGATCCCACGACCGTCCGGACAGCTCCCTGGGCAAACAGAACCAAATCCTAAAGGGAAGACCGGACACGTCGCAGTTATCAAACTCAGGAGTGGGCATCAATTACACGAGCCAGAGATCGGAAAACAGCAAAGCAAGGAGGAGCAGCAACTCGAGACAGAGCAGAGCCTACTCGATCTCGAGGAGACTCTAGTCGATCTCGATAAGAAGCTGCCCGACACAGACCAGAAGCTGAGCTCGGACTCCACTGCGCAGCCCAGCAACTCCAGGTCGACCACCCTAGTCGATCTCGAGGAGACCCTGGTCGAGATCGAGGAACAGCAAACTGAGGTCGACGACGTTGCAGCACCTCCGACAGCTAATCTGGCTCCGAAGCAGAAAAAGCCACTGCCTTTCCTTTCAAAAGCACAGAAAGATCCCACTGCAGGTAGGTTTACCAGATTTGTTAATATGCTGCAAGAACTGAATGTTTCTATCCCTTTTACAGAAGCCCTGCAAGAGATGCCTGGATATCTCAAATTTCTGAAGGAAATCCTGAGCAAAAAGCGATCCATCTCAGAGATCGCAGGCAAATGCAAAGTACTCCACTTCCTTGAAAAGAGACCTGACCCTGGTAAGTTTTCTGTTACTGTGGGTTTTGGACAATTTAAATATGATTCTCTATGCGATTTAGGAGCAAGTGTGAGCATCATGCCTCTATCAATCTGGCGGAAGGTAAAAATAGGATGCATAGAGCCTGTGGATGCCAAACTATACATGACGAATAATACAGTGGTCATCCCTACAGGTATAGTTGAGAATGTCCCCATCCAGGTTGGTAAATTCTTTGTTCCAGCAGATTTTCTTATCATAGACTGTGCTGAAGATCCTACTAGCCCTATTATTCTTGGTAGACCATTCTTAGCAACTGCAGATGCCAGAATTAGTGTTAAGAATCGCTCGCTCACCTTCACCATAGGCGATGAGGTTTTAGATTTCTCTTTTGGCCCTGCAAAAGAGGAAATTTCATGGCTGGAGGTGAAAAGCATAGGCAACCACGGGACCCAGCAAACAACGGAGGAAAGCGCCAGAACTGTACTCGAGGTCGACGACTGCTCCTCGATCTCGACTAGCCACCTACTCGATCTCGACAAGACCTTGTCGAGGTCGACAAACACTGATGAGCCACTGACTTGCCAAGAACCTAAGTATGGGGTCCCTGTACTCGAGGTCGACCAGAAGTACTCGATCTCGACTAGCCCCAAGCCCAAAGTTTCCTGTTTTGAGTCCGAAAAGGTAAGTTCAGGTATGAATTCTACTCCCCCTCAGTCCATAAAGAAATTTTTCAATAATTTAAGGGAAGGTAAGGCCCCGTGGCAAGAAAATCTGTGAAAGCTAAGGGCTGGAAGGAAGAGAAAGAAAGAGAAGAGAGATGATGCAAGCAACCACCTATCAGCTGAGCTTGCATACTACCATCAGGACCTAGATGATCCAGGAGAAGGGCCAAGCATGAGCAGGCCTCACAATAATGGTCCTTGAGCGCAAACGGAGAAGTCGGCCTAGCGACTCTAAAATCTAGAGCATGTATATAGAGCTTTATGAATTTTTGGGACCTTTTGAACTTTTTGGTTTTTGTTTTTTGTTTTTGGTTTTACATCTTTTAGAATATTTCATGTGGATAGTCTTGTTTCTTGTGCAATCTAACACTTTTAGGTCGGCAAGCATATAAGGATTGTGAAAAGTGGAATAAAGAAGTCCCTGAAAACAGTCAGAATCGACGAAGGCCAAGTCGACGACGACAAGGAGGAGAAGCCCAGAAGTTACTCGATCTCGAGTAGACGTACTCGACATCGACACGCCAACAGAAGCTCCTCGACTTCAGAATCCACTGGACGCAGAAAAGCTACTCGAGATCGAGTAACATGTACTCGAGATCGACAAGGATGTCTACTCGACCTGCACTGATTCGCCCTCCTCGATGTGTTATCCTGTGAGTTCCTTCCTTTACTCTTGTTTTTATTTGATTTTATACAGTGGGGACACTGTATATTTTAAGTATGGGGTGGGGGAAGGGCTCATCATCATTATCATATGTGTTAGTCTTGCTTTTGGTTTTACATGGTGAAATTTTAATTTTTATGTTATGCATTCATGTTTAAATTTTATGCATTTTAGTCTTTTGTCATACTTTAGTCTTGATTTTTGCATAAAAAAAATAAAATAATAATAATAATAATAATAATAATAATAATAATAATAATAATAATAATAATAATAATAATAATAATAATAATAAAATATAGAAAATGTCGAAAAAAAAATAAAAAAATATGCATGTTTAAATTTTTGCATTATTTTAGTTTTTATACCCTAACTTAGATGTCCCATGATGATAAATAATGACTGACTTGATCATATAAATCCTATGGGGTGTTTGGAAGGTTTAGCCTAAGTCCTCGAAATTGTTTTTATGTGGATTGTGAACTTGTGATGAAATTGAGCACATATGATCCTAAGCTAAAGGTTAAAATCCAACAAAAAATTGTCCTAGTGAGAATTTTGGCCTTATAGGGAGAACATTAAAAATCCCTCTGCTTTCTTGAGTGTATTTACTCTTCCTATGCATCTTTAAATGTTGTGATAGTTATTCAAAGCCAATGCATTTATATGTTTATGTTAATAAGAATTAAATGATGGAGGCACCTTTTAAGCCAATTTTATCCTCTCTTTACCTACCCTGCATTTTCCCTGCTTGAAGCCAGAACATTAGCCTGAGACTTCTATTGTAAACTCCATAAAAATTATCCTTAGCCAAATTGAGTCTGACCCCCATTTGGAAATTAAGACTTAGGAATGATGATTTGTGGAAAGAATGAGCTTATGTTGCATTTCAAGTAGGAAGGATTGTTGAAATTATTGAGATATGGGTTGGTTTTACACTTTTATCTTGCTATGCATATTATGTAAAAGGATTTTCGGCTCACATTATAAATGCACTGTTAATATTGTTTAGTTTTTATTTTCGAAAAAAAAAATCCGAAAAAAAAAAGAAAAAAAGAGAAGAAGAAAAAGTACATATGTTTGTGAATAAAGTGCATGAGTCAAATTTACCTTATTTCTTTATTCTTATTTTGCAAGATACATATTTTGGAGAGATTTAGAAAGTTTGAAAGATTATATACTCCGTTGAGACAAATTGAAGAGTTTGGTTGATGCATATGATTGGGAAGTTATGGTTTGGTTGTGTTGGAAGATTTAGGAGTCTTGATTCCCGAATTTTATTTAGCACCACATGGCCAAATAATTCCATACCTTATTATTTCTCACCAAGCCCCATTACAACCCCGCCGAATGGAATCTTCTTTGAAGACTTCTATTGAGCGAAGTCCTCCTGATAATTTTTGTTGCATTTTCATAATTGGTTGCGAAGTGGATTCATATTTAAATTGCAATGTTTATGAGATTGTATATGGAATTGAGTTGAGAGTTGATCTTCATAGCCTAAACACAGTGAGAGCTGAGTGTAAACACATTATCCCTGTGAGGTTGGATTTATACTGCCTATGCCTATGGATCGCTCATATATGTGTGATGACGTTAAATTCACTTGTCTTACATTGCTACTACTTAAGATGTTGCTTTTGACAAAGGCGAAGACTTGAAGGATGTGTTGTAGGTCTTGGTTATTGTTTGGTTATGGCTTGAGGACAAGCAAGTCTAAGTATGGGGTGATTTGATGTCTCCAAAGTAGCCATGTTTTTATATATATTTTAGTTCCATATTCTTTACATTTTGCATATTTCGGGTTGGGAATATGTCGATTTATGTAGTATATGCTTATTTGTCAGAAATAGAGGTCTACATAAATTTCTATTTAATATTGCAGAATATGGAACCATTTCGGGAGAAAACCAAGAAGCAAGAACCGGAGATCAAAGCTACTCGACATCGACTAACCCTAGTCGATCTCGACGAGCCATGCCTAGACACCTGCCAGGATCGAAGAGCCTATGTCGAGAAGCCGAGGACGGAGACGCCGAGACACCTTACTCGATCTCGAGGAAGCCTTGTCGAGATCGAGGACCAGCACCGCGTCTGTCCGAGTCCATTCCGAGGAGGAGTCCTCGACATCACCAGAAAGCCATCCTCGACCACACCCTGCTCGACCTCGACGAGAGTTGGTCGAGATCGACGAGCCCGGAGCCCAGATCCAAACCTGTCGAGCAGAGCCACCCGAGAAGACCTAGTCGACGAACCACCCAACTCGACATCGACAAGGGGTCCTCGAGATCGACCAACTCTGTGAGCCTTGTCCGAGCTTGTCGATCACCAGTTAGCCGAGATGACAAGCCACGCCCAGTCGACCAACTTTCCTAGTCGAGATCGAGTAGGCTCTACTCGAGATCGACGACGGTTCCTGAAGCCGCGTTACTCGGTTTGACGAATTCTACTCGGTGTGTGATTACTTGAGCCCGAAGATTTGCCAATTCTATCCGAATTCATCAAGACACATCATTGAAGAGAAAGATCTATCCACTTGAAGACACTTTAGATATAATTTCCTTTTATAGATTTAATTATGTTATGTCTTTTATTTATCTTTAAAGTCTTAGATATAGTTTTAGATATAGATATAGATATTCTATCCTTGAATAGCAAGGTATAGACGGCTATAAATAAAGACTTAGGGGCTCAGTTTTATTCATTCAAAGGGGGGAGAGAAGTAAGTAGGAGAAGTAGAGAGAGAGAGTGAGCGGCCGATTGGAGTTGTGAAGCGAGAGCGGAATTGGCTTCAAGCGGTTGTAAACTTTGGTTTATTTTAATGCAATTAGTTTCCTTTCATCAATCAATGTCTGAGTTTGCGATGAAGCGCGAGTAGTCAACCCACTTCTAGGGTTGGGGCGAGCCAGACGATAGCCATGCATAATTGAGGTAAAGATCCGACCTTTATCATGTTTTGAGCATCTCCTACTTGTTTATGTGTTTATTACCCATCTAATGGAGATCCATGATAACAACTTGGATTGTAAACATAAAATCAGTAGAGACAATTAGGGTTTCTTGAAAGAGTTGTCTAATTGTTGAAAAAGGCGAAAGCTTGTCCTTTAATGTGATTTACATGATTATCTGTTTGGTTCTGCCTTATGCATGCTTGGTTATCGTTGTTGCAAACCCCAACCTTGGAAGTCATTTAAATACAGTTTAGTTCGAAATCCCAAAGCAATTGTTTTTACATTCTTTCGTTTCGCTTTAGTTTATGTCTCCTTGATATCGAATAGTACTCGTCGATATCGAGTACTGATTCTCGATCTAGCATCGCTGTAGCTTCTGTGTACAGGTACTCGACAAAGCCCAACTCGACGTCGACGAAGCCTACTCGATCTCGAGTAAGCCCTAGTCGAGATCGACAAGACCCTGTGCTTGCTGCTGCGCTCTGCTCGACTGGCCCGATCTTCTGTCGACTAACCCTAATCGAGATCGAGGACCCCTGTAGTCGACGTCCGTGAGATTTCTCCGCTGCTTAGGATCCGCTGAAACACTTCCTCGTGGATCGATCCTGACTTCCCGCTGCTACATCAGGAGGAGGTCTTGTAATTATTTGCAAGGGACGGAATCTGGTTTGCTGTACTTTACTTTATATTTTATTTGCATACTCGATTTCCTCCTACCAACAGAAAGCATCTCTTGGCTCGAAGTAAACTCATCGATGCAAAGTGGCAAACCAATACCGCTACCAATCTTGCTTAGCATAGCATTCGTACAAAAGATAGGAGGAATATCCAACAGTCGAGTCTAGTCAGGGATAGAGTTAAAGAAACTCCAGTCCATGGCCTCGCCCATGACCCACGACTTCAATAGCAACGGGGAGGAACCAATGGACCATGTTCCAGCACCCATTGCCGGTCCTCCTCGCTCTCGAACCTAAACACACCAGAATACCAGACGGCTTGATGTAAAGTTTCGGGGGATTAACCTTCCAATGGGATTTGATGAAGCTCAAGATCGCCCCGGAGGAGATCGGCGGACCCATGACAGCGCCAATCGTCGCCGCCGACCAATTCACCCCGGAATGTGATTGGTTGAACTTTTCCGTTGATTTCCATTGGGTAGATTGAAATATGAACAAAGCAAGGTGGAGTACGTTGCACTGCTGGTGCCAATAGATTTCGTTTCCTTGTGCAGATTTGCTTTTCAATTGTGCTTGGCATTGCACGCTTTTTTCATATAGGCCAAGGGAGTATATTCTTTGAAAGCTCGATATGTGTTTTTTCCCCTTAGGAAGATTATCCTGTCAAAGCAGCACTGTTATAAAAAAAATCCTTCAAGAACCGCCTAGATCCTTGAACTCGCCTCACAGTCAAGGCCATCAAAATCCGCATAGACTGCAAAGACCCGCCATGAAATCTGCCTAGACCCCAACTATACCCCGCCTAGACGACCCTTGACCCTACCTTACCAGTTACCACCAAGCACCCGCCAAGTGTTTTTTAGAACATTGCAAAACATGATCTAAATGGGGACATGCTTAACCATTGAACCACTAAACTCTAGATTTGCTCATCAGTTCTTCCCCAAAATGTGTTCTTCAAACCCCTAATTCTACCCATTAATTCTTTGTCATTCTCCCCTCAATCAAATCTGATTTTGCCCAAATCAGCCTCTCCAAGTCTAATTTTTTCGGTTCCCTCATTCTAGATGTCTTCTCCTTGAATCCGTGGGCCGAATTGATGTGGTTACTCGGTCAATCGGTCATCTTCTTCATCCCTTTTTGGTGTCTGCTCATCATAATTGCCTCAATTTGTGCCTCGTTCAATGGGGTCTGTCTAAATCGCAGTTGTTTATCTTCCTATCTCCCCAAATCTTCCGTATTTGGGGCTTTCTTTACCTTCATGGTGTGTTCATCTTGATGGGGTTCAGTTTTGGGACCTTCTATGGTGGCTGTCGTTGTTGGCGCGGTCGGGTGCTGTGGCCTGGTTTCCGATGCTCCCCCGTTCCCCTCTTCGCCGTCTGCCTTCTCCGTCTCTGCTCGGCTCTCTGTTTCATCTTCGCCGTCTGCCGACTTTGTCTGCCTCTCGATGAGTCAGGCATGCCTGACATTCGAATTTTTACCTAATCAAAAAATAAAATTGAACCACTAATTAACGATACTTGTATTTTATCTTTCAATTTTTTATATCACATATTCTTATATTTTTTTCATGTTCGCCTTGGATAGTTGGATCCACCACTCTCTATATAGTATCTCATATCTCATCCTTACTCAAATAAAAACTTTGTCTTGTTATCAGACGAAACTCATCTTACCGTTAGACTCGTCCTGATATATTTTCTTGTTGGGTAGATTTAGTCATGTTTATTTCCCTTTTTTGATTCAATAAGAACAAGCTAGTATACTCAACTGATCCGACCAAACTCAAACACTATCTGCTTAGTTAAACACTAAAAAAACTACTAATGTTTTTTTGATGCGAATTGAAACTTCTACCAATTTCATTCAAAGGGAAAGAGGTGACTACAAATTTTTTAAAGACCGTGTGTATTGCTTTCAATAATAGAAGTGAAGCTACTTACATGTTTGTAGTAATAAAATTGAGTTGCTTCTATACATTATGTTTGTTTCTTGTTATGCAAATGAGGATACAAACATATACCAAAATATATTCAAATTGTCTTCCTATCTACTCGAGTACAATCTATTTCATTCAAACAAAATCTCCCTATGCTTGACAAAACACCCACAATAAAGTAGAACATATCCTTAAGTTTGGCCTATACATTTGTCCCTTTTCATGAATCATGAGCAACAAAAAGCATCCCCCTTACCTACTAAAAAATGACCTTATTTCAATCAATTTGAAACATCATCTTTAGAGTCCAAAATAACCTCATAATTATTAGTCCTTAGTACTCAATCTTTTGACTATTTACACATTTTTTTTAAAAAAGTATGAAATTATAAATAATTATTTTAAAAAAAATTTATAATTTATAATTTTTATCATCCTAAAATGTGTACGTAAATAATAACAATATCGAATTTAGGGAGTTACATCTTTCTAATTCGAAATGATTGGATTTCTATTTTCATGCCAAAACGCGATCTGACTCAGACTCGACTTATAAACGTGGATTTTGGTGTAATTGCTACGTATATAATTTAACATTTCCAATTGCTATGTATATAAAATACATATTACTATTATAACAATATTAATTATTTTTTCAATAACATTAACTAGTATTAGCGTAATATAATAATTTATCTTTAGGAACTATGAAAATAGTCATTAAAAAAATCCGTGTTTACTTTTAAATAGTTTGTTTACTATTTATGTGTATACATATATGTGTTTTTTATGGATGATAAAAAAATTATATAATTTTTGTATTTATTTTTTAAATAATTTTATACTTTTTCTGAGCAATAAATAATTTTATACTTACAAGTAATAAATACTGCTAGCATGTATTAAATTATTTAAAAAATAATAATTGTTTTATATTTTATATATTTTTACCACTCTTAAATATATACTCCGTAATAGGCAAGAAGAGTAAAATAATATTTTAAAAAAAAATGGAAGGAGTAACATTTTTGGCCCATTGAATTAACCTGAACCCCCTAAATATGAGTCTAGATTGAGTATTTCATGACTTATAAGTTATAAGTGGACTCATATATGTTAAATTACGGTGGGTAATATACGACGTAGGGGGGCAACGCACGCCCAAGCGCATCACGCGCACCAACCAAGCCGAGCACACAAGCCGAGTGGGGTTCCATCCTAAAACCAATTAGTGTGGTGGCTTATATGCAAGGCTTGGATTCCCATTCTAATCAATGTGAGACAACTCACAATCATATTCTCAACAATATAAATTGGTAATTGATCCAAACCCGCGACGACCGACTTGAACTCGACTCGCCGGGCCTATTTGACGGGTCTAACTCCATAATACTAACCAACCGTGCACAATAGATGAAAATGCTAGCTAGCTGTACAGAATGTAACACGGGATGGGTTACCAGCTGCTGGCTATGGCTGTAAGGAGAGAGACGTGTAAACATCGACTCCCAATCCCCATGATTGACAATAATGCCCAAAAGTGTGTTTGGTTTGGTTTGCAATTGCAGAATTGCATTGCACCTATTCCTATTAATTGATTTCTCAACATCCATCGATGGAGATATCAATGTGTGGGGGTATGATTCCGCCTCTGGAAACTCCTACAGCTGTGCATTTATTTCTTTTGGGAAAAATGGTTTCTTTATTCTGTCATCCTTGAAGGAGACAGTGCTAACAATAGCTGGATTTTTACCCTTCAGTTTTTGACCACTTGTTCTTTATCAACTGATCATGAGACATATCAAAGTGTACTAAGTGAATTAGATGTGCATAATTTTAGTGATCAATTGTTGGGCATTTTGTTAAAGTTGGTTACTAGTACTAGCTAGTTAATTGTATATAATGTGGTTAGGAATGTATTAACACAACCGTTAGGATTCATTGACGAGGATTCGAGTCGAATTAATGATCACAAAATCATGATATATATATATAACTAGGGGATACCGAGGGTTGATTATATATAGGTCCATCTTCACTTAGTATGTGTCTTGCTAAGCATGCCGCTCGACACATGCATGCATGACTGCTTGCGACGAATTTCATGATTCATGATTTCACGGACAGTTGAGGTTTCACCAATTTCACGAAACCCTCTGTCAACTTTGTTAGGGAAATGGTGCGTACTACTAGACCCTCCCAAACCTTACTAGGGACGGGATATACTGTGATGCTTGTTGTTGTCAATATATCTGTCTCATTATTTATATATAACCGACCAGAGTCATTTGTATTTTTGTGTTGTATTTAACAAAAATGTATAGTATTTGTCCTATTATATCAACACATTGTGAAGTTATTCCTTAATTTATTAAAAGCAGATAAAATTATTAAACAAAGTTGGGAGGAAATTAAAACAATATTACTCCCTAGATTCTACTGCAATGTACAATCTAATGAATGATATATATCAACACATGAATAAAAGAGGTTCATGTTCAGGAGAAGTGCACTTGTCCATTATCTTATCTTGGATGCAACCTATCTCTTCAAGTTTAGCCTTGTTTTCGGCTTCCTTTAGACTCGAATTGGAAGAGTTTGTGAGCTCTCTTGCTCTCTCCGCTAGCGCATTCCAATCCGTTGTTAGGAGCACAGCCATCATGAGTGCAGCACAAGTCGCCTGAGCCGCTAAGAGACCGAACCATAGCCCGGTAAACCCCATCTTAAAGCCAAGGAAGATAGCGACGGGCATGCCCACCAAGTAAAATGACCCCAAATTGATGTTGGCCCCTATGGTAGGGCGAGCACTCCCTCTTAGTACCCCACACCCAGTTGTCTGTGGGCAGTTCCCCAGCTCACATAAGCCTGCGATCGGCAATGCCGCCGCTGTCAACTTCAGTATCTCCTCATCTCTTGTGAACAGCATCCCCCATTGCTCCCTCATCATTGTGGTGGCCACCATTGCTCCCATCCCCAATCCTACCCCGCACACAATCGATACCTATTTCGAAACAAACACGAACAAAAGTTTTGAATCTGGGTTCTTCTACTTTTGACTCGCTGAGAAACTATAAAGTACAATACACAATTCAAATTAAGCTTACATCAAATAATTTTTTTTAAAACCTTTTTTTTTAATCAATTTGTAGTTTTGAGTTAGACACTTTTTAAAATATAAGGTGATTAGGATGAAGTTATAATCATGTTTTAAAGAAAATATTTTTATAACTATATATAGAAGAAAAAAAATTATTTCATTAAATCACTAGCTAATAGATACCATCATTGAAGTCCTGGCTTTGGCTGGCCGGTTAGCCCCAAGCTCGTTCCCGACTCTCGTTGACACACCAAGGCTCAAGGATGACGGGAAGACGTAGATGAGAGAGGTTGTTTGGATGAGTATCCCCATGGAAGCAATGGTGGCTTGAGGGTTAACCAAGAGACCACAAAGCATTATCATGAGCTCATACCACCACCATTCTAGGCATACCGAAATGCAGGTTGGGACCGCAAAGGAGAGTAAAGAACACCATCCCTTAAGGCAATCCATGCTCGGGGCAACCCATGAGTCTTTGTACACACCTGAGATGAAGACGAAGGAGGAGAGGAAGAGACAGAGATTTAGGTTAGTCAACACCATAGCCAGTGCCACCCCTGCAATCCCAAGCTTGAGGTGGACCACAAGGAGGTAACTCAAAGGCACATGGAGGATGGTTGTCATGGCGGTGCAATAAGTCAATGACATTGTGATCCCTTGAGCCCTGAGGTAGATTCTAAGAGGATGGATCAATGAGAGGAAGAAGAGGTCAGGGATTGAGTAGAGGATGAACACATGAGCTACCGAGGAGATTCGTTCATCTTGGCCACACCATGAGAGGATTTGCTTCATGTTGAGCCATAGAAAGGAGATGGGTATGGAAGCTGAGAGCAGGAGGAGGACAGTCCTTTGAAGGGTTAGGCCTAAAAGCTTCATTTGTCTAGCACCATAAGCCTGCCCACATATGGGTTCCATCCCCATGGCCAGGCCTGAGATTACCGAGTATCCTGTGATGTTGGCGAATCCAATGGATAGGGATCCACCTGCGAGTTCCAGCTCGCCGAGGTAGCCAAGGAAGAGCATGGAGATCATAGATCTTAAGTACAAGAGGAGACCCGTTATGGCCGTTGGACCAGATATTTTCCCTATTGCTTTGATCTCATCAAAAGCCTGCAATAACATACCTAAAAACTCAATATTTTTCAACTTGTTTATAAACATACCAGATGTTAAGGCTTTTTAATTCTTACCTCCGCGATGGTCGGCCATCTATGGAGATCGGATTCATGAGGATCCATGTTGTGATTAAGAGGGGAGAAGAGGTCAGTTGAGCTATGCATTTTCTTACCTCCAAGGTTGAGCGGGAGTAGCAAAAATATATATGAACACTTAGAGATATAAGATATTCCTTCTTCTTCTTTTTCTCTCTATAAGATATATTTGTTTTGGGAGTGGTATTTGGTTTGTAGTGATATGATTTGGTTTGATGAATTTATTAGGAGTGGAGTGGAGTGTGGAGTGGAGTTGAGGAATGAGGAGGCAGCAATGACTTATGAGGGCACTTTATAGAGTTTGCCTCAGTTGGGGAATTGGGGTGCACGTCAACAATTTGAATGGTGCCTGTGGGGCCTACCTCTTCCCATACAACGTGGTAAGATAGCTTCCTACGGCGGCCGTCCCACAACAAGTAGAAGTCGCATTAGCTAATTTAGGGTGTGTTTGGCATTTTAAATACTACTTCCATCTCAAATTTTAAATTATTTTATTTCACACAAGTTAAAAAAACTATTAAAAAAAGTATCGGTTTTTTTTTATAATTTCATACATGTTACTAATAAAGTAAAATTACTCTATAAAATTATTTTTAAACACTAATAAAAAAAAGTTGATACTTTATATATAGAGCTTTTAATTCATTAAAAAAATATCAAAAAGTAAAAAAACAACATAAATTTTAATACAAAAGTAAAAGCGGCCATCTAGAAATGTCTAGTTGCCCACCTAACTCTAGGCGGAGGGGGCGTCACATACCTAGGCGCAATTTTTAGAACACTACAAGGAATCCAAGGACAGTATATTCTAATTAAAATATGTTAAATGCTATATTAAAAATTGTTTCCGACACATTAATATAATCAGCGACGGAGTTGTGGCATGGGGTGGCTTGAGTCCCTCTATGGTCCGAAAGAAAAATATGGAAAAAAAAATTATTTTATAATTTTAATTAATTTTATAAATAATAAAGTACGAAATAAATAATAATATAAAGTGAGTATTTATATCATAGATTCAAACCCCTTTTTTCTACCCCCAAAAAAAACTTTTGCCTCTATTTTCAATTTTTTTATTTTTTTTTAACTAACAATGACTATTTAAATTACTGTGTAAATTTAAAAAAAAATCTATTTATATTTTCAAAAAGTTCTTACTCATATATGTAAAACAAAACTTCCCGATAAAATAATCCGAGTCATCTAAAATCAGTTCTGATTTCACCATGTCTCTTAAAGTGTGGATCCCTTAAAATAGTAGGGATTCTAGATGGATATTGGAGCATAATTAAGTGAGTGGGTTCAGTATCAACAAAAAAATAAAGAATCAGCCGACGTAAAAGGAAGGGTATTAGTCGTGGTTTGAGATTGGGGTACATACGTGGAAGAGGATAATGTAATGATAAAGTTAGTGGTTTTACGACGATGTAATTGCAGTAACAAAATTAAATTGAAAAGTTAATTAGGTCTCTACTTTTGAAGCATGTAGTTTTTAAAACGGATGAGGACGAATGCCCCAAAAGGAGGCAAATTTGGTGGCAATCACACGGGAATAGATGTGATTACTCACTTAGTCAATGTGTGTTACTTAATGAGGCCTTCCTTATCCTTAACGTATGTAGCCGTTATTGTCCATCATGTGTGAACTAGCTTTGTTCACATGCTATAGTTTAGCTACAACTTGTTTGCTTGCTATGTGTTCAAATGTATTTATGTATATAGAGAAACTGAACATGTACTATTAGTTTATAATTTTTTTGTTATTATTAGGTAAAAATTCGAGGTCAGATAAACCTGAACCTCGAAGGCCGACAAGTCGGTAAGCAAATATAAGCTTACAATTCAAAAAAAACATATACATAATATACACCCTAAAATTAGTTTAGAAATGATATTTTATCGACAGTATACGTTAGACTTATTATACGTACATAATCCTGATTATCGACAGTATACGATTGACTTTAAGACAGATTATTAATTACATTTGATGTTACAAAACATATACACCCTGAAACTGTAAACTATCTAGGCTAGCTAGCTACCCAATGCACTGCGCAACTCTTCTCCAGCCACCTCCTCCTCCGATCCTCTTCTTCTTCTTCTTCTTCTTCTTCTTTTTTATTAGGAAAGAATTCGAGGTCGGACAAGACAAGCCTGAACCTCGATGGCCGACAAGTCGGCAAACAGGAAACCGTCTAAGAAAAATAAGACAATACAAAAATGGTGTCAGATATAAGCAAACACACCCTATACAAGCGAAACTAAAACAAACAGACTGAAAGGGATGAGGACGTAGACTAAAGACGAAACACAAGCACTCCTCGGAGGCATCACCGCATGCCAGCAGCACATCAAGAGACACTTGTGGGCAGTGAAAACGAATCTCCAAGGAATTAGACTTCCGGAGAAAGGAGACGCCTCGATACACACTGCCACGACCCCAGCCTGTCCCAACTCCAACTACCAGAACCCTATCACGCGAAACGAAAGTCATCCTCTTCTTATTCGAAGCTCTTTAATCACCACAATTTTTTTATTAGATTTTTTTTTATTTTTCTGCAGGATGAAGAAATGTTCAGTCTTGGAATTGTCCCTCTTATTCCTCTCCCTAAAAAAATAATATTCTCACAATACAAAAATCTATCCAAAAACATAAAGGATAAGATTACAATCGAAAAATGAAATTTATGTCATGTTGATATATGATAAATTTCGATGGGTCAATACAACATAGGGCTAATGAGTTCCATTCTAAAATCAATTTGATAATAGATGGCGGGATAAGCCTTGTAACCTTATACACTAGGCATGAAATTAATCAATATTTCCGAAGTGTAATTCCGTTTCCTTTTACATGTTCAACATTACACTAAAAGAACTTATATGTCGGTTACAATTTACAAATATACCATTATGTTTGATATTAATAAATAAGTTTTAGAGTGTTTGTAATGTTTTGCTTGATTTATAAATTAGTTAAAGTTTGCATAAAAAAAATAATTTAAATTATATTTTTATTTGGAAAAAATATAAATAAATCTTGAAAGGAATTTACAGTTGATAAGAGCAAGGTTGAATAAATGAAATAATAAATAATAAATATGAAAAGAAATGGCTACGTGGGCGTAGTTGGATCAAGGGGTGAAGATGTGTCTCATAATGGGTGCCCTGTTCTCTCATCCTCAGGCAGGCAGACCTCCCTAAACGGATAATGTTATCCAAACAACACCCCCTTCCTTTATCCCTTCCTGTCAGCCCTTTTTTCCAATTTCCTCACCTTTTTTAATGCTCAAATTTGTTAATTTATTTTTTTGAATTGGATTTTCAATATTTTTTTATATTTTTTTTGGAATTTTTCTGGCTATATTTGTTAGAGATGTGAATGAGACCAAAAGTATACCACATCGGAAAGTTGAACATATCAAGCCCTAGTATATGAGTCGGTTGGCTACTCCTTCTATTGCCAATTGGTTTTAGAATGGAACATCGCTCGACTTGTGTGCTAGGCTACTAGCGCATGTGCGCCCGTGCACACGACCCCCAGTCATCGGTTCGAGTCGGACTTTGATAATATTCACAATTCTATTACAGTATATTTCTCTTCTATCTTAAAAGAATGTCCTAAGATGGATTACTAATCACGTTTAGTTCATACTAATTGCTTTTCTTTCTTTTTAAAAAAAATCAGTTCATTTTCTATTAACTACTCTATCAGTTAAGATTATCAAATATCATCTAACTCATTAGTTTCAATTATCACCGCCCGTTAATTATGTATTACCAAACCAAGCCTCAAATTCGCCAACAAAAATCTTTCTTTTTACGTGGAGTAAAAAATATATTTTTCCTGTTCCGGTGGAGTTAAAGAAAAACTCTACCAAATAGAGTTTCTCATTCCTCCCTCAAAAAATAAAAGAAAAGAAAAAAAAAATTGAGGGATGGTGGGGGGAGGAAAGGAGTGGGTTTTTTAACTTTGGTTGAGATCCTCTCAACTCTACCAGTAGAGTTTTTTTCCAAACTCTACTGGAACTCTACCCAGTTGATTGATAGAGAAAGTTGGAGTGAACCACACTTGTATACATCAAAAGGTGTCCAATATGTTGATAAAAAAATAAAAATAAAGATGTCCAATAGGACTTGCAAGAGAATTAATAATAAGAAATAACAAAAGATTTATCCATCAGAATAAAATCCTAACAATAATAACTAAAGATATCGTAATACTATTAGATAATCTATTTGAACAAATCCTAATCCTAACATATACCTTAATACATTATGGGGCATTTTGCGAAATGGCCACGAAATCCATCCTATTTTGTAAAATAGCCGCGTTTTGGGACAAATTAGTAAAACAGCCGCAATATAAACATTTTTCTCTCTCCTGTCCTAATTTTTCTCTCTCCCGTCCAAATCCTCTCCCCTCTCTCCCCGGACCTCTCTCGCTCTCTCGATCTCTTGTCCCCTCATGCCAGATCTGGTTCGACTGCCTCCAACGGAAGCAAATTCCGACGACTATGTTGCTGGAAGAGGCCTCGCCACTGGAGGCGCAGTTGGACGACGACGACGATGTTTCTCCAACGCCGGAGGCGGTGGCGAGCGAGCGGCGGAGCGAACGAGGGAGCGAGCGCCGGATGCGGTCGTCCGATATCTGGAGCGAGAGGCCGGATCTGGTCGAGCGAGCGCCGGAGCGAGGTCGAGCAAGCGCCGGAGCGAGTTCGAGCGAGCGCCGAGATCTGGATTAGGTTCGTTCCATCTTTCTCTAATAGTTTCGCCTGAAGCAGGCACTTTCCCCCTCTTGCTCCTTTGATTTTCTGTATACTCGGTCTTCTATAGTCTTGTATAGTGGAATATGTGAAACTATACATCAGATTTAGGTATGGTTGTGACGATTTGGTGTTTGATTCCTAAAATCGAACACCAGGTTCATTAGTTCAGGGTTTGTTATGCATGATTCATGGCCAATTGGTCACAAGTTGCTAGAAGGGGATCAATGTTTGTGTCATCTACTTGTTCTATGTGTGGTCTTCGATATTACTTTGATTTCCTTATCAATCGATCGAGATCGATTGATAAGGAACTCGATCTTTGCTTCCGACGGTTCGATTGATTGATAAGGAAATCAAAGTATTTTATTGCTTGATTGGAAATTGAATGGATTGTCATGTGTATACTGTGAGAATCAGGGTGTTCCTATCCCAATTGATTGTTCTTGTTGCAGATAACTCTATATCAGTGCAATGGAATCATAGAAAATTGCAGTGTGAACTCTGGAATTTGATTGTAATTGCATTTTGGATTGCTACTCAGGAAACGTTGAGGATGAGGGGTCTGAATTGGTGATTTCAACTGTGATTTCAACTGCTGCCTTGAGTGTGAACTCTGGAGACGTTGAAGGATCTGAATTGGTGATTTCAACTGTAATTTTTACCTTTTCAAGTCTTTAACTTGTCGAGACTATTGGCTGATTTTGCAAAAAAAATGTGACAATTTGGGGGCTAAATTGATTGGGTTGCAAAATGTTGGGTTATGTCAGGTTTGAAGAGGTGCGGAAAGAGTTGCAGGCTGCGATGGCTGGACTACTTGAGGCCGGATATGAAAAGAGGAAACATTTCCAAGGAGGAAGAAGATATCATTGTTAAGCTTCACAAGCTCCTCGGCAACAGGTACTCCTTCCACATCTTCATTACTTGACAGATTCAGTGCTTTAGAAAATGGTGATGCCTGTTTTTGCTTTGTGGGTTTGGAGAGTAAATGACTCTGCTAGATGGCTTCATTCCGGTTTAGACAAGTCGGGTCGCTTTCAGGTTATGTGCTGTCATAGTGTCATCAGTTGTTATTCTTTAACTTATTTCTAAATTCTAATCAACGCCATAACTAAACTCGTTGCTTGATTTATTAAGATATCACACACAACCAACTCTTAAATAGGTAGGGGTGTATCTGTGGCGCGATTTTGCTTTTAAATTGCTGCAGTTTTGGTTGAGGTAGCTCTGATCAGTGATCACCCTCAAATGTGTCGAGAATCTGCACTTCTCACAACCGCAACTGTCTAGTAACACTCCCTTTCAGACCAATGCTATCTTTAAATTGAGCAAGCAGAAAGCAAGCTTCGAATTGCCATTACCTTTGGACATATATAACAATAGGGTTTAACATGTATGGGCGGCATATGTTTAGCTGCTCAGTGAACGAAGGTGCCATTGATTGCATCTTATGTAAAGCTGAAATGATAAGATTCTGACAGGGTGGTTGTGCAGCTAATTTAAAGAGGCTAAAAATTGAAATGCTTTGTATGTTATTAAATGATCTTCAAGTTCTACAGTGGTAGTTAAAATTCATAAAGTTCCCAACTTTCATTACTTGCCTTTGTGATCTTGCCTGCTTTGATACATTCTATTTTTTTTAATCTGTAAAGTAATAAAAAGAGCCTTTCAAAAAAAAATTCTTCATCGGCTTTTAGTGTTTGTAGGCATTTTTACCTGAAAAATAGCTTATCGATTGGCGTTTCCATGCTTCTATTGATCCCTGGCATAACCATGGAATTTCCCCCGTGTAACATGTGCAGAGTGCAGACCTTGATCATTTTCTGTCAGCTTCAGGAACTTGCATATGCATTTTAAAGTCTTATAAGTGCATGGAATTTACCCTTTTGACTGCTTTGCTATTGGTTTTGTGGTTGAATTTGATTGGAATTTTAACATGGAACAGAGTTGAGAGGAACAAGAAATTTGGATGGGATAGTGATGTTTGTTGATGATAGTAATATGCAGAGTATGGAGCTCTTTGATGAGGACCAGAAGGTTAGGAGAATCAAAGTTGTTTCGATTGGAATTCTGATGCACAAGGGTGGCTCCAATTCACCTTTGCCTGTGGGGGAGGATGAGCTGGTTGGCTCCAATTCACCTTTGTCTATTTCCGTTCAAGTTCTCAGCATGTAACAGATCTGAATCTTTGGCTGGTTGGCACACCTTTGATGTATCTCCATATGTAGAAAGAAGTGCAGTTTATATTGGAGACAAGTCTCTCAATTTTCTCCTCTTAATTTTGGATAAGTTAGCTGCTAACATTAACATTTGGAATGCAAAGACACTTATGCTGGCAAACTGGAATTAATTTGACCGGTTCTTCAAGGAATTAAGGCCTTTTGGTTTTGCAATCATACCTTCTCCTCTCTCTGTGATTAAAAGCTTAAATCAATCAATTATGTGCAAATTTTATAATATTATTCTTGCGTTTTTATTCTAATTTATGCACTTTTTATTCTATTTGTGTCAGCACTTTTAAAAAAAATTACGTCATCACTTTTTTTCAAGGTTTTTTTTTCTTTTTTCCATCACGCCACAAATTTGAACATTTGCACAATTGCATTTTACAATTGCACAACTGTATTTTATAATTGCACAACTGCACTTTAAAGTCCCACAAATGCACCTTAAAGTTGCACAAATGCACTTTAAATTTGCACAACTGCACTTTAAAGATGCACAATTGCACTTTACAATTTTATTTTTGCACCTTATACTATTTTATTCACGAAGAGAAACATAATAAGAGATACCACATAGATCATGTTGAGCAAAAATAAGATCATGTTGTGCAAATAAGACTATGTTGTGCAATTATAGTCCATTGATGAGCAAAAATAAGATCATGTTGTGCAATAATCTATTGAGCAAGTATAAAATAATATTGAGAAAAAATAAGATCATGTTGAGCACAATTTCACAAGTCTTAATTGTTGTGCAAATATGATATACTGTTGAGTAAAAATAAGATCATGTTGAGCAAGTTTCCACCAATCCCCCATGTTTTGCAATTTTACTCTATTGATGAGCAAAAATAAGACAATGTTGTGCAATAATCTATTGAGAAAGTATAAAATTATATTTACAAAAAAATGAGATCATGTTGAGACACAATTTCACAAGTCTCGACTGTTGTGCAAATATAAACTATTGTTGAGCAAAAATAAGAGCATGTTGAGCAAATTTCCACCAAACGCCCATGTTGTGCAATTATAGTCTATTGATGAGAGAAAATAAGAATATGTTATGCAATAATTTATTGAAAAAGTATAAAATTATATTTACAAAAAATAAGATCATGTCGAGCACAATTTCACAAGTCTCGATTGTTGTGCAAAAATAAAGTATTGTTGAGCAAAAATAAGAGCATGTTGTGCAATAATCTATTTAGAAAGTATGAAAACATATTGAGAGAAAATAAGATCATGTTGAGAACAATTTCACAAGTCTCGATTGTTGTGCAAAAATAACATATTGTTGAGCAAAAATAAGATGATGTTGAGCAAATTTTCACCAATCCCCCATGTTTTGTGCAATTATTATCTATTGATGAGCAAAAATAAAATCATGTTGTGCAATAATCTATTGAGAAAGTATAAAATTATATTAAGAGAAAATAAGATCATGTCGAGCACAATTTCACAAGTCACGATTGTTGTGCAAATATAAACTATTGTTGAGCAAAAATAAGAGCATGTTGAGCAAATTTTCACCAATCCGCCATGTTGTGCAATTTTACTCTATTGATGAGCAAAAATAAGATCATGTTGTGGAATAATCTATTGAAAAAGTATAAAATTATATTTACAAAAAATAAGATCATGTCGAGCATAATTTCACAAGTCTCGATTGTTGTGCAAAAATAAAGTATTGTTGAGCAAAAATAAGAGCATGTTGTGCAATAATCTATTGAGAAAGTATGAAAACATATTGAAAGAAAATAAGATCATGTTGAGAACAATTTCCCACAAATCCCCCATGGTGTGCACATTCAAACTATAAGAGTACATTGTGCAAATATAAGAGTACGTTGTGCAAATTTAACCGTAAGTTGTGCAAATATGACCCAAATCTAGTTTTTTTATTTATTTATTTTACATTTTGTCATACAAATATAAGAGTACGGTGTGCAAATATAACCGTAAGTTGTGCAAAAGTGACCCAAGTCTAGTTTTTTTTCTTCATTTTGTCGTGCAAATATAAGAGTATGATGTGCAGATATAACCGCAAGATGTGCAAAAATGACCCAAGACTTTTTTTTTTTACATTTTGTCGTGCAAATATAAAAGTACGATGTGCCAATATAACCGTAAGTTGTGCAAATATAACATTTTTTTGTGCAAAAACAAAAATAAAAATAAAGATTATGGATCACATAATAAAATATAGATAGTTTTTTTAATTTCTCATATTTATAGGGTGATTTTTTTAATAATATATAGATATGTTTTGTAATTCCCATTTTTATGGGGTCAGTTTTGTAATTTAATCAAAACTTCATCTTCAACCTTGTGAAAGACGATGAACACAGGCACACAACGCCGGAGGAGATCTAGCTCCGGCCGCTCCCTCGACCTCGCTTCGGCTGGATTGCTTGCTCGCTCGCGCCGCCGCCTCACTCGACCTCGCTTGCACCGCCGCCTCGCTCGACCTCGCTTGCACCGCCGCCTCGCTCGACCTCGCTTGCACCGCCGCCTCGCTCGCTCCGCCTCGCTCGGATGCTCCACTACAGATCTGGACCAGAGGAGAAGTGACGGCGAAATTCGACTTCATATCTGGACTCGCTCGCTCGAGCCACTTCAGATCTGGACCGGAGAATTCCTTTTTTCGCTCTCGATTTGGATGAAACCTCGAGGAAGACGATCGGAGAATCTTCAATTGAAAAGAAATCGGTCAAATTCGCACATCGAGCAAGCACCGAGAGCAAAACATCGACATCTTCATCGGTTGCAGCGGCGGCGGCGGATGAGGATCTCCAGATCCGGCGTCGATTTGCAAAATTCCAGATCCGGCGTCGAGAGACTGAGCAAGCAAGAGATACGAGATCGAGAGAGCAAGAGAGATCAGAGCAGGAGAGATCGAGACAGAAGAGAGCAAGAGAGACGAGCGGGGGAGGAATGATCGATGATGAACAACGTACAGAGGATTTGGGCACAATTGGGAAAGAGATTATGGTATTTATTTGGGACATTCTACTAATTTGTCCCAAATCATGGACATTTCGCTAATTAAGCCAAAAAAAGTGCCTATTTCACAAATTTTTTCATACATTATTGATTGATAGATTTTTTAATTAAATAAAAAAAATTATATAATTAATAACAGATTTTCTATCTTATGCCATTAAGGCAGACATAGGATAAAAGGCCAACTTGAGAAATATTTTCCTTATATGCATCCGATTAAATCCTTTTTAAATTAGATTACCTATTTTCTTTCTCAATAAAGTATACTTATGTCTTTAAAACACACAATATACAAACCGAATTAATAAAAAAACTAGTATAATACCCGCGCCATGGCGCGATATTTAATAAATAAAATAATAAAGGTAGACTTGAAATCTTTAAGAAAATGGTAAAAATGTTAACCATAAAGTTAGGTTCCATAAAACGGTTTTTAAATTAAGATATTATATTTATATAGATTATTAGTATTGTAATGTATAAAGATTTAAATATAGATTAATAGTAGACATTAGATTTAATCTAATATTTTGATTTAAACCCAATGGTTAGTCAATGGGTAAAAAATTAAAAGCGGGAAAATGTAAATGTATGAAAAAGATGAATAGAATGATTAGTTTAAAAAATTTAAATGAAGGAGTTGTTGACATATCATCAAAAAATTATAAATTAAGATATTATATCGATAGATATTTTGAATTAAATTCGATAGTTAGTAAATGGGTAAAAAATGAAAATTAAAAGAAAAAACGTGATTGATTAAAAGGGAGTGGAATAAGAAGAGCGCGCAATGTCAGCGAAAAGTATACGAAATTAGTATATAGATAATGATTTAGGGGATGTACACCTTTCGATATAGGGAGTAGGTTTCTCTACCGAGCTTTCTAGATTTTGTTTTATTAGGCCAAACACGTACACCGGGGCCTCAAAAAAGAAAAGAAAAAGAAGATCTCTGGGTCAGAAAAAAAGATCCAACCAAAGAGATAGCGGACAAAAATAGTGGGAATGATTCATCTCCTGCGGATCTCAGATTTGAGACTTTCATCGTTTTGCGTCATTTGTGGAGTATGCGAATCTACAAGAGCACGGCCATGGCCACGGACACACTGCATTTGTACGTATCGATCCCGGCGGCCTGCAAAAGTTTCCATTTAAAGATACGCATACGCTACACTGACTTGAATTGGATAGATATCTCCACCGTTAATTATGTGGTCGCAGAGATATCCGATCCGATCCGATCCATATGAAAATTATCCAAACACGCGCGTACTACAGGCTGCCGACTGCGGACTGTGGTCAGATCTGTGGGGATCACTCTCCTGCGCGCCCGCGCCCCACCCTTCTCGTAGAGTGGCTCTCCGTCTAGTTAGCTTATAACATCCATCAAGTTGCTACGCAGCCTCCATCTTCACGTGTTAAACGTACATTTAATATTATATATATGTATATGCACCTTTTGATCGGCCGGCCATCTTCCATGGGAAAGGACAAATTCAATTCGAAATAAGAAGAAGAAGATTATTCACACATGCTGATATCTAATGTGTGACTCTAACTAATTAAGGCATAGCTAAATCGTACTGCAGATGATGCAACTCGGTAGCTAGGGTTGTTCAATGGTCCAGGCTTGCATCGAAAAGGACCCATTCGAAACCCAAAATTGGAAATCTTAAACCCAAACGGGCCCTTTATACATTACGGTTGGTTTGCTCTTAATTGGTCTAGTCCAGTTAGGATCGATCTAGTTTGAATTCCTAACTAGACTGAAATTGGGATGAATATACAAGCTAGTGAATAATAATGGACCGGGGACTGACCCAAAACTGGAACTGTAATATGAGTTGAATAGTTAGGTTTCGGCTCAGGTTCGAGTACTCAATCTTAGCTCGGCTTGAGCTCGTTTATTTACTAAATGAGTTAAGTATGAATACATTTTTTTACTTTGAATCGGCTCGATTCAAGCTCAATTTTGTGGAATTTACTAAATCTCCGTTCAATGACTATGTTGATCATAAGCCAGTGGAGATGCTGAATACTCGAAAAAAACTCGGCACAAGTTTTCTCATTTACCAACAAACCGAGTAACAACATATTTTCAAGCATGAGTACTCCAAATTTAGACTCGACTCATTACGTACTAAATGAGCTGAATATGCGCAAACAATACTTATTTGGTTCAACTTGGATAACAACTCTATTCAAAATGAGTAAAATAGAGGATTAGGGGACCGATCTTAACAACTTAGAGTTGGTCCAGCTCAGTCCTGATTGGAATATGAACAGACATATATACAACTTAATTTTTGGTGTGTATATATTCATTCATTCGACCGATGCACCATATTTTTTTTTACACTAGAACCTTACCCGACCCTATACACACACCTAGTAGCTAGTGTACATGCTTGGGGACTTGTATGTTTTAACTTCGATTTTTTCACGAGGTGCCCCTAAGCTAAGGGGTATTACACGGTAAATTTCACCTCACCCTTTTCTGGTAAAAGTGATGATATATTTTTGTGTTAAAAAAAAAGTAGATCGGGTTTCGAATCAATCGAATCACGAGTCTATTTGGCGTGGGAATTGTACTAGCTAGTAAACTCTTAAAACATAATAAGAGTTATCGCTTACGTGTCTTTTTAACCTTTTTTTGAGGTCTTTCCGCCAATTTCAGATTTTTCATTTTATTTTTTTAATTCTTTTTTCCATTCAAATTTCTTATTTCCTTTTATTATTATTTTTCCCTTTTTCAACCAATCACCATTTTTCCCTTTTTCCCATCAGCTGCAGATTTTTCACGAGTCTATGCGAGTTCTATGCAATGCGAGTTTTGTAACCATCATAGAGAAGATTTCTTTCTTGAAAGGGTGGAGAAGATCTCTTTCATTTATTCATGGATTGCAATTTTATCATGCATAAATGTTATCTAAAAAATACTACGTAGATGACAAAATTTTCAAAGTTGTAGATAATTGGGACAAAAATGTGAGAGACGAATACTCCATCATTAAAACTCTCAAACAAACAATTGACATCAAGAAAACATGTAGAATGACAACCATTTGGTGGAGTATATTTGGTACTTTAGGAAATCAAATGGTTTTTAAAAATGAGGCTACCTCAATCAACAATATCATAAAATTCACCAAACAACAAATTGACCACCGAAACGTGGCTAAGAATGATGAGGAAGAGGCAAACACAACATCTACTCTTAATTATTCAAACAGCTCATGTGGTTGCAAAATAGAAAGAAAAAAATGATCAAATGGGAAAACCAAAAAACTTAGGTTTCAAACTAAACTTTGATGGGTATTTGAAGAAAACAAAAATTCGACAATCGTTTTTTTTTTTATCCAACTTTGATGCAGGATTGTGAAGCAAACTATGTCTCGATGTTGGGTGCTAGGATCCCGTCATGCTTGGTTATTAGAGCTGAGCCTACACTACTTTGAGAGTTGGAATTCGTAAAACATTATAACTCAATATTCAAAACATATAAATATAAAGGGACAACTTTTATATTATCAATGCACTTAAGGGTATTTGGAAATGCTATTGGGAAGTCGAAATGATAATTTATGACTCCCTGACCGTCGGCTTTAAATCGTCCATATTTGACACATTTTTAGGGAAATTAACAGCGTACATAGTGAACATATTGATCGACCTTTCTAGGTGATACAACCACTAACCTCAAGTCACAGGGGTTGTTCCAAATTAGCATTAATATACACAAAAAGAGATCCCCTGCAGCCCCTAAACCCTGCCACATATTTAGAATAATATTACATGTTCTCATTCATAAGGGTGCTCTATGATAAATTTTTGATCTTGTATAGTTCATTCTAATTGTTTCCCATTTTCTAAAATAAAAAAATGAACGAGTTTAAAAGTATATGACATTTGTTTAAGTAACTTCCTTGTTATTAATTTTCATTATGAACAACTATATATTTACATTGATCAACACTACAAAAAAAAAATTTAAATTGGCCACGCTAGCTAGCTTCGGCAAGGGTCTTAGCGTGGCAATTGGTATCTTTTGCCACCGTTGGTAGCTTCGGCAAGGGTTACCGTGGCAAATTTTGCTACAACTAGATAGTATTTGCTACGACAATGGGTTCCCGTAGCTAAGTGTATACTTTTTTTTGGTTAAAAAAGAAAAAGAAAAATCATTTCTTAAAAAGAGGAATAAGAGAAGCAGATCATTTACCCTTATTCATTGTCGTCCTTCCGCTCAATCTCTCTCCTCTTCATCCTCACGAGTCATGCCTCTCATCTTCATCCTAGACCTAGTTCTCTCTCTTCACGTCTGTCATCTTCACCTCTAACAGTGTGTTTGGCGTATGGGTTTTTTAGGGGAGGGAAGGGGTGAGAAATTGGGAAAGAGAAGGGAAGGGGAGGGGAGGGGAGGAATTTCACTTTCCCATCAAATTCCACCGTTTTGATGGAGTGTGAAATCCCACCAAATTGAGCAGTTACCCACTTTTGTAATCCCTTCCCTTCCCCTTGATTGTTCACCCAAACACCAATTTTATTTTCCCGTCACTTTCCTTCCTAAAAATCCCACCAAATCCCCCCTTCCAAACAGGGTGTAATTATCTCTGTCTTTCATTCTCTCTTCTCACGCCTCTCTTCATCTCTAATTATCTCCGTCTTTCGTTCCTTGTGGGTTTCAGATCTCTCGACGCCAGATCTGAGATCTCGAGATCTCTTGAGTCCGAATCGCTATGTCATCTACTACCTTCCGATGTCGACACCAGGAGCATGACGTCTCGCCGACGCAGCCTCGAATATCTCTCAGATCTCGAGATCTCTTCTTCTGGACTCTCGCTGCCTCAACCTCGTTCGTCGCCGGGATTGAAAGGTATAATTTCGATTTCTTCAAATTGGGTATTGGGCGATGATTATACTCCACTTTGTCCTCTGTCTGTCATTCGTTTGCTAGCTATTCAAACAGACCTTTATGTTCTTCTTTTCCGTGTCTTAGATCTGTATATGTATTGGCTGATGATTCTAGTGTGTATATGATATCCAATCTACTGTTTTTAGGGTTTGAACTCAAGAGTTACCGATCCTCTCTAGGTTTTGAATTGCAATTCCAATCTATGGTTTCTAGGGTTTGAGTTCATAGCAAATGTCCTTTATTTTCTAGAAACCTGTCGTCAAATATGACTTTGACTGAAACCTTGTCATCATACATGGGTAACTTGACTGCAATAAACAACATGTAAGTTTTAGAAGATTTAGTTTTAGTTGTGTCCAAATGACTAAAAGTATGTTACTTTATGGTGAACTTTCTTGCTTTTACAGCAAGCTGGGAAACAAGTTATTTTGGCATGTTTCTTTTGTTGTTACTAGAATGAAAACTTATGGATGTTCATTTTCATTATATTTCTTGTCATCCCTCATTGCTTATCGAGCTTATTCTTTTCATATAAACAATAAAAAAGGCAACTTCATCCTGCCCTCCTTCCACGAGAAGTAAAATGTCCCTTTCCATTTTGTTTGAGTTGATGCTGCATTGGTTCTAAAATTTCAATCATGAATCATTTGATCAAATATATTATTTTAGGATTAAAATATGGACACTATAATTGGTCAAATATGCCCTTGATAGGTGTGTACTTCAGTGTCCCTTGAATCAAATATGTCATTCTACGTGCTATAAGGTTTTTCAGGGTATTGATAAGTTAATGTGAGGTCCTTTTGATTCTTGACAACTCTCACACTCACACTCTTTTTTTTTTTTATGAGTTAGTATTTCTGATGTATCTCTAGCTGAATATGATTATTGTTATCGTTATTCAGTTGGTTACTGCATAATGAAACTCTTTCTGTCATGTTATGATGCTTGGTGCATTGGATGTTTGGATGTAATGTTTTGATGTCATCAAATGTGGTTTTAATTTTGAATTTTATGGGTCCATATATAGTTTATTGATTCTGATGCGCCCACTTCATATCCCTATCTGATGTGGTTTTAATTGATCAATATGCAGCGCCTAGTAAGAAAGAGAGGCATACCTTTAGTCACTTATGTCTTATATGATATATTTTTAGCACTTTGATAGTAGTTTGTGAGGATGTCATTTTGATATGCATTATTTTGTTTAGGAGAGATCATAGTTCTAGGGATTTAGCTTTTTTTATGGGGAAAAAACTTGAATCTCTAGGAGCTGAAATGATGTTGATCGTAATTTCATTAAGTTTCTTTAGTGGAAGCCATGTTCATGGATGTACTTTTTGCAGATATTAGTAGAACATCTTATATATTGAGCGCCTTCTGATGAACTTGGGGAGACTTCAATCTCTGAAAGTAATGACCTTTATGACAACAAGAGTAGTGTCTTGCCGGGTAAATGTAAATTTCATGATCTTTGACAAGGTTTGTTCTTTGAGTTCTCATGCATCGAGACTACAAATGAGTTTGATGATTTGTGGAGTAGCCTGCCATGGTTTCTTCTATGATGTGAATTTTCTTTTCTGCATGCCTATATCAGATAGAACTCCTTTACATAAATGGTCAGTGGTTGATGATTCAAATCTCATAAAACTTGGTGAGCTTGACCTTTGCCCCATGGCCCCCATCAGATAATGTTAACATGCTTGAACTAGAAAAGTGGACTCGTCTGAATGCTCTACATTTAAATTCATAGATCTTTCTTATTAATTATGGGTTTTACTAAATATATTTTCTAATGCATTTGAGATTTTGTTTAATTTTTCTGCAGGTTGTCGATATAATACATTCATTAGAGCAAGCTGCTGGTAGAAAGGTTTGGATAGTTTCTTTTACTATGGTTTAAAATTTGAAAGTTGCATAAAACATTATTTTCTAAGTTTGATCTGAATGGCTATCAATGGATTCAAAATATTAAATTACCAAGACTCCTGCCTGTATAAGAGTGTTTGTACTATAGATTCTTATGTGTTTTTTAATTTTATTTCCTTGCCTCATCTTATAATCCAAGTGTTGCTTAGGGCCGTTGTGAGGGTGGTCAGTCCTTTGCCTGGACTGATATTCCTGTGATTTGTTTTTAATCAAGTCTTAATATCGTGTTCTAAAGTATCTTACTAAACAAAAAATTTCCTATTCTTAAGGGCATAAGCGTGATGATGGTTGGTGATCCCTCTGTAGCCAAATCCCAACTGCTAAGAGCAATCATGAATATTGTGCCATGGGTAGGGTCTCTCCTGGTGTGGAATAGAAACCAAATATTTAGAAATTTGCGGTGTGCTAATAAGAATTTCCGGACGATGGTAGAAGCAGAAAAAAGGTTTGTGGTACTTCTACTCAAACAGATTTAGTGTAATCCGTTTTGTTATAATATACTGCAGCAACGTTTAAGATTCTGAGTTAACTTGCCCAAGACTGAAGTTCACCGAGGCTGTTTATTTTGTTCAAATTAAGTATTCACATGCTTGTTTCTTGGAGGAAAATCTCCAAAGGCTTACTTTTTTATGGCTCTGTATGTGGCTGTTGCTAACTCGCTTAATTTCTTGGCCTTTACTTTTTCAGTCAGCTAGTTCTTATAAATGAACAGCCATACAAAGAGGAAAAACAATCCACAATAGTTAGAAAACTTCATTGTTTGCAAAGTTTCCTTTTTAGATATGTGCAGGTGTCTCATTTTATCCATTTAAATCTGTTATTTTCTTTTTCATTTTCCTGATTCGACACGGCATCTTTCATTTCCTAGCTTAGTTATTTTTTCCTATCTTAGAAAGTTACCAGTTGCTTGGAGTGAAATATGAAACTGATCAGTTTATACTCCGTTGTTTTTTTTTTTTTTTGCAGAATCATTTATTTATTTTTTTGTGCGAATATATGGGTGACTGTGAACGGTACCGCCGAAAACATGAATGTGATCATGATCTTTGCTATCCATCTCATTTGCCAAGGTAAAGCAATTTATGGATTCCTTTCCCGCAACATTTTAATATTCTTCTTTGCAATTTGTGAGCTCATTTTCTTAGGCAAAGTAATGGTTTGGAATCAAAAGAAACACTCATAAGTTTAGGATGAATTTTGAACGGATTGTGTGTCTGTAATTATCCTAATCTTACAAAAACTCTGTTTAACAAGCCATAAACATATGCACTTTTCTTACTACTGTGAATCAGTATCATTTCTTGTATCCACCTTTGTTGATTGAAATACAGTATACATCTCAACTCAAAATAAAAATTCAGTATACATCTTCAAAGTCTCGATCCATCAATTAGAGTTTATCCTCCGTATTCTCTGTCTTCCCTTGTATGTTATATAAATCCATCTTATGTCTCTGTGAACTATTAGCTAATGTTAATAACCTTTTCATATTATTAGGAGTGCTTTATATGGAAAATTGACTGCATATATTTAATAATTCTTAGTCGATTCGGGGATATCTATCAGCAGGAGCATTTTATCAGTTACCTAAAAACTGACGTAAGAATACTGAAGGGGCTTCCTTAAGAGTTGAGATCATTAGATTTGGAGGTAATGAGAAGTTTGGTAAATTTCTCACCTCAAATTAGCTGCCACCTTTTTACTTTGCTTTTAATTGAAAATTTATTCACCCTTATTACTTGCTCATTGAATGTATCTCAGGGGACAGATGAAGACATAATGAAAGAGGTGAAGCCATGTTTGTACATAAAAGGAAGAGAGTTGTCCATTTTGTTGGATTTGCAAATCGATAGGCGTTTGATCCAATCCGTTTCAGTTGCAGGTAATTAATGAAATTGTGTATTGGGCATTTTTTTCTTGTTATTCCCATATGCCAGTAGGTTTCATTTTGGCTACTATATGGTACTTTTGCAGGTTGATCGTATACTTTACTCATCGGTTGTGTACTCAGAGAAGTACACAACTATGGGTTCATTCCTCGAACGCTGCTTGAAGACAATGATCCTATGGATGTTTTGGTCATCATGTAGGTATGCGAGCTTAATCACATTATGTAGGTATAATTTGGTTATGCTGGAAGGCCAACAATTTAATGGCAACCTTGTATAGAGTTATATCGAGTGGTAGAAAAGAATAATAGTATATTATTTGTGTAGTTTATAGTTTTATGTAAATTATTTGGTTTTGGATATTTTGTTATATGTATAAATTTGTATAATTATGTGTAAGTATATATATATTTGTATAATTAATTTAAATTGTATATTTGTTTGTAAAAGAATGAAATTGGATTTTTTTAGCTCGGTTATGAAGAATATAATGCACAGATAATCTGTGGATTTTATTTTTTTTTAAATATATGGGACTTTTTAGCCCGGGTTTGAGAAAATCCGGGCTAAAAGGCAGTTTTTTTTTAATTTTCCATTTCATAGGGGTAGCTTCGCCACGCTTAGCTACGGCTCTTTGCCGAAGCTACCAAAATTTGCCACGCCCCAACTCGCCACGCCCCCATTTGCCGTCGCATGGCCGAAGCTAGCACACTTTTGCCACCCTAAATTGGCCATTTGCCACGGAAAATTGCCGAAGCATTTTTTTTTGTAGTGCAAGATAGAACGCAAAAAAAAAAAAGTTAAGTTGCTTCTTCTTTCTAAGGGCTCGTTTGGTTGAATGCTAGAAGTACAATTCCCGTGAAGTTATTTCATATGAATTGAATTTCTATGAATTGCACTTCGCGGGAATTAATAAAAAGAGGTTTGGATAAATTTTGGGTTTTACAATAGCAACGGGGGGGGGGGGGGGGGGGGGGGAATTACATAAAAAAGGTGGAAGTAGAACTTACCTAGCTAGCCAGTCTTCCCTAGGTAAATGAACTTACTCCAAAACGAATGAATTGAAATTCACAGGAAGCTAACTTCCCGGGTTTTTCTATAATCAAAATTTTAACCAAACACATGTATTAATCCTACTTCCTAGGTTTTTAAACTTCCTAAGTTTTTCATTAGGTAACCAAACATGGCCTAAATAGCAAAAACAATTCTTTTAAAAATAAAATTTATAAACCTAACTTCAAAAAGATCAACAACATCATATACTAAGAAATAAAAAATATATCAAACAAAAATGGGACGAAAATGTGTACTGGTTGTCAATATATGTCTTCTTGTATTTGACCACTTTAGTTGAAGCAGCTTCAAGGATAGTATTTCCCGTATATAATGGATGTCTCATTCTCCAAACTAACTAGTGCTTAATCAATACATGCATGCTTCCCTCATAACCACCAAAACGTCAGCTAATCAACCTCAATATTGAATTGATCTACCCTCTTGCAAATCCGTCAAGAAGTTCACAAGCGTCTCTTCTTTTTTAGGAGAAACCACATGCCTAAATATGTGAAATAAAATACATTAAACAAGTTCAGTCCTCCTTTTAAGTAAATTAAAAATTGCATGCTCCCCAAAAATATTTAAAACCTTCCGACAATTGAAAATAAGACGCCGGGGATTAGTGGCATTATTAATCGCGATTCATGAGGATACTATTGTACTCCACGGGTGAACTATGTCGCCCAACTTAGTGGCATCCCCTGCTTAGTCCGTCAATAGGGATAGCTAGAAAAAAAAATGCTAAGCATGTTCTGCTTATAAAAATCTATGTTTTTGTCTATCATAACAAACTTCACTTCCATTTGTTGAACGGTTATAATAAAGAGCATTCCCTGAATTAAGTATATTGGCCGGGTTTTATGGGGGGTGGTTTCCTTGTTAGTTAAACTATTAAGGTCGAAAGTGGAATTGTAACACGAAAATAATATAATGCTCTATCAAAATCAGTCATACCACATCACATATCTCGCTATCTTGTAAGATATGGTTATACAAATGCCAAAGATTATACCCGAGAGGCCACAAAAGCATACAATAAAACATCTATTGCAAATTATAACCCAAGACCCACAAACGGAATGGGTAAGGAAGTCCCCTAAAAAGGACTCCTACAAAGCACAACATCCTCAATTGAAACATAAAACCCTTTATCAAAACTACTTGTTACATAATCCATATGTTTGGGTTGACACGTCCTTAGTTGATCAAACACATGCTCTCTCTTATGACCAATTTCTTAAGATTAACTCAATGGTATGGTGTAAATACTTAAATATGCATATTTTAATGCAAATTGTGCTCCAATGGTTACTTTTGAGTGTTTAAAATGTGCACATTTGCACAAAAAGTGCTCAAATATAAGAACATCACCTCCCCATGTGCATTTTTTTTATCACTTTTCAATAAAGTAAAGTCATTTCTATTGTTTGTTTTTAAGTTTTTTCTTTTCCTTTTTTTAATTTAATAATATTTACTTAGAGATAGGTGTATATAAAATGCACATTTAACCAAGAGTAAGATCATCCACAATGGTGGTGTGCAAATGTGTAGTTTTTGGATATTTTTTAGCTCCATTGGTTGTTTTGGGTGTGTGCAAATGTGCACATTTGAGCATATGATGTGCAAATTTGAGCACACCATCTCCCCCATGTGCAAAAAACTTTTACAAAAAGCAAGACAATTTCATTGGTTTATTTTTTTATGATTTTAATTTCCGTTTTGTTTTAAATGAATTGTATTTCAATGATGTGTAAAAAATACACATTTCACCAATGGAACAAATTGCTAAAAAGTGATGTGTATTTTTACACATCTTGTGCAAATGCGTACATTTTACACAAAACCATTGTGATGGTCTAAAACATCAAAAAATGATGTGCATTTTTAAACACCTTATGCAAATATATACATTGCACACTTAACCATTGAAGTTAGTCTAACAAACCCTAATACCCTATCCATTTGCAAAATATTGAGGGAACACTAGTACAAAAAGCCGGTTTTACCTCGGTTCCGTGTGCAAGCTTTACCACGGTTCTGAACCGAGGTAAAAGTGGCTATGGTAAATTCGTCCACCCGTGGTAAATCTGTATGGAGTCATAGGCTTTGTGAACCATGGTAAATATGTCAACCGTGGTAAATAGGTCATGTGGTAATTGTTTTGAACCGTGGTAAATATGTCAACCGTGGTAAATAGGCCATGTGGTAATTGTTTTGAACCGTGGTAAATTGTTGAACCGAAGTAAATATGTATTGTGGTAATTGTTACCCGATTATTATAACAGCCTATGTGGGATTTGAACCCACATCTTTGTGTATAAATACATCGCTCTACCATTTGAGCTAATAGGCTTGCAACTATATGGAAAAAAAAACTTAAGATAAAAAACGATAAGTAAAGAATGAAGTACCTCCATTTGACAAATCATTAGCAAACACAATTTTGACATTGCACTAGCAAACAGCCTTCGTTGCAGCAATTGTGTTCCCATGCCATAAACCGATTTCGGAAGAAATGGTGTCTGCTAATAGAGATAAAAAGGAAAAGAGCATAAAAATGTAATCACATGCACAAACAGGAAACCAAACATATCAAATACAAGTTAATTCCACACAAACTGATGAAAACACTTCAAACTGAATGCACAACATTGAGAGGAAGAATAATATCAAGCAAACAAAGAGCAAATAAATTTTGCAGCAAAAGAAATAACTAGTACTGTGCAGGTTGTGAGGGCAAATAGATTTTCTATAACATGGTAAGCACAACCGGATGAATATTATGCAAAATGTCGTAAAAAAATAAAGAGATAGAAATTAAAAGTTCTTCAATAGGGTTTTAAAGTTCAATACATTGGATTCAAGACACATAAAAGCACAAGGTTTTGTGTTCAATGGGCTGGTTCCTAGGATTCTAATTAGTCTTATTCCCTTTGTTCTGATGGTTTTAAATGTTTTGAAATAACAGGAAAAAAAGTTTCAACAGCTAGAGTGTAAGACCATTTGCAAGCAATTCCACTTAATACGGATATGAAAAAGACGTGCATGGTTCTCGCTCTTTCAGGAGAGTTATTCAATTATAGGCTAAGTCATGTTGACCAAGAGACTGCTAAAAACTCTAATCATGCATGAGGATAAATAGGAGAAAGTGCAACAAATAATGTTGACCAACCGCAAAGCGCTTGGAAACAGGCAAACAAAAGTTCAAAACTAAAGACCAAGAGACCACTAAAAACTCAAATCATGCATAATGGAATTGGAAGTAAAAGGACCATTACTAGATAAGGCAGACTTAATTGAGATCCCCAAGTAGTTGTAAATACAAATACTTAGAATTCTAGATGAATTGATGAAGTTTATTAAAGGGAAGATAAACTTGAACAAATCAACAAGGCCAAAAAAAGAGAGAAATTGAAAAAAGGGCATTTTCAGCCAAAATTAAAAACCAAAAAAGGTACCTTTTGTGGTTGTTGTATGAAAGGCAGTACAGATCATAGAATTATCAAATGTTGATGCTATCAAAGAACTTATATCTTATGAGTTATGATGTTTACATGTTTTGCCAGAGAAATTATGATATGACGTGGCATCTCCAATACAAAATGCCCTTGATATAATATCTCAGAGAAGTGGCATCGCCAGAGAAATTATCTACATAATTCATGCCCTTTATCTAATATCTCTACAATTATGATAAGTGGCATCTCCAATGCAAAACGAATCAAGAATTCCTCAAATCATTGTAATTCGGCAAGTGCATCCTCTCATAGGAGTGAGTCAGTGAATAAAGAAAAAGGCAAACACTACTGAAATAGTCCAAGAAAATCCAGTACTACTGAAAAGCCCAGTATACAATTCAAGGGAAACATGACAGAACCCACAGTTGACAAGCAATTAGATGCTTAATTTAACAGCAACTGATTTGAAAGAAAGAGGGGAAAAAGAAATTGATACCTCGTGGTCACCACTGCCGGTGATAAACCTGAGATTGCTAGGCTGAATGTCGATAGAGAAGCAGACCCTCGTGTTTAATCTAACTGGGCTTCACAGACATTTGCAACTTTTCCAATTGGATTCGTGCATTCATAACATCTTGCTTGTCCTTCAGATCCAGCACAGAGGATTGTAGCTGTTAAAAAGAGAATAGGATCAAAACAGAGATCTTATTTGTCCAAAATGCTTCAAGTAGTGCATGAAAAAGAAATGTTGATGTTCAAATGTTGGAAAAGATAAATGATTGGAAAATATACTACCATAAGAACAAACTTGGCATTCATGGAGGAAATTTAAAGCATACTTTTAAGTTTGACCAACCAAGTACAACAAGTATAGAGAAACTTGGGATGATGTATGAAGTAAATCAACCTATCTAAATTAACATGTATGCAAACAATAATAGATAAAAGTCATAAAACTATATATAAACTAATAAATCAGTCCGAATTAAGTAGCTTAGGTATTTTCCCTAGTACAGCATCAACAGGTATGGAAACTGTTACAGCAAATATTAACCTCCCGGAGAATATTTTCCAATTGTCTCATTTTCCCATCTGTGCTTCCATGATTATTTCCGATAGACGTCTTCAAATCATCCACAGAGTGCTTAACTTGACGTGTTCTGCTCTCCACCTGGGATAACCGTGCATTGAGGCTATCTATAGCATGCAGTAAATTATCAGTGTGTCTCTTCATTGTACGATCAATTTCAGAAACTATTGCAGCATCACCGACACTATGAGCTTTCTCCAAAACAACCTTGTCAGGCTCAACAGAACCAAGATAACCATAGCTCTGCATAACAAACCAAAAACCCATGTAAAGTTAAGCGGGGATAGGGAGTCAATCATAGGAAATGAGGCATCCTCTGAAAATCAGGAAAAGCAAAAACACAAGGTATGAAGAATACTAAGATGGCCTCAAGCAGCAATCTAATATTATTAAAGAGCGTTAGCCAATGATTTTGACTATGATCCTGTAAACGTAACGAGGCTAATCATATCGCTCCAAGAGAAGTGTCATGCCTTACTTGATGATAGGATATAATATTCTGCATAACAATACAAGACCGCAACTTCATTTTTCACTCCCTACCCACTTTCACAATCCACACACGCATACTTCAAATTAAAATATAATTAAAAAGTTATTCAAACCATTTCTCAGACTCAGACTCACTTATGCATTGATAAACTTCTCATCCCCAAATCCCCATTCACATATGCTACAGATTATCAAAACAATTTCTTCATCTCTTCATTTCCACCAGCATGGTCCCTACCATGGTGCAAATTATCAAAACAAGCACATAAGCCATTCACAGATGACTGACACATTTAAATCACGAAGAAGCTTAATGAAATTGAATTATATGAATGTGATTTTTTCAAGCACAAAAAGAAAATTCCACCAGCATGGTACAGTTAGTGTGTAATCAGTTGGTAAACTCATTTGGCATTTACCACCAAACACATGCTTCCATGCGCAATAATGTAATAATGTGAATAGCTTATATGCTTACCTTATCTCTTGACTAATGTTTCATTGATAAACAAAAGCAAAACCCAAAAATTAGGCTGATTAGCAGGACTAATACTTGGTGATCGATCATTACTATCATCAAGCACTAGCTGTAGGAGCTTTTGTTTGTGTTCTTTACTTTAACGTGAATTCAAAGAATAAAACACTATCTCGAACTTGGTGTTTGGGTTACATCAAGTGTTGATTGGAATCGATATCAAATCAAACCAACTCGAACTAAATTAAATACCACAAGAACAGCAAAGGAGAAATTGGGGCATTTCACAAAACCCTAAAATCGGCCAAATAAAAAAAACCAAACAATTAAATGCGAAATTGATGATACCAGGATTCTTGCAATTGAAATTGAAATCGAAATTGGGGCTGTTACCTGAAGAGCGTGAAAGTGAAAGAGTTTGGTGGAGAAGGCTAATCGGAGTTCAGACCTTTGTCACTCCTATGCAAGAGACGAGAGAGAGCGAGATCCTGCGAAGCAGTCAAACAGAGACGATGGGGGGAGCGAGATCCGACATCGTATGGTTTCGTAGGCGCGGCTCGCTCATGACAAGGCGCATAGTAGAATCTGAGATTCGAGGTTGAGCGATGGAGAGATATCTATATATACAGCAGGGAGTGTCTCCCAAGTATGGCAAATTGGGGTTTTGTCCACCTAAAATTTTCTGGATAAATTACCCTTCTTATCTATACCTAATCTATCAATCCCTCGCTCTTTCAGCACCAAAATAAAAAAACCCCCCAAATCCTCCCGGCCAGTTGATGAAGACAACGACGATGAAGAGGAAGGGGAGGGTGAGGAAGGCCAGGGCTATCGATCTCCGGCTTTGAGATTCCGATCTCGTTCCCTGGATCCAATATCGATATCGGATCTCGCCTCGCCTCTGAATCGACCTCTCGCAGCCATCGATCTCGCTCGCCTCGCCTTTGAATCGGCGTCGCATCTGAAATCTCCTTTTCCGGCGTCGCATCTGAATTCGCCTTTTCCGGCGTCAATGGAGGTCCTACGCCGACCTAAGGAGAGACAGAAACGGTGGATGGAGGCCACGTTGCCCTCGCTGCTCGCCGACCTAAAGAGAGACAGAAACGGCGGCCTTCGCTGCCCTCGCTGCTCTGAATCTGTGCCTGCGGTTTCAGATTCAGGCCACGTTGCTGTCAAATTTCAAGAATCCAGTCTCCACCACCGTCTCAAGCTCAGGGGAAGATCTCCAGTGGTTCTCGGCCACCGCGAGATGCAGATGGTATGTTCGATTTGTTGTTAATAAACCTGTCTTCAGTGATATTATGATGTCTTCTTCCCGCCGTCATCTTCGTCGAGCTTCTGCTGGAAGACTATCATCTGAGGAGGCGCCTAGGCGGCGTTGCTGAAAGTTCATCTGATGGTTGAAACTGCGTTCGGGAGCGATTCGATCTCCGATCTGTCCAATCCACGACGACGGCCTTGCTGCGAGGCGGAGGAGGGAGCGGATTGTAGAAATAAAACCATAAACTGCAGAAGCAGAAGCAGAGATGCGAGCAGCAACTGCTGAAACAGCACGATGGTTTTCCATGGATTGCTGAAGCAATTGCTGAAATCAACCGTGACGGGGTTCCATAGACTGTTGTTTGTGATCTCTTCAATTTTCCACCAATTGCGAAGATCATAAATCTAGAGTCGGTGTTCGGTTAGACGAAGGTGGTGCCGGTGGTGATTGTGGTGCTAGCAGAGTGACGGAGATGGAGCGACGAGGGACGAAGATGGAGATGGAGCGAGGAGAAGGCACCGATTGTTGAAATCTGCGGTGTACTTGCAAGTTGAAATCAGTAATTTTAGGAGAAAAAACAAGTTGCTGCTATCCCGCCACTAGTTCAAAAGCAACATCAGCTTCCAGTTACCTTGCTTCTGTGCAGTGCTTGTTCTATGGAGGTAATTGTTTTTATTCAGTACAATTGATCATCTTCTTTTTAATATTCCGTCTTTCTACCATTATAAAACTGAGCACCTTGCTCTGAAATTAGAGGAAGAACAGATTGTGCGAGGCCAGATCTGATCTTAGACGACCTCCCTCTGATCTCAGACGGCCTTCCTCTGATCTCAGATTGTGCAAGCGTTTGAAGAGGTATTCAAATTTCAAAAGAGAGATCTGGTTCTGGCATAGTTAACAGTGTTGGTAATTGGTTCATGTTTTGTTGATTGAGATGCCAGATTGCTGAGGAATAGAGTGTCAGCTCAGCAGGCAAGAGAGAGGAAGAAGGCGTACTTGATAGAGCTGGAGGAGAGGCTCTCCACCTTGCAGAACGAAAACCAGATGCTTAGACACGTAAGCTCCTCCATTGTTGTTTTAGTTTTTTAGCTTCTTTGTAATTGCAGTTGATTTTTCCTTAATTTGTCTTCTATGTATGCTGTCATACATGTTTAAAACCATCACAGTGGACAATTTACTAATCATAATTTATCACAAATCATAATTTTATCTATATATTTGATATTTGATTCTCTTGAACATTTGCTTCCTTAATTTGACTTGAGGCTGCATTTCTGCAGAAGGAGATGGGGGATATAGGAGATTTTGTGTATTCTTCTTTTCATCAAATTCCTCCATATCTATAGTTGATGATGCGGTGAGCCCCATGGATTTGAGATTGTGCAGGGATGAATGATACTTTCAGGCCTTAAGAAATAAGATGAGAACTTCCTAAATAATCTTGTTGGGCTACATAGAGACATTTTTAAGGTAATTGTGTAATTGTATTGTGGCTTGAGTCTCAAAAAAAGTAGCTGTTTTTGTCGAGGGTCTAATTCACTGGCAGCATACATTGTTTGCATATTTCTGAAGTCTGAACTCTTATATAATATCCCACATGGTGTCTCTTCTTCATGAATTGGTTGTTTTGTTTTAATTGGCATTTTGTTTGAATATATTCCATCGTAATATATTTCTTTTTGCTTTTGACAGGATGGACTGGATGGTGATGATCCTAAGCAAAGTTCAGCTGATATGACAATATTTGTAAGTTCCTTGACTACTTTTCAAGTTTTTGGCTTTGGAAAGTTATCTTGGGCTTCTCTTTGCTTCTTGAATTTTTGTTCAAGGTGGATGTGGTGTGTAAATGTATTTTGAAATGGAAAATTATCTTCCTAAAAGGAAGAAATGGTGATTTTTTCCCTGTTCTTGTGTTTTGGGTCTTGTGACTCATTGCTATCAACTGCACTGTCTTTGAGTTATACATGCTGATATACGAAACACCAATCTCCAAATCTGTTCGTGATTTTTAATTTGTTAAATTCTAATCTCGATAGCTAATGGATTGTAGAAGAAAGAGGAACTAATTGGTAAAGCATTTCAGCATTTCCTGCTAATGCGGAAAAAAAAACTTCGGTTTCAGCAACCCCGGCGTCGAAGTGGTTATTGTATGCTAGTTTCTCCTTTCTTCTGTATCTAGCATTTTTTTATGATCTGAAATGCTGAAATTAATTCACTGTTGGGGTCAAAGTCGGATATCAAATGTTGTTTATGCAATTTCAGCATTTTTTTTTGCCTTGCTGAAACTTTTAGATAGCGTATTTTTACTCTTTTGGTGAGAACTCTTAGTTTGGTCATTCTTTTTGCTGAAATTGTTGTTGCTGAACTTGCTTTAAAACTAGAATTAGCTGAAATTGTTGTTGTTGAACTTGCTTTAAATCTCCTTTAAAAGTCTCTTAGCTCAATGGTAGAGCAATGTGCTATGCGCAAATACGTGGATTCGAATCCCGCATAGGCTAAATTTTATATCTCGTAATACGGTTTCAACAACAATTTTAGCATCAACAACGTTGCTTAAATCGGGGTTTCAGCATCAACAACGTTGTTGAAACCGTGTTTTTAGCATCAATAACGTTGCTGAAACCGGGGTTTCGGCATCAACAACAGTGCTGAAATCGGGGTTTAAGCAACTCCGGTTTCGGCAACATGAAAAAAAAACAGTAACGCGAAAAGAAAAAAAAACTGCTGAAACAGAGGGTGGCATAGGAGTTTCAGCAACTCTGGAAACCCGGAAAAAAAAACGAAAAAAAAGCGAAAAAAAAAAAACTGCTGAAACAGAGGGTGGCAGAGGGGTTTCAGCAGTTTCGGCAGTTTCGCGGGAAAAAAAAAAAACTCAAAAAAAAAACGACAAAAAAAAACGAAAAAAAAAGACTGCTGAAACAGATGGTGACACAAAGGTTTCAGCAATTCCGTTTCAGCAACTCTGGAAACGTGGAAAAAAAAAAAAAAACTAAATTTCGCGGAAATTTTTTTTTTTGCTGAAAACAAAAATTTCAGCATGATGAAAAATTCGGTGGACAAATCCCAAATATGGAGAGGGTGGGAGACGGATTCCTAATATAGCCTAATTTCGTGGCCTATATGGAAATTGCCCCTAAATTTTATGGAATGGCAAATTTACAACGGTTAAATACGGAACCGTGGTAAATTATTCTCATAAATTACCACGGTTATTCAAGGAACCGTGGTAAATTTGTCAATCTTGCAAATTTACAGCGCCGAGACACGGAACCGTGGTAAATTGCATGCTTAATTACTACGGTTATTCAAGGAACCGTGGTAAATTTGTCACTCTTGTAAATTTACAACGCTGAGACACGGAACCGTGATAAATTGAGTGTAGCCAAAGCCTATTTTTCTACTAGTGGAATAACCCCTCTTGATATTATGTGCCACATTAAGGCCAAAAGAGATCAAATTTCTAAATTTAAACGTTCAACTCAAGTCCTAGAGACAAACCGATCTCTTCAATAATAATGATCTGATCGACACTTTACTGCTTTAACCACCTATGACTCTTCTACGACTTCGACTGTTATATGAGTCAAGTAGTTTGAGCTCAACCCGATAAAAATCAGGCTTGAACACGTTTATTCTATAAACAAGTCCAGTATGAGCACATTTTAAAGCTCGTTTCAAATCTCTACTCACTTGAATAACTCGAATTTTGTAAGATTTCTAAAATTTCCTTTAAGTTACTATGTTTTGAGCTAATAAAGCTACTTGATGTTTGAAAAAAGATCGGTTTGAGCTCGTTCATTTTCAAATGAGTTTAATATGAGCACATTTTTAAGTTCGAGGCCAAATTTAGGCTGCTCAATACGTTTCTAAACGAGTTAAATATGAATAAGTACTACTCAACTCATTCGATTCAAATAACATAAAAGTCCCAAAATCCAGATCACAAAACAAGCTTCAAAACGAGTCCTTGTTTACAAATGGCTGGATTGCAGCTCTCGAATTAGTTAAAAACACAAACATAATTCAGCTTAAGGTAGATTAGACACGAAACGAAAAATTGCTGAATAGATTAGACACGAAACGAGATAGGAATATCTTTTTTAATCCAAATATCCGTACTCTTGCCCGGATACTGAACATGGGCCTCACTGGGTTTATTTTAGTTTAAAATAACAACATGGCCCAAACTTCTTAACGAACGACCGAGCGAAAAAAGAGAAATAAACAGTAGTATGACTGTATGAGTTGAATAATTTAAATTATTTAATATTTGATGGGCCCCACTTGTCTTCTACTGGCTCGCACAACAGCGGCACATGCGATATGTTGTGGAGGAGCAGGAGCGGGAACCACCGCCTTCGTCGGTGTATTTAAAATTCAAACTTGAAAACCGTACTGAAACTTTACCTTTTCTCTCTGATTTTCAACCAATCATAAAATTACAGCTGTCACAGTGCAACTGCCGTTGTACCTTAAACCATGGTTAATTCTCTAGATCCAAAATTAACCATGGTTAATTCGTCTTTTCTTCATTTGCCGTTCAATTGAAGGTTCCGCTTTTCCTATATAAAAACCTCGCAGAGAGCAATTTATCCGCATACATTACTTGGTTTTCGTAGAGAGGAGCGTCTTGATAAACACTCCTTTCCGTTTCGAAATCTCCTCTTCCCTTTCCTTGATTTCGCATTTGCCTTCACTTTCTCTGCCAGAATGAGGGAGTGCATCTCGATCCACATCGGCCAGGCCGGAATCCAGGTTGGAAACGCCTGCTGGGAGCTTTACTGCCGCGAGCACGGTATCCAGGTAGTTTGGATCTTCTCTCTTTCTTTTCAGTCGTCAATTTCGTGGATCTTTCATTTTCGTCCTTCCGGAAGTTCAGTATTGATTCGTAATTGTTAGATCTAGGTCTTCTGTGATGGATCTGTTGCGACTCGCAAGACTTGAATGTAGATCTGAGATTTTGCGGTTTTCGTTTGTGTTATTCCACGAGATCTTCTTTCTTTGTTATCAGATCTAGGAAATTTCGGATGGATCTGTTAGTATTCGTAACATTTGCATCTAGACCTGTGGTTTTGAGGTTTCCTGTGTTCTTCCATGCAATGTGTGGTTCCTGGCCGCAAGATTTAGGCATTTTCTGAAGATTTCGGTATGAATCGTAAGATGAGTTTTGATAATGATTGATAAGCGCATTTGGATCCGCACGCATTTAATTTGATTTCATGCCGTGGAAATTTTGTCAAAGTAACGTTCGCTCCTTTGAATCTGTAAAGTTGTTTAATTGATTTAAGTGGTTGGTTCCTCATTTACACAATTACACCTCGTGTATCTTGGATAATTCACATTTACATTAATGATGATTGATACTGTATTGTGTAAACTCATCTATTTCTGTGATCATTGACTGTAATATTTTCCAATGTAACCGCTCTTTTCTCTGGATGTGTAATAAATCATGGCCAACAGCTCCGTATTTGATTTCCTTTTCAGATCTATGATCAGTATAACTTATTTTCTGATTGTGATTTTGAGATCGTTGATGTGAAATGTCTTAACGGACCTATGTTACTTCTGTTTCAGCCTGATGGCCAGATGCCAAGTGACACCACTGTTGGTGGAGGTGATGATGCCTTCAACACTTTCTTCAGTGAAACTGGGGCAGGAAAGCACGTTCCTCGTGCTGTGTTTGTAGATCTGGAGCCTACTGTCATCGATGAAGTAAGAACTGGAACCTACCGACAACTGTTCCACCCAGAACAGCTCATCAGCGGAAAGGAAGATGCTGCAAACAACTTTGCTCGTGGCCATTACACAAGTAATATCCTGATCTTCTTGTTGGTGATCCTGTTGCGGGTGCTTATATGTGGCTTTGTTCTGATGTGATTTGTCTCTTAATTTGCAGTTGGGAAAGAGATTGTTGATCTCTGCTTGGACCGTATCAGGAAATTGGCTGACAACTGCACTGGTCTCCAAGGCTTCCTGGTCTTCAATGCCGTTGGTGGAGGAACTGGATCAGGCCTCGGGTCTCTTCTCCTGGAGAGGCTGTCAGTTGACTATGGAAAGAAGTCCAAGCTGGGTTTCACTGTCTACCCATCTCCTCAAGTCTCAACATCTGTTGTGGAGCCTTACAACAGTGTGCTGTCTACCCACTCCTTGCTAGAACACACTGATGTTGCTGTTCTTCTTGACAATGAGGCTATCTATGACATCTGCAGGCGATCTCTTGACATTGAGCGCCCCACTTACACCAACCTTAACCGCCTTGTTTCTCAGGTTATCTCTTCTCTGACAGCTTCTCTCAGGTTTGATGGAGCCCTGAATGTGGATGTGAATGAGTTCCAAACCAACCTTGTCCCCTACCCAAGGATCCACTTCATGATCTCCTCCTATGCTCCAGTCATCTCAGCTGAGAAGGCATACCATGAGCAGCTCTCTGTTGCAGAGATCACCAACAGTGCTTTTGAGCCTTCATCCATGATGGCCAAATGTGACCCCCGCCATGGTAAGTACATGGCTTGCTGTCTCATGTACCGTGGTGATGTTGTGCCCAAGGATGTGAATGCAGCTGTTGCCACCATCAAGACAAAGCGCACCATCCAGTTTGTTGACTGGTGCCCAACTGGATTTAAGTGTGGTATCAACTACCAGCCTCCTACTGTGGTTCCTGGGGGTGATCTTGCCAAGGTTCAGAGGGCTGTGTGCATGATTTCGAACTCTACGAGTGTGGCTGAAGTCTTCTCCCGTATTGACCACAAGTTCGACCTGATGTACGCCAAGCGTGCCTTTGTTCACTGGTATGTGGGTGAGGGTATGGAGGAAGGTGAGTTCTCTGAGGCTCGTGAGGATCTGGCTGCTCTCGAGAAGGACTACGAGGAAGTTGGTGCTGAAGGTGTTGATGGCGAGGATGATGATGGTGAGGAGTACTGATGAATTTGCCTTTCCTTGAGGTTTCTTCTTCCTGAAGAAGTACTGATTTCACTGCTTTGTTTGTGTGTTTGGTATGTGTGGCTTGAACCATAATATCTGTTTTTAAATGTCTGCTTTGCGTTGAAGGAACATGTTTTCTCACTTTTGTGGCATTAATGAAACCTGTTGTTGTTGGTCCTTTACTTCTTTGTGATCTTTTCTTCTTCATAGTTTTATTCTGTTTGTTGGTGGTCCTCTGCTTTTGAAATTTACTGCTTGGGCTTGAAGCTGCCCATCAAACAAGGGCTTATCATGAATCTGGGTTTTGGGTTGCTAGAACTTCAAAATTTACCAGTTTTTCATGTTCAAAAAGCCCCAGTCCTCACCGTCACCTACTATATATTTTGTGTGTGTGTGTTATCGCCATAACGCCATTATTTCACTTGAAAGTTGTCCCTCAAAATGTAGTAAAAGGGTGCTCTGTTAAGGGTCATGTTTCGCATGGACATTTGATAGCAACTTGGACGAATTTTTTGTTGGCAAAATCATTTCAACATGGACGTTTGATAGCAACTTGTAAACTACGGGTTGTTGATTTACAATGGAGATCTCCTACTTCATTATACGCTCCAATCCCTATAACACAAAAATATTCTAACATTGAAGTGAATTAGGAGATCTTCATTGGTTTATTTTGTGCATTAAGAGATATGTTAGAGCAACCCCAACACTTTTTGGAAATTATACCTCAAAGTTTTCCCCACGGTTCCACTTGAAAATGTTAATTACTCGTATTATTTTTTCTGTATTTAGGAAGTTGATATATACATGTTGTATGTTTTCCTTATGCATATAACAGCTGCTATCTTAGCTCACTATCAGCTCATTTTGCTGAGCTCACTTTTCTGCATTTACATTGCATTCCAGCTACATTTCAATTTGGTTGTAATAAGGGACATCTAGCACTCTTTTGTTTGCTTGTGATCATCCAATCATAGGTGAGGATTCCATGCTATATATGCTGGCCTCTCTCTATGTTTCCGAGTAGGGTTTTGGGTAATTCTGAAGAGCTGTAAGGTCATCTGGCCGCCTCTGCACATTTGCCATTTTGATATCAATGAAACAGTGATTGAGCTTCACTGATTTTAGAACTTTCTTCCTCTTATTTGCCTTATTCACTGCTAATGCAGTGTGCATTGATCTTCTGATCATATTATTCACATGGTATCAGAGCTTTAGGCTTACGATCTGATTATTTCCGCTACAAAGATCAGGAAAAAAGAAGATGGTTGAACCAAACAACACTCCAAACCCAGGAGATGCAGATGGAGACAGAGATGTCAATAATCAAGGTAACTTGAATGATCCTTTATTTCTATCAAATTCAGATCATCCGGGGTCTCAACTGGTGGCTGTGACCTTTGATGGAACAAATTTCATGACCTGGAGCAGAGGTATTATGATGGCCTTAGGGGCTAAATGTAAACTTGGTTTTATTAATGGGAGTTGTGTGAAGCCTGTTGAAGAAGGGATAAATCTTCAAAGGTGGATAAGGGCAGACTATATGGTGAGATGTTGGATTTTAAATTCTGTTAACAAGAATATTGCTGAAGGCTTGATGTATGTTGAATCCACTAAGCGGCTCTGGGATGAAATAGTGGAGATGTATAGCCAGATCAATGCTCCCTTGATTTTTCACATTAAGAGGAAACTGAACAATGTAAGGCAGGGCAGTATGAGTCTTGCAGATTTATTTAAAACTCTTAAGAAGCACTGGGATGAGCTCCAGGTGCTAGAAAGGAGGCCAGAATGTTCATGTGGAGCTATGAAGAATTGTGGATGCAACCTGGCTAAGCAGTTAAATGAGATGGAGGATAGAAACAGACTGATGCAGCTATTGGCTAGTTTGAATGACAGCTATGATGGGGCCAGAAACTCAATTCTAGCAATGGATCCTTTGCCCATAGTTGGTAAAAGGTATTACATATTACATCAAGTTGATATGGGGTCTTAGGCATCAGGAGGAGCTGCTAATGGCATGACTGATGCAAGTGCTTTTGCAGCTAATAAAAATCATTTCTCTGGGCACTTCTCTGGACAGGGAAATCAGTCATACAGTGGTCAAGGAGCTGGAGCTTATTCACAGAGCAATGCATCTTATGGTGCACAGAATCAGAAGAAGGACTGGAAAGAATTGAAGAGGATCAAGCAAGCATCCAAATGCAGTCATTGTGGATGGAAAGGGCACACTTCTGAGCAATGCTTTAAACTGCATGGGGTGCCTGACTGGTTCAAAGAATTGAAGGAAAGCCAAAGAAACAATTCTACTGGCAAAAGTTCAGCTAATGCAGCAGGATCTATGAATGGGGCTATGATGAATAGTCCTCTTGAAGAGAGCTCAGGAAACACAGAAGGGCATATTGACAATGCTATGGTGAATGTTGTTTATCAGGAAGTCTTAAAGAGGATGAAAGGCAAAGGTCAAGCAGACAATGCTTTTGCCAACTTTGCAGGTAATCTCTCTATTCATGCTAGTTCTGTTAACTTGTCCTTACAAGCTAGAGATGAATGGATTGTAGATACAGGGGCTAGTGATCATATGATGCCTATTGATCTTTTCTCTCAAACCAAAGTCAGACTTTGCAAACCTGTGCTCATAGGTTTACCTGATGGGACTGTGAAAATTGTTACTGAATCTGGAAGGTTGCAGATAACTGATACTATTTGGTTGAATGATATATTATTGGTGCCAGATTTCAAGCATAGCTTACTGTCAGTTGGAAGACTATTAGATGACAATGAACTGATTGTTGTATTTACTCGTACATCTTGCTATGTTCAGGACCCTGGAACTAAGGAAGTGATGCTGTCTGGGGAGAGGAAACATGGGCTTTACAAAGTGCTATCAGTTGATCAAGCAAGAAGCTGGGGAATCAAGAAGCAGTGTCATGTTTTGCCTTCAATATCGTGTAATAAAGCTAGATGTGATTTAGATGTAACACATGCTAGACTTGGACATAGCTCAGTTTCAAAGAAGAGACATTTGCAGTTTATGAATCAGGCAGACTTGAATGATTTTCATTGTGATACTTGTGCATTGTGCAAACATCACAGACTTCCCTTTGAGAGGAATTTAAGCAAGGCAGATAAGCCTTTTGATTTGATTCATATGGATTTATGGGGGCCATATAAGAGTGTCACTTATAATGGTTTTCAATATTTCCTTACTGTCTTAGATGATTGTTCTAGGATTACTTGGACCTTCTTGCTCAAAAACAAAATGCAAGTGTACAGAACTGTGACAGATTTTCTAGCATATGTGAGTAATCAGTTTGAATGCTGTGTGAAATGCAGAAGAACTGATAATGGCACTGAATTCACATCAAGGCAGTGTCAAGAGCTGTTTGCTGAGAAAGGAATTGTTCATGAGAAGACAGTGCCTTATACTCCCCAACAGAATGGGAGAGTAGAGAGGAAACATAGACAACTTGTGGAGACTGCTAGAAGTATGAGATTACATGCAGGATTGCCAATTAAATTTTGGGGAGAATGTATTTTATCTGCAACTTATGTGATCAACAAGCTGCCCACTGAAGCTCTGAAATGGAAATCACCTTATGAGGTGTTATTTGGAAAGCCTGCATCCTATGATGAGTTGAAGGTACCTGGTTGCTTATGTTATGCTTCAGTGAATCAACCAGGGAAAGATAAAATGTCTGCTAAGGCGAGGAGATGTATCTTCCTTAGCTACCCTCATGGCCAGAAGGCCTATAAGGTGTGGGATTTGGATTCCAAAGTCACATTCATTAGCAGAGATGTGACATTCCAAGAAAAAAGGTTTCCTTTTAAGGAGCTAAAGGAGCCAATGCAAATGGCTTCAAGCCAAGAGCATCATACATTACCTCTTGTGAACCCTGCCACAGATACTGAACTCCAAACACAATACCATAACCCTCTTAACACACATACTACCAACCCCATACTCAGCTTCACTGATGAAGTTGTATCTAATACTTCTTCCTCATCTTCCTCTCATAGCCCCCCTTCCCAACCACATATCCATAGTCCTATACAACCACAACCCAATGTCAGTTTCTTAGATGATCCCACTGAGTTCCGACCCTTAAGAAGATCATCTAGAGTCATTAATCCACCAAGGCACCTGCAGGATTTTGTCTATCAAAACAGAAGGAGTAATTCTTCTCAATCCCAAAGTTTTCTTGTCACTTGTCTTGACAAAACTCATGACAAAGATCCTGCATTCATTCCATCCTTTGCTCTTATGGCAAGCCTACACGAACCTGTGCATTACAGACATGCTGTAACAGAAGATCATTGGGTGAAAGCAATGAAAACTGAAATTGAGGCTCTTGAAGCAAATAGAACATGGGAGATGGTGGATCTGCCTCCTGGAAAGAAAGCTATAGGAAGTAAATGGGTGTATAAAATCAAGTACAGACCGGATGGATCTGTAGAAAGATTCAAAGCCAGATTGGTTGCAAAAGGATATAACCAAATAAAAGGGAAGGATTATAAACATACATTCTCTCCAGTTGCAAAATTTAGCACAGTAAGGTTGTTGTTGGCATTGGCAACAGTAAAAAATTGGCCATTGCATCAACTTGATGTGAATAATGCCTTCTTACATGGGCATTTAGAAGAAGAAGTGTTCATGCAGCCACCTGAAGGGTATGCTTTGTCAAAGCCTAATCAGGTTTGCAAACTTTGAAAATCTATGTATGGGCTCAAACAAGCTTCTAGGCAATGGAATGCTGAGCTTTGTAGATTTCTTATGAATTTGGGATATGAGCAATGCCTTGGGGATTATTCCCTATTTGTGAAGAAAGTGGGAGCTGGAATTGTGACAGCTCTTGTGTATGTTGATGACCTCCTTCTGACTAGTGATGATGAGGACTGTATACAGCAAACTAAAATGGCTCTACATCATGCATTCACTATCAAGGATCTGGGATATGCCAGATATTTCTTAGGCTTGGAAATCTCTAGAAATGGTTCAGGCACTCACCTCCATCAAAGGAAGTATGTGGTTGATATATTATCTGAATGTAACATGCTTGATTTCAAACCTGCTGCTTTCCCTCTTCCTAGGGGCTTGAAGTTATCTATTGATGTAGGAGTGATATTGCCTGATCCTGAAGTTTACAGAAGGTTGATAGGGAGATTGCTGTTTCTCAATCTCACTAGACCTGATATTACTTATGCTGTTCAGCATCTCAGTCAATTTATGACAGAACCAAGACACCCTCATTATGAAGCTGCCCTGCATGTAGTAAGATACTTAAAAGGCACTCTGGCTTTAGGCATTTTCTATCCTGCATCCTCTCCAACATCTCTTGCAGCTTATTGTGATGCAGATTGGGGCACTTGACAATTTAGTGCTAAGTCATTGATGATGTCTCCAAAGTAGCCATGTCTTTATGCATGTTTTAGTTCCATATTCTTTACATTTTGCATATTTCGGGTTAGGAATATATCGGATTTATGTAGTATATGCGTATTTATCAGAAATGGAGATCTACACAAGTTTCTGTTTAATATTGCAGAATATGAAACCATTTCGGGAGAAAATCAAGAAGCGATAACCAGAGCACAAAGCTACTCGACATCGACAAGCCTTAGTCAATCTCGACAAGCCATGCCTAGACACCTGCCAGGATCGAGGAGCCTATGTCGAGAAGCTGAAGACGAAGAACCCGACTCCCGAACCTTCGTCGAGATCGAGTTAGGCTACTCGAGATCGACAAGACCTCGGAGACAACCCGGAGTCGAGGAGAGCATATCCAGGGAGACTACCCGACCATGCCCGGATGCCCAACTCGAGATCGAGGAGTGTTCGTCGAGATCGACAAAGCCGAGGAGCCACACCCGGGCATGTCGAGAAGATCTACCCGACGCTGCCGAGAAGACCCAGTCGGTGAGCCACCCAACTCGATGTCGAGTAAGGGTCCTCGAGATCGAGTACACTTGTGAGCCAGAGTCCGAGCCTGTCGAGCATAAGCTAGCCGAGACGACCGAGTCAAGCCAGTCGACCGACAATCCTACTCGAGATCGAGTAGCCCTTTGTCGAGATCGAGGACGCCTCCAGGAGACGCGTTACGCGGTTTGATCAATTCTACTCGGTGTGGGATTACTTGGGCCCGAAGATTGACGATTCTATCCGAATTTATCAAGATACATCATGAAGAGAGAGAGATCTATCCACTTGAAGACACTTTAGATATATTTCCCTACTTTAGATTTAATTATGTTGTAGCTTTTATTTATCTTTAAAGTTTTAGATATAGTTTTAGATATAGATATAGATATTCTATCCTTGAGTAGCAAGGTTTAGAAGCCTATAAATAAAGCCTTAGAGGGCTGGTTTTTCATTCAATTCCAACACACAACAATTAGGAGAAGAGTAGAGAGAGAGAGAGAGAGAGGCCGAGTGGAGCAGGGGAGCGAGAGTGATCCGGCTTTGTTTGGTTTGTATTTTCTTGAGTTTGGTTTAATGCAATTAGTTTCTTTTCATCAATCAATGTCTTAGTTTGCGATGAAGCGCGAGTAGTCCACCCACTTCTAGGGTTGGGGCGAGCCCGACGATAGCCATGCATAATTGAGGTAAAGATCCGACCTTTGTCATGTTTTGAGCATCTACTACTTTTTTATGTGTTTATTACCCATCTAAATGGAGGTCCATGATAACAACTTGGATTGTAAACATAAAATCAGTAGAGACAATTAGGGTTTCTTGAAAGAGTTGTCTAATTGATGGAAAAGGCGAAAGCTTGTCCTTTGATGCAATTCACATGATTATCTGTTTAAGTTATGCCTTATGCATGCTTGGTTATCGTTGTTGCAAACCCCAATCCTGGAAGTTCCTTTCATACATAGTTTTCATGTCTCACAAGCCTTTGCATTTATTTTCTTTCGTTTTAGTTTCTGTCTTACTCGATCTCGACCAACACTGGTCGATCTCGAGTTACTGATTCTCGATCTAGCATCGCTGTAGCTTCTGTGTGCAGGTACTCGACGAGCCAAGCCGACATCGACCAAGACTCTACTCGATCTCGAGTAGGACTTGTCGAGATCGACTAGCCCTGTGCATGTGACTGCTGCGCTGTTCGACTGTCCGATCTTCTATCGAGTTGCTGTACTCGAGATCTAGGACCCCTGTAGTCGACTTCTGTGAGATTTCTCCGCTGCCCAGGATCCGCTGACACGCTTCCTCGTGGATCGATCCTGACTTCCCACTACTGCATCGGGAGGAAGTCTTGTAATTATTTGCAAGGGACGGATTCGATCGGTTTGCTTTACTTTGTTTACTTACTGTTTTGCATTCTCGATTTACTCCTATCAACAAATTGGCGCCGTTGCCGGGGAAGCTATCATTCGCGCCTTAGGTAGTTAAAATCTCACATTTTCTTTGAGTCACTTTACAGGTGTATGCACCGTTCTGGTCAACCACCTGAGTTTGACGGCTTAGACGAACCAGAATGCCTTCTACACATCAGAGCTAAACTACAAAGAGCCATGGCAGCTGCTTAGACGCAAGAACAGCTGATTGGAAGGCTTACCAGGGAACTAGCCAAAAAAGATGCTGCTATCGCCACTGAGAAAGCAGCAAGGGAACAAGCAGAAGCTGAGCTTGCCCAATATCCAACTACTGCAGAGGATTATATGCATCCAACTCTCGTCGTGCCTGAATCGGCGATTCTTATCCCTGAAAACTCCTTTGAAATTCGCACTCAATTTCTGATAGAGCTTAAAAATAATGCTTTTTATGGAAAATTTAATGAGTGTCCTCTTGAACATATTACCAATTTTTCTGACATGTGCCGTACTCTTGCTGAAGGTACAACTTTGGAATATGTCAAGATGAAGGCTTTTCGCTGGTCTCTCGCTGGGCCTGCACTGAAGTGGCTTGAAGGGCTGAAACCAAGATCGCTCACAACATGGGCCCAAGTAGAGCAAGAGTTTCTGAATAAATTCTTTCCACCTGCCAAGACAGCACTTCTCCGCCAGAAAATCACAGCTTTCAAACAGAAGCCCGGGGAACCGCTAGCAAAGGCATGGGAACGCTACAAAGAACTGCTGCGATCTTGCCCTACTCATGGACAGCCACCCTACGTCATTCAGGAGATCTTCTTCAACTCTCTTGATCAAGTCACCAAGGACAGAATCAACCAGTATACTCGCTATGAGTATCTGACGATGCCGCCAGTTGACGCATGGGGTGTGCTAGACAAGCTCACCAATTATGAAAACAAATATGGGTCTACTGCAAACTATGAGGAGAACTCCTATGCCAGGCCAGCACCATCTATGCCACTCTATGAGCCAGCAAAGGAGATTGACCCAGATGTCAGGGAGCAGTTCTACAGAGACCAGAATCGCAAGCTCCTCAAGCAAGTCAAATACTTATCTGTCAACCAGCCTTGCATAGAATGCGGATCACAGCGGCACACCACTACTGAGTGCCCACACACTGAGCAAGTCAGGATGGCAGAAACACATGAGGAGGCAGCCTACGCAGGGGGTCCCAATCGCTATATGGGGGATCAAAGGTTCTACCAGCCACAATGGAACCAAGGTCCTCCTAGGAACCCCCCACCCTACAGAGCTCCAGGGCATCCAGAAAGGGATCAAAAGAAGGATGATCTGCAGCTGATCCTTGAGGAGATGCGTCGGAATCAGGGCACCATCAACAACCAGTTCCAGAACATCACTACAAAATTTGGAGAACTGGATATCTGGAAAAGAGGAATAGAGACCCAGTTGGGTCAAATCGCTGCACAGATCCCACGACCATCCGGACAGCTCCCTGGGCAAACATAACCAAATCCAAAGGGGAAGACTGGACACGTCGCAGCTATCAAACTCAGAAGCGGGCATCAATTACATGAGCCAGAGGTCGGGAAACAGCAAGGCAAGGCAGAACAGCAACTCGAGGCAGAGCAAAATCTACTCAATCTCGAGGAGAGTTTACTCGATCTCGACAAGCACTCACTCGACATAGACCAGAAGCTGAGCTCGGACTCCACTGCGCAGCCCAACAATTCCAAGTCGACAACCCAAGTCGATCTCGAGGAGCCACTAGTCGAGATCGAGGAGAAAAATCTGGCCGAGGTCGACGACTCTCCAGCACCTCCGACAGCTGATCTGGCTCTGAAGCAGAAAAAGCCACTGCCTTTCCCTTCCAAGGCACAGAAAGATCCCACTGCAGTTAGGTTTACCAGATTTGTCAATATGCTGCAAGAACTGAATGTTTCTATTCCTTTTACAGAAGCCCTGCAAGAGATGCATGGATATGTCAAATTTCTGAAGGAAATCCTGAGTAAGAAGCGATCCATCTCAGAGATCGCAGGCGAATGCAAAGTACTCCACTTCCCTGAGAAGAGACCTGACCCTGGTAAGTTTTCTGTTACTGTGGGTTTTGGATAATATAAATATGATTCTCTGTGTGATTTAGGAGCAAGCGTGAGCATCATGCCTCTATCAATCTGGCGGAAGGTAAAGATAGGATGCATAGAGCCTGTGGATGCCAAACTATACATGGCAAACAATACAGTGGTCATCCCTACAGGTATAGTTGAGAATGTCCCCGTCCAGGTTGGTAAATTCTTCGTTCCAGCAGATTTCCTTATCATAGACTGTGCTGAAGATCCTACTAGCCCTATTATTCTTGGTAGACCATTCTTAGCAACTGTTGATGCCAGAATTAGTGTTAAGAATCGATCACTCACCTTCACCATAGGCGATGAGGTTTTAGATTACTCTTTTGGCCCTGCAAAGGAGGAAATTTCATGGCTGGAGGTGAAAAGCATCAGCAACCACGGGACCAAACAAACAGCGGAGGAAAGCGCCAGCACTGTATTCGAGGTCGACAAGAGCTCCTCGATCTCGACAAGCCGCCTACTCGATCTCGACAAGACTTTGTCGATGTCGACTTCCTCTGTTGAGCCACTGACTTGCCCAGAGCCTAAGTATGGGGTTCCTGTACTCGAGGTCGACCAGCAGTACTCGACATCGACTAGCCCCAAGCCCAAAGATTTCTGTTTTGGGTTCGAAAAGGTAAGTTCAGGTATGAATCCTACTCCACCTCAGTCCATAAAGAAATTTTTCAATAATTTAAGGGGAGGTAAGGCCCCGTGGCGAGAAAATCTGCAAAAGCTAAGGGGTGGAAGGAAGAAAAAGAAAGAGAAGGGAGATGATGCAAGCAACCCCCTGTCAGCCGAGCTTGCATACTACCATCAGGACCTAGATGATCCAGGAGAAGGGCCAAGCATAAGCGGGCCCCACACAAATGGCCCTTGAGCGCAAACGGAGAAGTCGGCCTAGCGACTCTAAAATCTAGAGCATGTATATAAACTTTATGAATTTTGATACTTTTTGGTTTTTGGTTTTATGTCTTTTAGAATACTTCATGTGGATAGTCTTGTTTTTGCGTGCAATCTAACACTTTTAGGTCGGCAAGCAAATAAGGATCGCGAAAAGTGGAATAAAGAAGTCCCTAAAAAACAGTCAAAATCGACGAAGGCCAAGTCGACGACGACAAGGAGGAGCAGCCCAGACACTCGTCGATATCGAGTAGGCCAACTCGAGATCGACAAAGCCCAGAATGCCCCTCGACTTCAGAAACCACTGGACGCAGAAAAGCTCCTCGAGATCGAGTACACTGTACTCGAGATCGACAAACACATCTACTCGACATGCACTGATCAGCCATCCTCGATATGTTATCCTGTGAGTTCCTTCCTTTACTCTTGTTTTTATTTTTATACAGTGGGGACACTGTGTATTTTAAGTATGGGGTGGGGGAAGGGCTCATTATCATTATCATATGTTTTAGTCTTGCTTTTTGGTTTTACATGGTGAAATTTTAATTTTTATGTTATGCATTCATATTTAGATTTTATGCATTTTAATCTTTTGTCATACTTTAGTCTTGCTTTTGCATAAAAAAAATTAAAAAAATAAAAAAAAAATAGAAAATGTCGAAAAAAGAAAAAAAAATATGCATGTTTAACTTTTGCATTGTTTTAGTTTTTATACCCTAACTTAGATGTCCTATGATGATAAATAATGACTGACTTGATCATATAAATCCTATGGCATGTTTGGAAGGTTTAGCCTAAGTCCTCGAAATTGTTTTTTATGTGGATTGTGAACTTGTGATGAAATTGAGCACATATGATCCTAAGCTAAAAGTGAAAATCCAACAAAAATTGTCCCAGTGAGAATTTTGGCCTTATAGGGAGAACATTAAAAATCCCTCTGCTTTCTTGAGTGTATTTACTCTTCCTATGCATCTCTAAATGTTGTGATAGTTATTCAAAGCCAATGCATTTATATGTTTATGTTGATGAGAATTTAAATGATGGAGGCACCTTTTAAGCCAATTTTATCCTCTCTTTACCTACCCTGCATTATCCCTGCTTGAAGCCATAACATTAGGCTGAGACTTTTATTGTAAACTCCACAAAATTATCCTTAGCCCAATTGAGCCTGACCCCCATTTGGGAATTAAGACTTAGAATTGGTCGGAATGATGATTTATGGAAGGAATAAGCTTATGTTGCATTTCAAGTAGGAAGGATTGTTGGAATTTATTGAGATATGGGTTGGTTTTATATTTTTATCTTGCTATGCATACTATGTAAAAGGATTTTTTGGCTCACCTTATAAATGCACCATTTGTTTTATTTTCGTTTTCAAAAAAAAATCGAAAAGAAGAAGAGAAAGAGTACATATGTTTATAAATAAAGTGCATGAGCCAAATTTACCTTATTTCTTTCATTATTTCGCAAGATACATACTTTGGAGAGGTTGAGGAAGTTTGAAAGGTTACATACTTCATTAAGATAAATTGGAGAGTTTGGTTGATGCATATGATTGAGAAGTTATGGTTTGGTTGTGTTGGAGATTTAGGAGTCTTGATTCCCGAATTTTATTAAGCACCACATGGCCAAATAATTCCATACCTTATTATTTCTTACCAAGCCCCATTACAACCCCGCCGAATAGAATCTTCTTTGAAGACTTCTATTGAGCGAAGACCTCCTGATAATTCTTGTTGCATTTTCATAATTGGTTGCGAAGTGGATTTATATTTAAATTACAATGTTTATGAGATTGTATATGGAATTGAGTTGAGAGTTGATCTTCATAGCCTAAACACATTGAGATTTGAGTGTAAACACATTATCCCAGTGAGGTTGGATTTATACTGCCTATGCCTATGGTTCGCTCATATATGTGTGATGATGTTAAATTCACTTGTCTTACATTACTACTACTTGAGATGTTGCTTTTGACAAAGGCGAAGACTTGAAGGATGTGTTGTAGGTCTTGGTTATTGTTTGGTTATTGCTTGAGGACAAGCAAATCTAAGTATGGGGGGGTTTGATGTCTACAAAGTAGCCATGTCTTTATGCATGTTTTAGTTCCATATTCTTTACATTTTGAATATTTCGGGTTAGGAATATATCGGATTTATGTAGTATATGCGTATTTATCAGAAATGGAGATCTACATAAGTTTCTGTTTAATATTGCAGAATATGGAACCATTTCGGGAGAAAATCAAGAAGCGATAACCAGAGCACAAAGCTACTCGACATCGACAAGCCTTAGTCGATCTCGACAAGTCATGCCTAGACACCTGCCAGGATCGAGGAGCCTATGTCGAGAAGCTGAAGACGAAGAACCCGACTCCCGAACCTCCGTCGAGATCGAGTTAGGCTACTCGAGATCGACAAGACCTCGGAGACAACCCGGAGTCGAGGAGAGCATGTCCAGGGAGACTACCCGACCATGCCCGGATGCCCAACTCGAGATCGAGGAGTGTTCGTCGAGATCGACAAAGCCGAGGAGCCACACCCGGGCATGTCGAGAAGATCTACCCGACGCTGCCGAGAAGACCCAGTCGGTGAGCCACCCAACTCGATGTCGAGTAAGGGTCCTCGAGATCGAGTACACTTGTGAGCCAGAGTCCGAGCTTGTCGAGCATCAGCTAGCCGAGACGACCGAGTCAAGCCAGTCGACCGACAATCCTACTCGAGATCGAGTAGCCCTTTGTCGAGATCGAGGACGCCTCCAGGAGACGCGTTACGCGGTTTGATCAATTCTACTCGGTGTGAGATTACTTGGGCCCGAAGATTGACGATTCTATCCGAATTTATCAAGATACATCATGAAGAGAGAGAGAGATCTATCCACTTGAAGACACTTTAGATATATTTCCCTATTTTAGATTTAATTATGTTGTAGCTTTTATTTATCTTTAAAGTTTTAGATATAGTTTTAGATATAGATATAGATATTCTATCCTTGAGTAGCAAGGTTTAGAAGCCTATAAATAAAGCCTTAGAGGGCTGGTTTTTCATTCAATTCCAACACACAACAATTAGGAGAAGAGTAGAGAGAGAGAGAGAGAGAGGCCGAGTGGAGCAGGAGAGCGAGAGTGATCCGGCTTTGTTTGGTTTGTATTTTCTTGAGTTTGGTTTAATGCAATTAGTTTCTTTTCATCAATCAATGTCTTAGTTTGCGATGAAGCGCGAGTAGTCCACCCACTTCTAGGGTTGGGGCGAGCCCGACGATAGCCATGCATAATTGAGGTAAAGATCCGACCTTTGTCATGTTTTGAGCATCTACTACTTTTTTATGTGTTTATTACCCATCTAAATGGAGGTCCATGATAACAACTTGGATTGTAAACATAAAATCAGTAGAGACAATTAGGGTTTCTTGAAAGAGTTGTCTAACTGTTGGAAAAGACGAAAGCTTGTCCTTTGATGCAATTCACATGATTATCTGTTTAAGTTATGCCTTATGCATGCTTGGTTATCGTTGTTGCAAACCCCAATCCTGGAAGTTCCTTTCATACATAGTTTTCAAGTCTCACAAGCCTTTGCATTTATTTTCTTTCGTTTTAGTTTCTGACTTACTCGATCTCGACCAACACTGGTCGATCTCGAGTTACTGATTCTCGATCTAGCATCGCTGTAGCTTCTGTGTGCAGGTACTCGACGAGCCAAGCCGACATCGACCAAGACTCTACTCGATCTCGAGTAGGCCTTGTCGAGATCGACTAGCCCTGTGCCTGTGACTGCTGCGCTGTTCGACTGTCCGATCTTCTGTCGAGTTGTTGTACTCGAGATCTAGGACCCCTGTAGTCGACTTCTGTGAGATTTCTCCGCTGCCTAGGATCCGCTGACACGCTTCCTCGTGGATCGATCCTGACTTCCCACTACTGCATCGGGAGGAAGTCTTGTAATTATTTGCAAGGGACGGATTCGATCGGTTTGCTTTACTTTGTTTACTTACTGTTTTGCATTCTCGATTTCCTCCTTCAATAATTGACTGGGTATTGTGTGTTCTTAGGCAATTGCCTTGTTTCATGGAAAACAAAGAAGCAAAACACTGTTTCTAAATCTTCTGCTGAGGCTGAATACAGAAGCATGTCAACCACCACAAGTGAGTTAATTTGGGTAGAAGGCATATTGCAAGCATTGTCTGTCCTTGTGCCACAACCTATACCTCTATACTGTGATAGCAGATCTGTAATCCATATAGCTGAGAATCCAGTTTTCCATGAAAGAACTAAGCATCTGAAGATAGATTGTCACTTCATACGCCAGTATCTCATCACTGGCTTTATTCATCCACAGCATGTCAAGACAGGAGTTCAACTTGCAGACATTCTAACTAAACCTTTGGGTGAAAAGCAACACTTATTCTTTGCTCTCAAGTTGGGTCTTGTAGGATTCTCAACAAGCCCCACTTGAGGGGGGGATATGAAGTTGATATATACATGTTATATGTTTTCCTTATGCATATAACAGCTGCTATCTTAGCTCACTATCAGCTCATTTTGCTGAGCTCACTTTTCTGCATTTACATTGCATTCCAGCTGCATTTCAATTTGGTTGTAATAAGGGACAGCTAGCACTCTTTTGTTTGCTTGTGATCATCCAATCATAGGTGAGGATTCCATGCTAAATATGCTGGCCTCTCTCGATGTTTTCGAGTAGGGTTTTGGGTAATTGTGAAGAGCTGCAAGGTCATCTGGCCGCCTCTGCACATTTGCCATTTTGATATCAATGAAACAGTGACTGAGCTTCACTGATTTTAGAACTTTCTTCCTCTTATTTGCCTTATTCACTGCTAATGCAGTGTGCATTGATCTTCTGATCATATTATTCACAGTATTCATTTCTGTTTTGACTATTGTAAAGTAAAGACGCTTGACATGTCAATTTTATTTTATGTCTTATCTTAAGATATGTTAACACTTATATGTTAACACTTTTACAACTTAATACACTTAAAATTGCAAATCAAATAAAAAGATGGAATCTAGCTATATGGAGTATAGAATAAGGAGGTTATTATCTATATGGTGAAAATCTCATCAAATACAGCGGTATGACCACGCCTTCACAAGTAGAATGCTAGAATCTTATAGGTAAGAATCCAATTCCCTAGTCGAAAAATTATGACCACAATCGGATTGAGAGATAGAAGAAGTTGTTAAAGAATAAGTTGATCCCGTAAGCGGTGTAATTGTAAGTGCTGGTACACTAACCGCTCTTGGTCTTAGCTCCCGTTGAGATCCAATCCATTTCCAATTCCACTAGGCACGGTATCGTCATGTTATTTTGGTTGTTCGTGCATGCCTTATCTATCTCCCACCCACATCTGCGTTGGAGATCGACAGTTTCAATAGTCCCAACACGGTTCTAGAAACTATGTGGGATTGATGCCCATGATTTTAGTAACCTTGGTAAGCTTTAATATATGGATTCAAGATTTTACCAAAATTCTTAGGAAGGTCCCAAAGATTTCTTAATTTGTGACTGACTTAAGATTTTGAATTCAAATTTGGACAAATATCCCTTGAATTGGTAAATAAAGAGCGGTCATCTGGGGTTCGAATTTGGGACCTTTGAGTACTATCCGCGGTCATCCGGGGTTCGAATTGGGGACCTTTGGGTACTATACGCAAGTCCTTTCCAGTTGAACCATTCCGAAATGGTTGACAAATATCCCCATTACCATAACTTCTGAAATCGCGAGAATTTAAATTTGGGAAATATTCTCACTGCCACAACTTCTGAAATTGTGGGAAGCCCCCATCGACACAGTTTTAAAAATTGTGAAAAATTATCACGGTTGTAAAAATCGTAGATATAACCAACTTTTTGACAATATTTTAACCGTGAAAATATCAATTCATAACATGAACTGTATATACACTTTTGCCAAAAGTGCAAGCTTTCTATCAACTAAGGGCATTTTCTAATAAGAGTTTAAAATCTCCCTTAAAAATAGGAAATAATCCTACATTTCAGAAAGCTTTTAAACAAGGGGAGGTTTGGCAGGCTTGAAAGATTTTATTAGTTCATTTTATGGTGAATGAATATGATGCCCCAACTCAAAGTAAGGAAAACTTTTGAACAAACAAAACACTTGAAAAAACATAATTTATCTCTTCCCATACAATTTGTTATGGGCATCATATCTTTCTTGATATACATACAAGTTAGAATTAGAATCATAAAAAAAATGTCAACTCTAGTAATGAATAAAAAATGCTATAAAATGCATGATCATGTGGTGGATTGCACATATAATTGACTTACCAAAAATGACAAATGGAAGACAAAAACACCTGAAAAAAATAAAACGTGTGGATACTATTTAAAGATATAGATTAGGAGGATTAAACGTCTAAACAGTGCAAGCATGATATGGATGCACCAGATGCTTACCATATGCATCTATGCATAATGCATGCTCTATCATATTCCACTTCTGCCAATCCCAATTCCATTCCCTTTGTTTCCCATATATATCTACATGATTGATGATTCTCTTTTCTTCATCTGCAAATATATCCCACAATTAATGTGGCCTGTGGAAGAGGTCAGATGAGTGATCAGTAATTGGTTTCAGGAATAAAAATTTATTCACCATTGTTTGACATTTTAGATTTATTTAATGTTTTATATATTGGTCAGCTTATATGCACGACTAAATTTTCATCAAATGTATGATCATCCATTGGTTTTCAAGGTCGCTAAGTAATTTTGACCTGAAAAAACTTGCCAACATGGGAAGCTGATGTCGATAAGTTATTTTGCCGACATCGGCTTCCCGTGTTAGCAAGGTTTTTCAAACCAAAAACACATGTCGACACCAGAAACCGATGAACCCATCGTATGTTTGATGAAAAAGAACCGTGCAAATCTCACCAACAATAGTGTGGAAGCAACTTCTAAAATGAGAGGGGTTCCTTGTACGTACATATTGAGCACTGGTCCTGACCAACTCCTGTTTCCAGTTAAATTACCATGATTTATCTTCTCAGTTCTCACACAATTGACTTTGGACCGAAAGTAAAGAGCGGTCGTCTTGGGCAAGATTTGTCATCCCCAAAAAGTTGGAGTGGTCGCACTTTGTGTGGCAGCCCACACCGGAGCTTCTGTGCACCCTCACAGTCTCACAATGGAATTATGCACAGTGACTATTGACTAGTGAGTGTGTCTGCCACTTAATTCTAAATTACAATTATTTGTTCAATCATATCCACTAGGATTTACTGACTATATTAGCAGTATAAATTCTAGCTCCTCGTGCAAAATTAAATACTCGTAATTCTTACAGTACATGTTAATGCATGGAAATGTACTTATCTATAGACTGTCGAGTTCAAGAGTCGATAGCATTAGCAAGTGGATGAAAGACGAGCATATAGCAAGAATGGTTGATAACCACCATCCCAATATATGCATAATTTAGGAGTCGTTTATCCACTCCTTTAATTGAAATCATTAATGAATTATTCAAATTTCTGTGTTTGACAAAAATAAAAGACTAAATCAAGTTGATTCCAATCCCGTTGAAGTATTCATCTCAATTTTGGGTAATTCTATTCCAAAAAAAAAAAGTGTATGTAATCATTCATTTTAGATTTTGTAAATACTATAATAATAATAATCATTATGTATAATTATTACCAATACTATTTTATCCTATTATTATTTTCAATTTTATTTATTTATTATTATTATAATATTATTTTAGAAATGGTTTGTTACGACAATTTATCAAATAAAATGATTAAAAAAATTCATTTTAATTTATAATTTCATTTCATTTCGATTCCTTATTCTTATTTCGATGAAGACAGATATACCAAACATAGTCTAATAATGTCCATGAGATTGAATAAGTGCGTTTTTGGATTCCATTGCATTTTAATTATAATACACTTATAATTATAAGCACGTGAATAGTGTTTGATTACATATTTTACAAGGTTTTTAAAATAATATAAATTTTAAATAAAATACATTAGAAATTGTGTCAAATAAACACCCACTATTGGATAAATTTATAATTACATTATAAACTTAATATAATTGATTGACACAATTTATTAAATATTTTATTTATAATTTATATTATTTTAAATACAATATAAAATACAATAGAACACTATTCAAGTGCTTATAATTAAATGTATATTATAATTAAAATATAATGGAATCCAAACACCATTTAAATGTTTATAATTAGAATTATATTATAATTAAAATATAATGGAATCCAAGTACATTGCAAGGAACCTTGAAATGAGTTAAGGTTAAAAGTATTGGATTATACAACCGTGTTTATTTAGCAGAGTGAGTATCAATTAACAACGTTGATAAAATTACGTTTAATTATAATATTGGTATGCACAGGTTCGTGCTGAGAGAATGAAAGATGTGAAGAGACCCAAAGAGTCTCACATCAATAATATGAACAAAGAAGCCTTAGCATATAAACTGGTGGGTTACTCCTCCTATTGCATGGGCGCACGTGTGCACACGACCCCCGATTCCGAGTCCTAACGAACTTCAATAGTTGAATATATGACAATTAGTTGTTATAATGTTAAATTGAACAATTGGTTGTAATTTATAGTTTAATTGACTTAGATTTACATTGACCCCATACTTATTTTATGTTGACCTTAATCATAGGCTTAATTTGGTAAATAATGTACAAGTAGATAAATTAAAAAGAATTTGAGATAACTAATCAAACAAATTAGGAAAACGCCTTTCGTCATTAATATATATAGTTTAATTACACACCTTCGAACGGGTTGCCGCGGGAACTTGATTTAGCTTTTGGTTAGTGCAAGAACGTGAAGCTTTGAATTGTTTTTTGCTTAAAATTTCTAATGTTTTTATTAGGAAATAATTCGTTAAATGAGAAACTTAATCGTTCATGAATAATGTCAAGTTCTGTGACAAAGCGACAAATATGTGCAACCTTATCATCTACTCTATTGTCGTTATGGGGTACGTGAGAGATTGTGAAAAGTTTATTTATCTCACTCTTGTTAAGCACCATCGCCTTCAGGAGATCAGTAGGCTTTCTTCGTAGCTTAATTCGTCGCCACCGGTAAGTCTCTGTAGAAGCCATGTTCTCAATCTTCTGGTTTTCTTTCTCAGTCACTCTATTGTTGGTTTTCTTTCTCAATATGTGAAGACTGAAGAGGTATATTTTGTTTGTTGAGAAAGAGGAGACTAGAAGAAGTTCTTCTTTCTTTTATTTTCTTTTCCTAACTCGTGGTAAAATGTATCATGTTCCCATGTTCTTAAGCTTCAAAGTTTTTAATTTACAACTTCAAAGTTTCTGATTTGTAGGTTCCAACTTCAGATGTAACTTTGTACTAATTATATAGATATTCTAATATTCAAATGTGTTGGACTTGGAGTGAAGTTTGAGCTTGAATACAAATCAAGCTATAAATATGAACACATAGATTATGTAAACGAGCTCACGAGCTCGAGCACCTTCCCCAGCTTGAGAGCCGAGCTCGAGTACTTGCTTGGGCTCATTTTCATACGGAGCGATCGAGCTCGAACTTGGCTCGTTTTTAAACAAGCCGAGCTTGAACATGAAGCACTCTAGCTTGTAAGCTCGTATTAACCACCCCTACCAGAAACCCCCTACCGGTGGCTGAGAGGCCACCTCTCTCTACCTCCACCCCGAGTTCCCCTTCCCCCTCCGCCACCTCTGTGAGCTCGCTCTCTCCTTCCACGACACCGAGGACCCTCTCGAACCGATTCTACTCCAACCATTTCACTATGCCGATCACCTGTTCGATGAAATGCTCAAGCTGCAGCCCTGCCTTGTGAGTTGGAATTTGACTCACCAGTGGTCGATTAATGGTCGTGTTTGATTCCATTGTCTTGCTGTTTAGGTTTGAGATCAACAATTAACAGTCCTGCTGATCTCAAGAGAAGGTTTAAGGACCGAGGAGATTTTTGGTGAGAAGGAAGGTTGGTTGATGGGGAAGGGAGGGGAGGGTAATAATGTGAGGCCATTTTTGATATTTTCATCCTAAACACCAAGCACCATTCAACATATTTTTTTTTAAAAAAAATCCAATTTCAACGTCTCCAAAATCTAAAAAAAAACTCCCAAGTAAAAACTCTCCCTCGCCGGAAAACCAAAACCCCTTGTTAGGGGCTCAACTTCGACAACCTCTATAGAGGCCAAATAAATCCTCTTCGTAGGTCGAATACCACCTCTTCGAAGGCCTAAAACCCCTCTTCGGAGGTTAAAAACCAACCCCGTTGGTCCAAGGCTTCGGGCCCGCCCCCCGCCTTGTGCCGTTGGTCTCTTGCTCGAGGTAGGCGTCGCTGCTCTGCGTGCCCCCCTCCCCCGGGTCGGCGATTCGGGCTGCCTTGGCTTGCCTGGTTCTTTCTCACGCTACTTCTTGCCTCGCTCGTTTTTGGGGCGAATCTCCCCTTGAAATCTCTAATTAATTTGGGGCTTTTTGCCCTGGTTGAATTCCGCCGGTGTTGGTCCGTTTCAGTCGTTCTCCTCGGTGTGCTCAGGTTCTGCGGTTCCTCTGACCCCCTATCGTCCACTTCCCTTCTTTGTCAAAGCTGGGTCTTCTGAACCCCATTCCTCCAATTTCTAGACCCAGTTGTGCGTGTGGCCCTTGGGTCCGCTCGCGCTCGCTCCTCCTGAATCCATGGCTGTGTTTGTGGACTATGTCTCTCCCGGCATCTTCCATCGGCTACTTTGGGTGGGGTGCTCTTGGGTCTAATGGTTTCGGCCTGGGCTTGGTGCCGCTACCCCTGCTGCCTCCCTTCCAACGATCGTAGCTCGATCGCCGGATGCCCTTGTATCCCATGGCGTCTCGCGGCCCGTTTTACCCCTTGGCTTCCTCACGGCTCATCAGCCTGATCGTCTGCGCGATGCCGACTTCGTTGGCCTTGGTCGGATGAGCGTCGCCTCGACGCCTTTTGTTATTCTTGCTGAAGGGTTTCCATGAGGAGTGCTTTGCACTGATCTCCCTTTGGGCCCGAGTGGTGTTATTTGGGCCCAAAGCTGGCCCGTTGGATTAAAGAATAAATTAAATAAAATTAAATGTAGTGAGTTTTATTAATTAAAGTTAAATAAATAATGCCTTGTGGGTTTGCGTAAATCCCGCTTGGGTTTCTGGTGCGTTTGGTTCAGGTGTTATGTGGCTCCACTTTTTGCGTGACCGGACTTTCTTCTCCATTTGATGAGGTTCTGGCAGTCGGAGTCGGGTTAGGCTGGGGTCATGGCAATGTGTATTGATGCGTCTCCTTTAATTTCTCCGGAAGAATGGTTCCTTGGAGGTTCGTCTTCACTGCCCACAGGTGACTCCCGATGTGTCGCTGGCCTACGATGCTGCTTCAAGGTAGTGCTTGGCTTCGTCCTTCATCTACGTCCTCGTCTTGTTCTGCTTAGTTTTGTTTAGTTTCGCATTGTAGAACACTTTTGTCTGTATTTTGCACCACCTTTGTATTTTCATTTGTTTTAGACGGTTGTCCGTCCGCCGACTTGTCAGCCTTCGAGGTTCAGATTTGTCTGGCAGCAAATGTAAACATTTGCACAAGGTGTTAAAAAATGCACATCACTTTTTGATATATTGTGTATTTTATACACACCAATCTCTAAAAAATTTGATTGAATTAAAAAGGAAAAAGAAAAACTTAAAAACAACAAATAGAAATGATTCCTACTTTATTGAAAAGTGATAAAAAAAAAATGCACATTGAGGTGGTGTGCTTATATTTGAACACTTTATGTACAATTGTGCAAATTTTGAACACCAAAAGTAATTATTAGAGCACAATTTATATCATCAAAATGTATATATTTAAACATTTAAACCATATCATTGTCGTGAGGTCTACGGAGTATTTCCCAATTAAAGCGTACAGCAAAACCGAACCGTTCGCGTGTATAAAAAGACTCCACACCCTCCCACCTGTCCACCTGTCTTCTTCCTCCCTCATAACGTACAGCGCCATTTATCGCTTCTTGCTATCTTCGTAAACGCTCTCTCTCCCTCTTCTCTCTCGTTTCTGTTACATTTATTCCTTTAATCGTTCCTCTCGGGCTCAGGCTCGCTATTCATTGCTCGACTGCGTTTTTCGAGATCTACGCATCTTTGTTTTTGCAATCGACATTGAAACTTTGACATTTTTGTTCTCAAATCAGGAGTTTCGGTGTCGGAATCTGGTTGATTTGAACGCTGTTTGAAATTTCCTGGCGAAATCGGGGTTATGGTGGTGGAGGATAGAAGGATCATGACGTTGTTGGAGGAGGAGGAGACGGAAATTGTTGACAAGGAGTTGGTTTCGCCGGAAGCGTTTGCGATTACCAAAGACGTGCCGAATCCGTCCACGCTTGTTGTTGGCTACGCTCTCACGTCGAAAAAGACCAAGAGTTTTTTGCAGCCAAAGCTCGAGAACGTTGCTAGGTACCATATCACTCTAAAATTTAAATTTTTTTGAAGAATTTGAAGAGAAAAATGTCAGTGCACTTGTGAGAAATTTTGATTGTAATACTACTTGATAATAGTAAATAGATCATTGTTTTCTTTGACTGGTTAACTTTGGTCGCTTCAACGATCTAGTTTTGGTGGGGGACTTGGTTCTACATTCTTAATTTTGTTCCAGATTCGTCGAATGCTTTGGATCACCTTCGGGAAATTACTGTTGTTGTACAGGAGAAATAAGAATCTGATTGCTCATTTTGCACTAGCTAAAAGTTTGTTGAATATTCCGCCGACAGTTGTGGAACTGTTTTTGGGATTCTTACTGTTACAGCTTGGTGGCTGTGCAAGGTTTTGATTCTTCCCTGCAAATAGTTGAATATTTCTTGTTTTACCCTGATTACCTCGGTGGTGATTTTTTTTTTTTTTTGCCAAGGTCGTAGATATCTTCATGTCATTCCAATTCTGAAATATTAATTTCCCTCCTTCCCTTGTTATAAATGAAATTAACAGTTCTCCTGTTTTCAGTTTTCTGGAAGTAGATCTATTTGAGTCTCAATCCTTAAGTATTTGTTTAGTTTATGCCTTTAATCAGATTGGTAGCCAGTGATTACTCTATAACAAAGGGGAGCTTAGAAGTTGCTTATGAGGAAGATGCCACTAATGATGTTTATTAGGGATTAGAAATAGTTGGGTGAAGCTTTAGAGGTGTGGAAGTTGAAGCTACTTGCCCACTGGGAAAGACTTACATGCTGTCTTGTCGTGTTGGTCTATGGAGCTTGTTGCATGGTTCTTCTTGGCACACTTTATGTGTAAATAGTTTGTCTATCTAAAATCTCTGTGGAGAAGTTTTTCATGAGTCTGAAGAATGGATATGGTTTTTGTCTTTCGGAATGGGTATTGAATGAATGGTACATATGTGTGTGAGGTTACATCTTTCTTGTCGCTGCTAGCTGCTAACTGCAACAAAACCTTTGTATTATCTAGGCTCAAAGGAATTTGTTTTGTTGCCATTGATCTGAGCACTCCCCTTTCTGAGCAAGGTCCATTTGACATTTTGTTACATAAGGTAATGATCTAGTATTCAATTCCAATTTCCCTCTCTGAGTGAAGACGTAAACTGGGAGAAGTTTTGTAGCTCTATTAACATCGAACCAATTTCTGTATATTTGATTAATTTCCCCTTTTTTCTGCAGTTATCTGGAAAAGAATGGCGCCAAATACTTGAGGTTGGAATATATCCCTCCTTGTGACATTCTTTTTGTTTATGGATGAGTTTTAGTAGAGATCATCTGTAAGCTTGTGTTACCACAATGCTGTCTTGTGTCTGCTATAATATCAATCCATGGGTATGTAGAAGTCAGTGTTTTGTTCTTTTGTGATTCTTAGAGATGAGAAAACATTCACTGAAAATAATATCTTTGGGATTCACCTCAGTTGCTTGTCTGTGACAGACCTATTTGAGCTCTGTTTGATAATTTTGTATGTAATTTGAAATCAATGCTTCTAAGTTTCATTAAAAGGCATTAGAGTTAGGAGATTTACCCTCTCCCCTATGCATTCCCCAGAATATTATGCAGAGAACTTCTGTGTTATGTCCATATTCATCCGGCCTGAGTAAATTCTTATGTTTTCATCCATATTGTGTAATATGATAGAGGTTGAGTTAGTCTAGTGATTATTCCAAAAGACTATCTAATACATATTGTCTCTTACCACAAGTGAATGTTGTGCAGGATTATAGACTAACACATCCCGAAGTCACTGTCTTGGATCCTCCAGATGCCATTCAACACCTCAATAATCGCCAGTCAATGCTGCAAGATGTTGCCAACTTGAATCTGTCCAACACCTATGGTATGATATTCCATCGATGTTTTGAATGGGTAGTGTTGTATTTGATGACTTCTTCTCACATAAAAACAAGGTCTGAGTTCGTTCTACAGGTGGCATATATATCTTTCATTATATGTTATGACAGGGACAAAGAAATTAAGGTAGATGATCCAACTGCAGGTACAGTTGGAGTTCCAAGACAATTAGTCATACAGGAAGACGCGTCATTCATCCCAGAAGCAGTTGCTGCAGCAAGATTCTCATTTCCTCTTGGTAATGTTATTCTAACCCTGTATTGTTTATATTTAAATGGTTTTTAACTTTTTACTCAACTTGCTTGGGGGTAAGAGATTGTACATCTTGACCGCCACGACCTTGAGTAGATAAGAAAGTCAACAAGTACATTTTAGGCAGACTTATTTTTCAGCAGTGTCAAATGCTACTACTAGTTACTAGTAGAATACTGAGAATCCAATTTATCAAGAAAACCCTTTATATCTAAGGGTTGTTCTAACACATGGAAGTAATAATGCAGTTGCGAAACCTCTAGTTGCGGATGGGACTGCAAAGTCACATGCATTATCCCTTGCTTATGACGAATACTCCCTCAAGAACCTTGAACCACCTATTGTCTTACAGGAGTTTGTGAACCATGGTAATTTCCATATCTCTGGCTACTAAACATATACTATGAAATTATTCCCAAATACTGATAATTCGTCAAATTTGTTTGATTGTGAGATTCTAATCGCTTTTTTTTTATTACTGTGTTGCGTACTTTAGGCGGTGTGCTCTTCAAAGTATACATTGTTGGCGAGACTATAAAGGTCGTGAGGAGATTCTCATTACCTAATGTTAGTAAACACGAACTGTCAAGAAAGGCTGGAGTGTTCCATTTTCCAAGGGTTTCCTGTGCTGCAGCTTCAGCAGATGATGCAGATCTTGCTCCAAGTGTTGGTGGTAAGCTATTGGAAATCTATCTTTCTTAGAACAAAAATCCTTTACTGCATCTATGGAACCCACTAAATTTGTTCTTTAATCCTCCATCCCTTGCAGAGCATCCACCTCGTCCTTTATTGGAAAAGTTAGGAAGAGAACTTCGTCGACGACTGGTATGCATTTTCCCAATTCCCCTAATTGCTATGAAAATCTGTGTTGCTGCATATTCTGTTGGCCCATTTAGATCATACCAACGACGCCTAATGTAATCAACCATTTGCCTTCTTTGTGGGTTCTTGCAGGGGCTGCGGCTCTTCAATCTAGACATTATCCGAGAACATGGGAGCCTGAATAAGTTTTATGTCATTGACATCAATTACTTCCCCGGTAAGTGCAAAGGACTTGAGTAACAAAACTGATCCTTGCGGTATATATAACAAGATTCGATACATTCTCACAACAGGCGATCAATTTGCAACAGGTTACGGAAAAATGCCCGAGTATGAGCATATATTTACAGACTTCCTTTTGAGCCTAGTAGAGAGCAAGCACAACAAGCATCTGACAAGCGGGCATTGAGATAACTCGAACTTACGGATGTGAAGCAATGACATATGGTTCGAAAGCTTGTGGGTATGAGAGGAAAAAGAGAGATGGTAATGATGTGCCCCTAAGGTAGAAAGAAGTAAGAGAGGCACTCCATGAGAGCATTCAAATCAGAGGGGAGATGTGCCATTTAGGGAGTCAAAAATGGTTTGGTTTGGTCTGTTTTCTGTGGCTTGCAGCTGTGCTTGTGGATGGCGATGTTGTGCCAAATCGCAACCCCTGGGCTCGGGCTTCAGTTTTGTAAAGAGAGCTGTTTGAAATTGAAATAAATTAAGCTGTGGTTATCAAAAAAAGAAATAAATAAGATGTCAATATGAAACATGTTCTTGTTGGGGTTGGGCTGGCCAAGAGGCCCAAGCCACAAAGTTTGGCCATTCCCTTTTTAGGGCCCAAGTTCCTTTTTTAAATTTGGATTTTAAAAAAAATTCTGGATTAGGTACTGTATGATTCATGTAAATAGTTCTCTCCCGGTAAATTCATGTTTTTAAGATGATTTGAATTTCTAAGCTCTTGCCACTGGGCGAGGTGCTTGTTACTTGTTAGGAAGAGAGTGTCTTATTGAATATTCCAAGCTTTTCAAGGTTAAATTCAATCAAAATTTATATACATTCACACTATATTAGAATTAAGGTTAGTTTAAAGCTAATCCCTTTTAGTTCGTCTATTTTGTTAATGATAAGTGTATGCTTCAATCTTCATTAACTAACTATGTTAGTTAATCTATCCGTACCTCTTCATCATTTGTCAATTCTAATGTGCGGCTAATCCGAACCTTCGCATGTGGGCTTGAATCATCTCAACCAAATGTATTTTGTCTGATCTTGTAATGTTCTTCCTTGATGGTGTCGAGTTAGGGATAGAGAAGGTGGAAGCAAGGACGTCGAAACAAGAGCGCCAAGGATGCTCAGCAGTATTAGGGTAGGGTGCTCTTAGATGGATCGAAAATGCTCGGGCGACGCTTGCAAGTGCTCAACAATGCTCGAGCAAAGTGCTCGGGCGTGTCTGGGGTAGGGCTGTTACTTGAGCCGAGTAGCTCGAGCTCGGCTCGGGCTCGGCTCGAAAAAAGCTCGACTCGGGCTCGCTCGAATTAAATATGAGCCAAGCTTGAGCAGAATTCTGAGCTCGAGCTCGGCTCGGGTAGCTCGTATAGCTCATTTTATGGGTGAAATTACAATTCTCCCCCTATTTTTTATTTAACCCCATGTAAATAGGTTTTATTTAACCCCTTGTAAATAGGGCGTATATCTCGTTTCGTAGGTGAAATTACAGTTCTGTCCCTAGGTTTTATTTAACCTCTTCTTCTAAAGAGTCTGTCAGCCGCTTTGCATTTTGGACTCCATTCACTTTGAATCACAGATCTACATTTTGTGAGTAGCTCGAGCTCGACTCGACTCGGCTCGAGAAAATGAGGCTCGAGCTCGGCTCGTTTGTAAACGAGCCAAGCTTGAACACCCACTACTCGAGCTCGTTAGCTCGTATATCAGCCCTAGTCTGGGGCAACGCTCTGACACATCTGGGCAGCGCTCAGGCACTGTTGGGGCACAAGGGTGGTGATTAGGGTTTTGTGTGGGCAGTTGTTGGTGATTGTGATTAAAGCCAAATGTGTTTGGATGCATTTGCAAATGCGAAAGCTAGAATTTTGAGGTTGGGATTGTAAAACAACTAGTCAAATGCTCCACAATTAATTTCAATCTTTTTTATTCCATGTGAGTTATAAATATTTATAGGAAAACCAAATCTAGTTTCTAACTAGATAATCTCTAACTCAATTCTATATATAACAATAAGAGCATGTGCATTGGAGGCCCCTAGGCTCTTACAATTGCCAACTAAGCAAAAAATATAAAAGGAAAAGCAAAAGAGTTAAGAGCCCCATCCCGGAGGCCCTTATACAAGAGCCTAAAAAGTGAAGCCCTTAGCACGTACAACGACAATACATGTGAATTAACCCTATAAAAAATGATTTTTAGACATTTTCTATTATTATAAAATAAAATAAAAATTATATTCAAGTGTGAATTAATTTTATCTAACCATAGACACCCATTTTGTATATGTTATTTTTTAAAATAAGTTACACTAATAATACCCATATACTATTAATTTTATCACATAGGGTAACATTTGTGTCATTGCATTTTCCGTTTCAACAATTGCATTTTCAGTTTCATTTGTTTGTATCGTTATTTGGTAAGGTTTGTGTGTCATTGCATTTTCCGTTTCATTCTTGTTATCGTTGTATCGTGTAACGTTTATATCAAGTTGAATGCTATGTGTAACGTTTATTTTTTCTCTATTTTACAACAACAACAACAACAACAACAACAACAGTGCATAAAAACATTTTACAAGAAATTAGTGGGTAGCCGAGATACTATCTGGGCACCCACTCCCTTAGCGATAACAATAATAATAATAATTTAGTAATTGAAAAAGGTAAATAATAAAATGTAACTTAAGGGCCCGAGAGTGGGGCTCTTGATGAGGGTGCAAATAATAAAAAGATGGAATGGGACCCTTAAACTGATGTGGCAGAGGAAAAGTAAGTTAAGGGCCCGAGGCCCGGGCCCTCTACTGTGCATGCTCTAAGCTATAAACTAATTCATAATATAAATACGGTTTGTCTATTATGTGTCCCAATGACATATGATTGATACTTTATTGGAAAATAAAACCCTAAAAAAGGGATAAACCCTATAATCTAATTTAAAATTGGATAAACCGGGAGTATCTAGGAGAAATATTTCCCAATGGGGTTTCTTATGGGTGTATGATAGAAAAAACGATATAAATATATTTTTTTGTTAAAAAAAACGATATAAATATATCGTAACTAAATGCTTATTAAAAAAATCACAAGACTTTCCTGATTTGTTTATTCAACCTAACTAAAAATTCCTAAAATAAGTAATTTCCCAATTAGACTCTAATTAAAATAGGAGTTACTAAAAATAGAAACTAATAAAAATAACTAAATAAAATATAGTCTAATTTTTTCTCCATGAACTCCCAAGGTGTAGCCTTCTTGTTAGTCTTGAGAAGCACACCTCTCTCCTCAAGTAGTGTTCAAACTGCACTTCATTCATCGTCTAGATTAACGTTATTATTTGACTCACATAAGGTAATATTCCTTGACTGCATCAAATTCCCCCAGCAAATTCGCAACATTTGACAATTACAGACTTTACGGTTGTGTTTTTTAAGGAGTTAAAAACTATATAAAATGAATTTATAAAAAAAATTAATACTTAGTACTACGTACTAATAAATATCAATTTATAAAAAAAATTGATTAAAAATAATACATTTCATAGAGTTTTTAATTTATTAAAAAACATGCAAAAAGTCCAGCAAATTTATTTTAGAAAAGAGGTAGCAGCATTGTAAAATGCACCGTGGGATATTTGGGCCAACTCGATTTTACATAAAGGCCCATCCAATTGGGATTTTTATTTGGCCAAATTGCAGAAAACCACCCTTTAAATAGGTTGTTTTGCGTGAAACCATCCCTTAAAACGAAAATTGCAGAAAACCACCCTTTAAAACTGTTTTCTTTGCAAAGTCACACCCATCACCTAATTTTTGTTAATTAAATGTTAAAGTGTGTGGAAATTTAATTACACCCCTTATTATTATTCTTATTATTATTATTTTACTCATTTCAATTGATATTAGTTGATATTTAACTTTTTGACATATTTTTCAAAAGCAAAAAACACTATAAATATTAAAAAAAAAGTTTTTTTAAAAAAATAATTTCATACTTACAAAAAAAATCTATAAAAAAATGATGTGTAATTTATGTTTTATACATATAAAAAAAATGTGTAATACTAGGGCTACTTGAAGAAAATAATTTTTTTAAAAAAATTATGTTTCATATAGTTTTTATTATTCTAAAAATGTATGTGGAATAGTGAACATATTTTTAGAATAATAAAAACTATATAACATATCATTTTTTAAAATGTATTTCCTTTGAGTAACCATTTAGTAATATACACTTTTTAAAATATATAAAACATCAATCATATCTATTTTTTATAGAGTGTTTTTACTAATAAGTGTGAAATTATATTTAAAAAATGATATTTTATTAAAAAAATTACTTTTGAAAAACATGTTAAAAAGTAAAAATTAATTAATACCGATTGGGTAAAGTAAAATAATAATAATAATAATAATAAGGGGTATAATTAAATTTCCACACACTTTAACATTTAATTAACAAAAATTTGGTGATGGGTGTGACTTTGCAAAGAAAACAGTTTTAAAGGGTGGTTTTCTGCAATTTTCGTTTTAAGGGGTGGTTTCACGCAAAACAGCCTATTTAAAGGGTGGTTTTCTGCAATTTGGCCTTTTTATTTTCACGGCGTTCAATTTATTTAAGGCTTTCGATTTGAATCAACACCTCCAAATTCCTATGATGTCACCCAGGGTAGCTTCAACTCAACAACTCCATTTATTATTGAGTTGTGATTTTGAAGTCCAAATTGCTGAATCTCAAATTCAGAAAATGTTTTTTATACGTTTTTAACTGGCTTGGGATGAGTATCTGATTTGCTGCTATACTATGAAAAATCATGCAGCTAAAACATAAAATAGTAAAATTTAATTTTAAAATCAATTAACAATGGGATAAAAATTTCCCAAACTTATATACTCCGTATAAAACTTATATTGTTCATATTTTCGACGTGCGATCTATTTTCCTTTTGGAATCTTTTAAAAAGAAAAATATGATATGGAAGATGGGATGAAATGGAGAAATAGTGAGCGCCGAATGGGAAAGAGAAAACGCACCACCTCGGTGAAGAAGGATAGCAACGGGCAACAGCCAACAGCCAACAGGGGTCCCACAGGCAATCACATCGGTTGATAGACTCCCACCATCTAACTTCTCCACCTTTGATTTAACGGAGGTGAGTGGGCCCCACACTTAGGGTTCCCGTGGGCCCACCTCCCACATGGCTTGTATCGAATCCTTGCCGGGCCCTTAAGGCCCATCATTACTACATCCGGCCCATTTCAATCTCAAATGCCCTCCCAATTAAGAAAAATTCAAATGAATAACCTAAATAAATAAAGAGAGAAAGGGACGGCCATCTCATATTTTGCCAAACCCTTTAACCCTCATATTTTGATCATTATGAACAATATCTTAGACAGCATAGCTCAAACTTGTCTGAACTCGAATTTTTACCTAATAAAAATAATAATACTACCTCCGTTCGGAAACACTTTACTATTTATGCACGCTTTTTTAGGAGATAAAAACTATATAAAATATTTATTTTTTATAATAATTTTTTTTACAACTTCGTAGTTATTATTAATAAGTACAAACTTGTTAAAAAAAATTTATAAAAAAATGAATATTTTATACAGTTTTTATCATTCTAAAAAAACGTGCATAGATAGTAAACGACAAGTTTTGCCGAACGGATGGAGTATTAAACAACAATGTCTCCGCTACTTATTAGTGATTTTAAACAAGCATTAATAAGTGAATTTAATAATCTGTGTATGTGCCTGAATCTCAGGCCTCCATGTTTGTCCAAAGGTTAGAAATTTTAAGTGTTTTTTTTTTTTTTATGACGAGGAACCCACATTTAGCAGTACACCTCGGGCACGTGACCCAGTCGTCAAGAGTCACGTACCAGGTAAATCGACTTGTACCGACCGGCTCGACCCACTGGGCCACTGGTAGGGGAACAACTTTATTTTAAGTACGTTGGATACAATGGTAGACAAATTTGGAGGAATGGAATGTGGACGTTCCAATTCTACAAGTGTTCTATAATCACCCTCACTATGATCTTCAACAACTTTATTTTTGTTGCCCCGTTACCCAACAACGTATTCAGAAATAATTAAATTGGAGTGGGGAGGTTGAATTTTTCATATTAAAATTTTATGACTACTACAAATTTGTCAAAATTATCTTATATATTGATCTACATGCCCCCAAAATTCTTTTCTAGAAAAAAATTAAATAAATTAGGGCTGACAGACATACATCGGGTACGTAGATGCAACCGGAAACATGTATCTCCGGCAATATGGATCACCGGAAAATCCCACATAGTGCTGCAAGGCGCTTCTCCGTGTCCTAACCACTGCCAGGATAGTTTCTCCGATGGGTGTGGTAGTGGCGGAGGGTGGGGAGTAGGCTAGGTCGGTGTCTGAGTTATTTTTCCATGTGTTCCAATAGCACTAGCTAGTGTTATGCCCGCACCTTAGACATGAATATTTAATTAATTTGATATTAATTTTTTATATTTAAAAGTGTGTGTATGTGTTACTTTATAATTTATATAATTATCATGGTTAGTTATACTTATAACAAGAAAATTATATTGATACTCTTTATTTTTATGTAAAAAGTAAAAAAACAAATATATGAAATTATTTGAAAATCTAATCTAATCTAATTTTATAAACTGCGTATAAAATAAATGATAAGTAGTGAGATGAGTAGTGCATGTGATGAGTAATAAGATCTGACAACGTGGATGATTTTAATTGGTCCATATAGATAGTAAAATAGCATAGATAATGTAGTACATTTCAGAAGACATCACGTGGATTAGATAGGATCGGAAATGGGGTGTGGACATCCAATTCACAATTTCACACGCAGCATTTTTACGGGCGAAAACCCGCTAAAAGCGGGTGACGGGTGATGTGAATGATGGGTGAAATGGCCAAGTGGGTAATGGGGTGGGTATGGATGATGGTTTTTCATCCAATACTCGCTCCAATAACCCACCCCATCAACTCGCACCAATAATCACCCAATAAGAATCCAATAACCCACTTAAACATATGATTTTACTTTTCTACCCCCTTAAAAAACCCATAAATTTCTTTCTTTTGCTATCATTTTCTGACATTGATTTTATATTATGCTTTTATATTTGAGTTTATATTGTTAGTAGATTATGTAGTTAATTCGAAAACTAGATTATGTATTAATTAATCCGAAAATGTTTCTATATTGTGATATTGTGTTTATATTATTATTAGCTAATCCGAAAATGCTTCTATGTTGGATGATCTTATTGAAGATATTCTCGTATTTTTTATTTTCTAAGTTATGTATTTCCACGTATTGTTGAACTAGATCATGGAATATTTTTTATTTTACAAGTTGTGTATTTTTCACGTATTATTGAACTTGATATCTTTGTATGTGTTTTTAAGGTATATATTTCATATAATATTTGAAAATAAAAAATTTTGGTTCGTTTTATTGAATATCCATTAATAATTACCCGCTCCACCCGCTCACCCGCATAGGTTGGATGCGGGTGAAAGATTTGTGGGTGACAGAGCGGGGTGGGTGAAAGTTTATACTCGTGGAGCGGGTGATGGAAGAAACTATTCCGGAATGACTCACTGGAAAGAACTTGTGGGTAGTACCCATATATAGGTCCTCGGTTCGAATCGCAGAATGGCCACTCTTTATTTACCAATTCAAGGAGCAGGTGAATATGGAAGGCTTTCCCCTATAACTCGTTCCATTTCCAACTCTAGATGAGAGTTCTCTAATAATACCACCTAAAATAGATTTGCTTCTAAGAGCCCCGCCTCTCCTTTTAACCAAAAAAAAAATTATAGATTTGCTTCTACTTTGATATACTACGTACTGTAGATTAATACTGTAGATAGATATACTACGTACTGTAGATTAATTTAATACACTATAATGCATAATTAATTAGTATTTGGAAGTCCAAAAAATAAAATAAATAATAATAAATAATAATAATAATAATAATATAGTAATAATAATAATAATAAAAGCTCCCGCGTAGTTTTCGCGCGCTGCTGGTCTCACCGATTGAAAGTCCAACCCATGCAAGAAGTGTGACTGCAGTGCAGTGCAGCAGAATAACGCAGCACCTCTCTCTCTCTCTCTCTCTCTCTCTCTCTCTCTCTCTCTCTCTCTCTCTCTCTTCAGTCTCCTCTTCATCTTTCACTTCACTCGCTCTTTAGTGTCAGTTTCTCCTTTTTCTTGTCTAATCCTAGCTCTTACATTAATCACCAAATTTTTTTGTCATTTAATCTCTGTCTAATCCTGTTACAGATAAAAATAAAATAAATTAAAAGTTTTATTTTTAAAAAAAAATTGAAAAAAATAAAAAATTATTTCAAAGCAAACTAAATCAATGAATCTTACTTTTTGGTCTCTTATATAAGCAACCTTTTTCATCATTTTTTCCTATTTGGCAATTGATAATAGCTCAAAGTCTCGCCACTACAATGAGACCTTTGGTGCAACACAAAATATTTGAGGTATTTTTTTATTCATAAAAAAAATATAAAAATTATATTTACATTGTACCTATCAAATAATATATATTTGCATATTTTTTTCTTTCAAAATGATATTTTAATAAGTATTATAATTAATATTCTAAAATAATGACTCTTTTAATTTTAATATTTTTTAAATATCATTTTATATTACAAAATACCTTAAATATTTTTGTGTTATACCAAGGGTTTCATTGTAGGGTGTAGGAGATCCTCACTCCACCATTACACAAGTAAGGATCTCCTACAACACCCCATGCACCCTTGTGTGCAGGGGCGGAGCCAGGGGGTGCTTGGGGTGCTCGAACACCCCCCTGGCGGGAAAAAATATACAAATTTTTTTTTTTTTACATATATTTAGTATTTTTAAGATAATATAAGATCTTTAAAGTATATTTTAAACAAAAGTGCTCTCTAGCTCAAGTGGTAAGGAAAGGATGGAAGGAGAATCAAAATCAAAAGGTTTTGGGTTCAATTCTCAACTCTTTCACTTTTTATTTGTCTTACTATATCATTAGTTCCTTTTTATTTCTCTCTATATTTTTATTTCAATCAACTATTTCATTAAAAATTCTGTCTATATTTTTTGTTTCTATAAACTATTTCATTAAAAAATATCATATTTATGTTTAAATTTTAGTGTTTAAAATTTCTCTCTCTATATTTATGTTTAAAAATGTCATATTTCATAATTCCTTTTTATTTCTCTCTATATTTTTTGTTTCTATAAACTATTTCAATAAAAAAATGTCATATTTATGTTTAAATTTTAGTGTTTAAAATTTCTCTCTCTATATTTATGTTTGAAAATGTCATATTTCATTAAAAAATGTCATTTTAAAAAATCACAATTTTACTGTTTTTTCAATATATTTTAAAAAAATCTTCTTAATAAGTATACATCAAAAAAAATATTTTACGGAATTTTTTTAGCAAATTTTTTTAGCACCCCCTAGCCGAGATTCCTGGCTCCCCTACTGCTTGTGTGTGACACAATATTATTTGTGATACTTTTTTAATGATAAAAAAAATTATAAAAATTATATTTACATTGTATATGTTTAATTATATATGTTTTCATATTTTTTTCTTACAAAATGATATTTTAATAATTATTATAATTAATATTCTAACTTTATAATTCTTCTAATTTTAATATTTTTAAAAATATTATTTTATATTAAAAAGTTATACAAATATATGTTATTTGACATGTACAATATAAATATAATTTTTATAATTTTTTATCATTAAAAAATATCACAAATAATATTGTGTCACACACAAGGGTGCATGAGGTGTTGTAGGAGACCCTTACTCTCATTACACATGCTCCGACTCTCATTTATTACAATGTTTTTTTTAGTTTATCGAAAATCACAACTCTCTTAATCTTTAAAGAGTATTTTCGTAGAGTAAAACTTAAAATACTAGTACTATAATGACATTTTTAACAAAATTATAATTCTAAAAAGACATTTTGGCTGAAAACAATAATTAGGTGTCCTAAAACTCCTAATTCAGTAAGATTAATAAAAGATTACTTAGTACTTACCAAAAAGGATTAATCAAGACAATATTTCTTTATCTAGCTATATTATTTCTAGTCATTACTAGCTACTAGCTAGTAGTAGTCAAGACACTTAGGTGTCCCGATTCAGTGAGATTAATCATGACTTTACAAAAAGGATTAATAAAAAACAAGCACAAATATACAATTATTTTTTTTCCTTTTCAAAAATTATATATATAAAATATTAATTTTAAAAAAAATTTGTACTTAGTAATAGTTACTACAAAATTGTTAAAAATTATTTAAAATGAATATTTTAGATAGTATTTATCATCCTAAAAAAAGTGTATATGAATGGTAAAGGATCAAAATGACCAAAAATAATATCAAATATCCACCATGAACCAAAAATAATACGAAGTTTAAAAATGATAATTTCATGTACGAACTATCGCCATATTAACAAAAAATAACATAGATTTATTTTTTGGTGAAATTTTCAGCCAAATGGATGAAGTGGTCGTCGAAAATATAATTTGGGTAAAATATTGCAATTAATAGCTAATATAGGTAGAAAAATAGAAATTGTAAACATTCCATTCTTGTTCGTACTAGAACTCTGGAAGTCAAGAATTGGGTTAGGGAAGTGAATGACAGGCTTAGGAGCCGCAATGAGCTTCTTGTCATAGTTGTTGGAGAGATGGTGATGATGGCGATGATCTTGATTTAAGGATCTAGGGTTCTTTAATTTTCAGCAAATCAAATCCTAGATATGAAATTCAACCTTGATTATTAGTCAAGATTTGAGCGCAAAATGGGTTGAATGTAGACCCTCAAAATATGTGATTCCCTTCAACAAATTTGATGTTTAGTTGATTGTTTGAAAGTCGATTTAGGGGTTCTATACAAATTTTTTAGGATCTCCATGGTAGTTGTGAACTAATTGTGAGAAATGGAAGTGTACGATCTAGGGTTTCAATCTTCGAATAACTCACAACAAACGCAAACTAAATAAAATGTAAACGAACAAGCAAGAACAAACAAGGCTTTGTTTACGTGGTTCGGTCGATCCACCCAATCCACTAAGCATCCAAATGTCCATAAACGGGTTATATATAGAGATTCAGATGCACAAGCACTAAGACGCGATTCAACCGATTCTAAAAAAACACGGACTAAGAAGATAAACAAGGAATATGGTTAGGAATCGTCTGTGAAGGACACTTCTGAGAAATCTCATGGGAGATTTCTCAACACAGAACCCTCCATTCAGCTTATTCTTCGTCAATGATGCAGGGACTCCGGTAGCATCAACCTAGACGAGCCCACATTCAGAGAATCGCCAGCGTCGGAAAGGTCTTCGAGCCAGACCCTAGTTTCTCTCCCAAACCCTAACCCCAAAGCCCATTGGCTTACCTGGAAGGAGGAGATTAGCGATGCTACAGTTCTCCAAGGCATCCATTAGAAGGCTTAAATAGGACTAGGGTTACAACAGTCGGAATAGGGCAAAGAGAGTTGGGCTGAGATTTGGGCCGTGCCCAAATCTTCATAAACTCTCATCACCAAGTATTCAAACGAGAAAGTTAACACACAACACTTAGGCACAAATACTTAATCATAGTCTCATCTCATGAGTCAAGGTTAGCCATTGGTTCCTAACATGGTAATGACATGGTCCCATGGGTCCAATGAGCTTTTCCTTGACCATGGCAATGGCTAGGTTGTATTGAGCCACAAGTGAACCTGTCCTAAGTGCTAAGTGCATCATACAAATCAAATAAACCAATGTTTCTTGTTACAACATATTACAAGGATTATCAAAACATAATAGGAAGCCATCACTACAAAAAAAAAAGAATTTTGCCACACACGGTAGCAACGGCAAGGGTCTGCCGTAGCTAGTAGGGTGATTTTGGCCACGGTGGAGCTACGGATGAGGAGCACGGTAGCAACGGCAAGGGTCTGCCGTAGCTAGTAGGTAGATTTTGGCTGTCGTCTAGCAACGGATGAGGAGCCGTAGCTGAAATTTGCCACGGCAACATCTATCCCGTGGCTAGCTTCGCTAGCTTTACTTCATCCGACGGGCATGGATGTGACGGCAAGACTCAACCGTGGCAAAAAAATTTAGGATGGCGAGTCCAATCTACCCTAACCCTGTACCGAAAAATTAACTTAAACCCCTTTTCACTTTCTTTCTTCTTCTCTCTCCACTTTCCATCTTCTTCTCTCTCCACGTTCAAACCCTAAATCCCAAATCCCAAATCTCAAATCTCCCACATTCAACCCCAAATCTCCCCACATTCAACCCTACATCGCTCAAATCCGAGGCACGAAACACAAACTCCTCTCTCTAGATGTAGATAGCTTCGAAAATGGATGGGAGTTGAAGGGAAAATCGTTCTTAGTTTGGTGTTCTATGTCTAAAGTCGCCCGAAGTGAAATCGCCAGTCGGTAGTTCATCTCGGTCTGAAGTCGGCCTACATCCGAAGCCCAATTTGTTCCCTCCCGCCTCTAGTGCCGTCGTTTGTTCTTCCGGTCCGAAGTCGGCCTACATCTGAGCACGTCTTCTTCTTCCGGCCGCTGACTCTCCCTCCTCTCTTACCGCAATTGACGTTGGTAAGCCATCTTCCTCCCTTAATCTCCTTCCACACAGATTTCTAGCTAGGGTTTTATGTTAAACTTGTTTTAACCCTGCCTAAATCTCCTAAGCAAGTGTGTGCTAAACTGCTAATGCCATTTTTTTGAAGAGAACAAACTTGCGTATGCTTGCCCCTCCCCAAGTTGCACTTCTTTTGTTGATTTATTTATTTATTTTCTATTTTCTATTCCACCATTCACGTAATTATATAGCTCTGCTTCATCCCTGTCTATCTCCTGGCTCTCAGCATGATTTTCTTTGTGAGCTAATTCAAGTTATATTTATATTCATTTAGTATCATGAGGTCAAATCATGTTGGAATTGTTGGTAAGAGTGGGAGTGAGTGTTTAAAAATTGAAGTTATATTTATATTCAAGTTATCTTTGTATTCAAGTTATATTTGATTTATTTAGCCAAGTGCAGAGAATATGTATGTAATTTTGTTTCATAGTCACTTGTTTGCATATTGCCAACTGACAATTGTAAATGGCGTTCAATTACACTTTCAGCTGTAATTGCATTTATAGACTTGTCTATATTTGATTTTGTGACTGTGCATTCAAATAATCATTTTTGAAAGAACCAAAATTGAACTCAAACTGTACATCTTCCTATCTTCTTTATAGAGGCACCTCATTGTCTTATAAATACAGAGGCACCAAAATTGAACTCAAACCTAATTGTCACTAGCCTTTGTGAAGGGAAGGAGGTGTATCCAGAATCTGCCAGATGTTTTGATTACAATTACAATTAATCGTTACCTAACACAGTCACATTTAGCTATTTTGACTAAACATATACTCCCATTAGACGTTGGGGTTGTTTGGCAAAGCATTCATGTACCCATAAGATATCCGTATCAGCACATTATCACTCAATTTACCTTTTTAGGCCTTATCACTTACTATAGGAACAATAAGTGTGTATACCGAACATAGCCTTTATTTTTTCTATCTAAAACCACAATGAAAATTGCTACCATGACTGCTACCATGCTTGCATGTTGTTATTACCCTATTTGTATAGCTAATGCTCTAGCTGTTTTAATCTGCTGAGATGTTTGTTATAATGTTTGTTCTAGTGTCAAACCAAAGATGTTGATTGATAGACATTAGAAAACAAAATTACACATCAAACTGTGAACTGTCAAGTTTTGAAACTCTGTTACAAAAACCTTGTAGCTTATGAGTATGAAGCCTCTATGATTTTGTTCGATCCTATCAATGCATTAATGAATGCCAAATCCTTTCCCTTCTGAATTGAGTTGCTGTAGTAGTCCTTGTTTTCTTCCTTTCTTGTTGCCTGTTGTTTCTACTTTGATTCAGTTTCTGTTGGCTATGGCTTAGCAGTTGGGTTTGCTGTCCATTGTTAGGCATATACCTCCTTGGAATTACTGTCAATCTTTACTGCTCTTGCCTTTTTTAGTTGATTCACTTTTTACATCTAAATAGTGATTCTTGCTAGTGGGTCTGCTTATTTCAATATGGGTGTCTGCAATTGTATCGTATGGAAAATTTCATCTCATATAAACCAGCAGGTCATGATGATTTAGTGCCTTAGTCAACTTAACAGTTTCCTATTTTTATTCCTGTCAAGTGTAGTGGTTGTTAGTGGGATGAGTGGTAGCTTGTTTTTAACATCCCTAGTAGTTGTTTCCCTTTAAATAGTATAGGCTTTCCATTGTATGCGGTGTCTATGAATGGAATTTATATATTGATGATTCCTTATTCTTTTTTTCTGTACTTCCACCCATCTTTCTTTTTTATATCTTCTTTAATTCTCCTTAACTCTTTCCTCTTTTTATATATACTTTGGAGTGCCAAATCACTTTCTGAAGTCCTGAGCCAACTTTGTTGCAGGAATAGTGAGCTAATTTCAGGGACTTATACACAATTAGATGTAGCTTTAGTTGAATTGTGCACTTTAACAACAAAGCAGCAAATATGTTTGGTGAAGACAAATGATTCAAAGATGTCAAAAGGAATAGCCATCAAGATTACATGCCTTAACCAGAAAAGAAGGTATGCTCCTTTTCAAGATTGTTCTCATAACCTTACTGAAATATTATATAGACTAGGAATTTTGTTTGCAGACTATGTGTTTTAGTGTCTTAGATATCCATATGACTAGTAGCTGTCATTTTCAAATCTATTTCTATTCAAATATCCATATGACTAGTTAAACATTTCTATATTTCTATTCAAATAATTTATTGTGAAAGTGAAATGTCTAAGTATACTTCAGTGATGATAGTTAGTTCATAGGCTAATTAGTTTCCTATCCCAGAGTAACATTAGAAGTTTATATGTTGTCATATGTAAGTTTGTCATGCTTTGGTCTGTTTGCATAAAGTATGTGCTTTGTCTTATAGGTTTATACTCTAAAAATTGGATATTAGTATTTGCTGCCTATGATGACTTGTATTTCATTTTCACCTGCCTGCTATCAAACTCCAGTAGCTAGCTGATGTTAGGTATAATCCAAATTCCGAATGCTCTCCTGATAGATGTATTTTGGCTTGTAATTTGCAGGATGGGATTGCAAAAGCAGTAACTTCTTAGAGAAAAAGTTTGCTGTCATGATTAACCCACAAAAGAGATGGAAAAACAGCCATGAAATTGATTAGGTGTACGAGTGTAATCCCACTACAGTCCAGCACACCAAAGGCAGATGGACAACTTCTACAAAAAAGAATGAAATGCTTATATTACTATCATTATTATGGTATTAGTTAGTTGCATCTATACTCTTCTTTTTATTTTATATTTTATTTTCTTAAAGGTTGGTATAATTATATTTTGTGTAAATTTTATAATTATGTATATTTATTGTATATAAATTATGTAGTTTGTGACATTTTATTATGTGTAAATTTTGTATAATTAATGGAATTTTATTATATTTGTAAATTTTGTATAATTAATGAGTTTTTATTATATATTTAAATTGTGTGTATTATTTTATTTATTTTTTAAAAAATTGTTGGACTTTTTAGCCCGGGTATGTAAAATACGGGCTAAAAAGCAGGATTTTTTTTTTTCCATCCACACTTTGGCTACGGCAGCTTGCCGTGGCAAATGTGGTGTGTCCTTTACCGGGGTCGCATTGCCGTGGCTAGATTCTTTGCTACGGCAAGCTTCCGTAGCTACTATCATTTTGCCACCGCAGACTTGGCCACCCCTAGTTTCCCGTGGCTACGTCCGTGGCTAAATGGGTTTTGCCACCCCAGATCGGCTTTTCGCCACGGTAAATTGCCGATGCTAATTTTTTTTTTTTGTAGTGCATAACAGTTGCGAAGTTGGAGAAAAGGGTGAAATCAATATTAATGGAGGCCGAGGAAGAAGATGTCATCGCCCACACTATCTGAAGATTGGTCGAGGAAGACGATGAACAGTAGTTTTATGTTTATAATTTTTATTTTTCTACCTATATTATCTATAAATTGCATTTTTTTTACCCCAATTATATTTTTCGACTGCCACTTCACCATCTGGCCAAAATTTTCACCAAAAAATAAATCTATATTATTTTTGGTTAATCCGGCGATATTTCATACATGAAATTGTCATTTTTAAAGTTTATATTATTTTTGGTTTACGGTGGATAGTTGATATTATTTTTGGTTATTTTTCCAATGGTAAATGACATATTTTATCAAAGGAAAGGAGTATAAAGACTAAAGGATGTGTCACAATTAGATTAGGTGCATGTCTCGGTTCAAGAAGAGAGTCGGGTAAGACACTGAAAGTGGATCATGTGCGGACTCAGATATGAAATACACAAACAACATAACGTAGTTTCAACTTTTATACCGGATTATTTAAGATATCTCAATATTTTCCGGATTTCAGAAAATCAGATTCCAACATAAGTACAACAACGATCAAGCAGTAATTTTCCAGACACCAATGATCAAGCAGTAATTTTCCATATGCAAAATCTGGATATGGTAAAGTTAATCAGTGTAGTTAGGGTTCCGTACATGTAAGTAATTTAAAATCACATAATATAAGGAAAGGTGTAGATTAACCCAAATATAAATCATTAATCAACCAAACCCTTAATAATTAGTTAATTACTGTATAAATTATAATGATGTTGGGGGCCGGAGACCCAGCTAGCTGTAACCATAACTGTGAACAAATTTATAAAAGAAATGCCGCTTTATTTACGGGAAAAGCTTGTAATTTTTGATGCTTTATATAAATTCCACATCGACCAAATTGAAACATGATTAAAGACAATTGGTAGTTGTTAGTATTGTTTATAAACAGGTTTAATTTGCATAGTTGATATTTAATTAAATATATTACAGTCGGCTTTCCCGCCCGCACGGGACCACGCCAACGCTCCGAACCAACCATGTGTTTTCCATGAATTTCAAAGGTATATAAAGTGATTGGTGTGCATTTATTAATTATATTTAAATTAACTTCTACTAAATAATTTTATGCTGGTATATATGTTTGATAATTAGTATGATATATCCACACGAAAACTACGTCAGGTGGTCGAGTATGAAAGGATCTTAAGGTATAGTCTTCGTATGTTCTTGATTTGACTCTCAATCGAATAACCGTTCTCTACTTACCGAAATCAAGATATATACAGACGAAAGCTCTCGACTAAAAAAAAATTACCCCAAGTATATTTTTTCTTAACACATTTTTAAATAAAACAATATATGAAAAAATGACTAAAAATATATAATACAAACTATCAATAGCGAACCAAAAAAATACGAACTTTAAAATTTAGTCCCTACGTTAATTAAAACTTGCATTTTAAAAATTCACACCCTTATTAAGAAAACAAACAAAAATACACGTATAAGTTATACCCCTGAAATGACAAGTTTTTTTTAACAAGATTTACTTCCTAAAACGACAAGTTTTACTTTAAGGATGCAGTATAAATTTATTTACAAACTATATACAATTAAAGCAATAATATACAATGACTAAAATTATCAAACAAAAAATTATTTTAGCCTGCAATTATAATTAATGAAAAATTTGGGCTAAAATGAAAAATTAAGAGAACTGTTCATCGTAATATGAAGGTCTCAGAGTTAATTGATCCCCGGAAAAATTGGAACACTCATGTGTTACATCAGATTTTCCCATCAAACCTAGCTAAGATCATCACCGATATTGATATTCCAAACACTAATACTCAAGATAAATTAATCTGGAAATATAGTAAGGATGGTGAATTTTCGACGAAATCAGCACACAAAATAAATGAAAATGACGCAACTCACTACACAGAATTTGGGTGGATTTGAAAGCTCCATCTCCCACCAAGAACTCAAAACTTCATTTGGAAAATTTTGACAGATTGTCTACCAAAAAAGACAAGAAAAAATAGATTCTACAATCGAGTTCCTTCACAATGTTGCCTCTGTAACCTAGAAGATGAAGATGCTTCTCACTTATTCCTAAGATGTCAGGTTTCGAAACAAATTATAAAAGCCTATGAACTCAAAACAAACACTTCGTTTTGTGGCATCAACAGCTCCAACAACACAATGGAAAATATAACCTTCGATTTGAAGACTTAAGTCTAATTTGGCAAAACATCTGGGAATTCAGGAACTCTATCATTTTCAACAACAAACAAGAAGAAACCAATACAATTATACAACGTATCTTAAAATGCGCCTCTGATTGGAGAGAGGCAAGCCAGACAACCAAACAGAAACATAAGAAGAAAAGACAGGGAAAACACATCAAATGGACAAGACCCCCAGTCACTGTCTACAAAATCAATGTAGATGGTTCGGTTGCAACAGATGGGGGTTGCAAGATTGGGGGCATTATCAGAGACTGGAATGGTCATGTTGTAGAAATTTTCAATAGAAAATTTGCTAAGGGATCTGTAATCCACACTGAATCCTTAGCCATGTACTTAGGAATAGAGCTAGCCAGAAGCAGAGGTTGGCAAAAGATCATCGTCGAGGGTGATAACGCGGAAGCTATCAAGGCAACTGAAGACAATGTAAAAGTGCCTTGGGAAATCCTAAGAGTAATGGAAAGCATTAGAAGATTGAAGTCAGAGTTCTCTATGATTCAATTTCAGCACTGCTTCAGAGAAGCCAATTCAGCTGCAGATTATATAGCTAAGAGTAATCTCGATCTTAATTAATCTATGTACACTCCCTTCGAAAGGGAACTTTGTAACATCATCCGTAGGGATGATCAAGGATGTTCCTTTTTGTAAGGTCGTCCTATTGGTTGCCTAATGTACAAAAGAGAGAGAGAGAGAGAGAGAGAGAGAGAGAGAGAGAGAGAGAGAGAGAGAGAACTGTTCATCGTCTTCCCACTCTCCCAGATCCATACCTATTGCCTCCGACCCTCTGCAATCGTCTCGGAACACCCCTCGTTGGGCAGGTTCGCTCTTTCTACTGGGGTCGTCTTCCCCCCCCCCCCCCCCACACACAGCCTTCCAGCCCTTCCTTCCAAATCTGCCACCTCCACCATCCACCCTGGTCTTTAAAAGACCCTCCATCTTCGCCTCTGCCTCTGTCATCCCTTGTCGCATCCACCTTCTCTTTTCTTCTAGAACCGCCGCCTCCGCTAATCTCGATCTCCTTTTACTTGTTTGTGCTTCAACCATCAATTTCACTGCTCCACCATCAACCTTATTTGGCTTTGACATCTCCCTGCAGACTCATCCTCACCATTGTTGCCTCTGGATTTCCACGTCCATCAATGCTCGTCCTCGGTCGCCAAGAAGCACTACGAGAGCGATGAACATTCAATGTCCTTGATTCTTCTTGACCTCATCCGACAGGATGCTTTCGGTTAGGGTTCTCCCATCCGAATTTTTACCTAATAAAAAAAATAAAATTTAATGGTTAATTTGATATAATTTGTTTATAAATATAAATTTATACTCCCTCTGTCAATATATATGTCATTTGACTTTTTTGGCATGCTTTTTAAGGAAGCAAAAACTATACTACATCCGTTAAGAAAGAAAAACATGTTGTTTTAGGATGTAAATCTTGTTAATAAAACCATGTCATTTTAGGTATATTGCTATCCACTTTACAATATTACCCTTGTAATGATTAGATAGATATTAGTTGTAATTTTCAAGGAAAAAAAATAGAGTAATAATTGGGAGTATAAGTGTATTTTTATTTGTTTTATTAAAAAGTGTGAAGATTTCTAAAATGAAAAGTTTTAATTAATGTAGGGAGTATAAAATATTAACTTTTTTATTATTATTAATTTTGTAAAATAATATTATACTTATTATAATTTTAAAAAATTAATTAAAAAAATCAATATTTTATATAGTTTTTAGCTCCTTAAAAATGTGTCAAAAAGTCACTCGGCGTGTATTTTGAGATAGAAGGAGTAATTTTTAAAGCTTGTAATATTATTTTATGTTCACCACTGATAGTTCGTATATTATTTTCAGTAATTTTTCAAAAAATATATAAAATATTAAAATTTTATTTACATAATTTGACGCTAAATAAATAACATGTATAAAATCATATAAAAAAAATTAATACAGTATTTTATATAGCTATTAAATACTTATTCTCCGTATTTTTTAACGTAGGAAGGGAGTATAGAATAATGAAACTCATGGGAAGAAAGGGGCATGGGGCGTCGTCGACCCCGTGACCCCGTCTAGTTCCGTCTGTTTATGTGGAAAATTTGAAGCCTCTGCAAATCTGCATCCATGTCATAAGTGGAATTTATATTCCTTGAAACTGTAGTGTTGTGAATGAATTGTTAATTACTACTCAGTAGATATATTTAATTAATTAAAGAATGGATGGACTATGGAGTACAAGTCAAAGATGGAATGAAGAGGAGAAAGCACTACCATCGGGAAGGCGCAAATGACAACCACGGAAACGGAACAACACACACAACACAACACAACACACAGCACTCTCCTATTTCACTCAGAAAATGTATGTCGCGAATTTGATGCATCGGAAATGTTCATCTCTTTGTCTTCTTGTTTCTATCTTCATTGGAGTATCAGAGTTGCAGTACCACTCACCACTACCTTTTCCTGAATTCTAATTTTCTCTTTCTTTTTTTCTTTTGTTTTGGAAAACAGAAGGTTTTGTTTTTTGGGTCAGAAAAAACAGAAGTTTTGATTAATCACTGCACAGCTTTAAACGGAATACCGCGAGGCTTCCGGGGGCAAACCGGCGTGGGCCCTTTTCGTTTTACTCGCCCCGTTTGTGTTTTCAGTCCGATCCCCTCGTCCGGACCGGGTTATCACAAAATTATTTTGAATATAAATAGATATTGATTTTTTTTTCAAAAAAAAAATTTAGATTATATATCCTTATATTAATATGTTTATATAAATTTTTATTATGAAAAAGCATATTTTAAAAATATAGATAGTTAAAATATCAATTATTTTATAAAATATTTATTATTATTTTTTAAAACATAAATTTTCATGATTTTTTTTATAAACAAATCAATATAAATGTATAAATATAAAAATATATTTTAATTTTTTTTTAATGTTTATTTATACCTAAAATGATTTTTTTTACTGTTATGTTTTTTAAGTGAGGTTATTCATATAGCAACAAAATAATATATGGAGTAATACATTGTTTTAAGCGAATCCACTCTAACTCTAAAATCTATTAGGCTATTGACAAAGTGATGAAATTGAAACAACTTCAAAAAATCCTTACCTAGTGATTCCCACATCTTAAGATTATGTTTTGTTTTATTCAATGTATGCGTATAAATACCTGTAGGATAACGACTTGCAATCTCGTAGTTATATTCGTGATGAGGTTTTGGTGAAAAAAATAAGTAATTTTTTACTGTGTTCGTGTTTAACATTTGTTTGTTCATTCGTCTTCCTAAGATTCTACTTTTGTGTGATCTTCTTTTTTGGGAGTCGTCTCTTTACCTTTAGGACACGTAGAAACTCAACTTCTTGAGTTTTTGTTCCGGTAGGTGATTACAAAGCTTTTCTTTCTTTTTATTGAAATTCGATCATTTTGAATGAGGTTAAGTGAGGTATTTATATTGTTGGGAGGTCGGCAGACGGTTAGACCTCGTGGGAGCACCATAAAGCGGTGTCTAATGGGAGGCTTCAAAGGAGATGGTGTAGTAAGGTCACTCTCGTTGGGGCGGGATCCGCGAAAAAGTAGTCTTGTAAGTGACTTTGAGATCGATAAATTAGTTGTCTTGGTGGGCGACATCACAAGGAACGTCGTCCAGTAAGAGGGCGAGAGCTAGATTGTCAAGTGGCTCATGTACGACCATACATGAACGACTCGTGCTTATCTCGTGCTTACCTAACTAATGTAGTGTGGTAAGCACGAGTTTAGTGTGATAAGCACCTACGAGTCGATCCCACAAAGAATCAAAACATTCATAAGTAATGTTTATTTATCAATTAGTAGAAAAAGATGGGGTTTGGTGATTGAGATTAAAAAGAAAGCAAAATACACTATAAACAAATTGATTCAAAACAATTCAAAGAAAATACCATCTACTACTATCCACTTTATTCAGTTAAATTGATCCTTATAACTTCCACTTATTCTTTTTGTATTGCTATAAATGTCCTTCTCCCTACCTAATTTAGTTATTAGTCCAATCAGTCATAAAAACTCTTATTTCTTGAGCATTCTCCAAAGAAGAATTTAACTCAATCAATAGCTTTAAGTCCAGATGGTAGCTAAGGTATCTGCAACCCCCAAAGAAGGATTCAATATACATTCAACTTCTTGCCTATCCCATTAGTTCAATCAGCACTACAGGGATAAGTTTGTTATTTGGGTTAATTAAGGTCACAATCAATAATCTATAAAACTCTAGAAATTGAATTGACTCTGACTAATTGCGCAGACTAGATCGAATAAAACAATCAAACAACTAAGCACAAAGAAGTCAAAACATTCAATATAAGAAATAAGAACAAGATTCAAAAACTCACAACTTGATTTGAACAAAGCTTAAAATTGCAGGCATAATGCAGAGAGTTCAGCGCCGCTTAAAATCTAACGCGTCTTGATGACGTCAACCGCGGAGGTCGCCGCCAATGTCTTCTGGGTCCATGGTTGCGGTGGTCATTGTTGGTCCCTCCTTGCTCGCCACAACTCAGTAGTAGTCCTCTCTTCTTCCTCTCTTTCCTCTCCTAATTAACTTAGTCCTCTTCGAACTCTATACGTAATTCCTGAGCTCCAGAGCTCAACAACCTATTCCCATCGGATCTTTGAAGTCCTAAAATCACGTACCATAAACACACCAAATCCGACATTCCGCCAAAATGAAATTCCTAACTAAAATGAATGTACTATATATGCAACTAAACTCATCTAAATATGCATTATTAACACTACCTATATCCAAGCTATCAAATTCCACCACACTTAAACCTTGCTTGTTCTCAAGCATGAAAAACAAATATAGAATTAATCATCCCACAAACAATTCAAGATCGTCATGCTCTAACTTCATCAAAATTAAAGCAACATCAAGTAGCAGGGGCCATGAATAAGAGAATAAATATCCTAGCAAGTATATGCATGATCCAATAATTAAGGCAAATTTAGTCCAACCTCACTGGGATATAGTGTGTTTCACTCATTCTCTCATGTGTTTAGGCTTTAAAATACACTCAACTCAATTCAAAATGCTTTATTTACCGTAAAGTTATTACTCGCAAACAACATCATGATAACTTTTATAGGGTTGTAATAGGGCTTTTAGTATGAGCATAAGACATGAGAAATATTTAGGCTTGTAGTCCTAAAAATCCGAAAAAAAAGAGATAACAAACAATCAGAACAACATCAAAACTTTCATACATCGTAACCCATTCCAATGACATAAACTCCATAACATGCAATAAACTCTTCATTTTTCAATAACCAATATAACTTTTCACTTCTTTCGATTCTAATGATGATGAATTTTTCTTTCTTTTTCTTCTATGCTTACCTTTGTCCTTAAATGAATTTTATCTTCTCTATATTTAAACTATTTGACTTTTATCCTCGAGTACTGAACTTTATCATCTCTAGATTTAAACTATTTGACTTTTATCCTCAAGTGAATTTTATCCGACTTATATCCAGCCTAGCTACTCCAATTGAAAAACTAGGGGAATTTATGTACGTACCCTACATGAGATTGCTTTTGTTATGATGAGAACAGCTACGGGATAGCAACTTTCACCTTTGACCCCACTGAACAATATATGTACAAATGCAAGTAAGTGAGTTTTGCTAATTAAACATACATGGATGCGTGGTGCAATGCATCTACAGAAGACTAGACGTTGTTCCAACGTACTTGAAACGCATCAGTATCTACGTAGAACTGACTCAACCCAACAATATATTTTCATATTGGTAATAACATGAACTATATATCCAAAATCACCAATTTACTCAATCCATTTTTTTTATAAGTCATTTATTATATATGTATGTTTTTCTAAGATAATAAAAATTATAAAATATTAAGTTTATAAAATAATCTCATGTACTTATTATTAATAAGTAAAAAATTATTTAAAAAATAATATTTAATATATATATATAATATGTATATTTATCATTTTAAGAAAACGTACAGAGGGAGTAAAAATGCATAATGTTGTTGTCATTGTTACCTCCACAATTTAACCACTACGTGTCTACTGTGTACAGGAGACAGGGGCGGAGGGAGGGGGGCATGAGGTGGCTCGAGCCCCCCCTGGGTCGGAGGAAAAACGTAAAAAAAAATTAAAAATATGTATTTTTTTGGTATTTTTGATAATTTTAGGGTTAAAACAAGTTAATTTGAAAGAAAAATCAAGTAATGTGGTTAGCTCAGTTGGTAAGGGGTGGAAATTTGAATGATTTGGTCTTGAGTTCGAATCTCCATAGCTTCATTTTACGGATTTTTCTCCCTTTTAATTTTTAAACTTAAAATAGCTATTTAAATCATACATTTAATGTATTTTCTACTATATTATTTACAACAAAATTATATCTTATATATATTCAAAAAAAAAAATCTCAAGCCCCCCCCGATTATTTTCTGGCTCCGCCCCTGACAGGAGATCTTCTGCTTGGTTGGGGTCGTGGAGTCCGGAGTTGGGGCTGATTGATCGAGGTCGTGGTGGTGCTTTCAGGGTGAATCCGCATCCAGGAAGAAGCTTCTTTGGAGTTTCGTCTGCACTACCCACAAGAGACAGATTCTTGCCGTATCGCTTGCCCATGGTGCTACCGTTCGGTGGTGCTTGACTTCGTTCTTCGCTGACGTCCTCAACTTGAATTGTTGGGGTTAGATTTGATTAGGTCGTCTTGCTGTAGAGTTTGTTTATGCTTGTTCGATGCACCTTTTCCTTTTTTTCGGTATGTTTTAGGCGATTTCCGTTTTCCGACTCATTGGCCTCTTATCTGCCTGATCTTGAATTTTTACTTAATAAAAAAATAATTTAACCACTACGTAATTATTTAAGCACTATTTATACTTTTTAAGAGTAATTAATAAATATATCATTATTATATCCTGTCTGTTAGGATTTCACATCGAAGAATAAAAATAAATCGCAAATTATAAGAGATGGTAAAATCTATACACAATAGTTTGAACTATTGTTTTCGATGGTAAATTCTAACCTTATAAATACTGTAATAAAAACAAAATAAGCCCAATGCAACACAATTAATTTTGTTCATACAGTACTGATAAGGATTTCTCAAATTTTTAATATGGTATTTATAGTCGGTCCGATTCGGGTATGATTTTGCGGCTTTGGGTTAGCGCGCAATGCTTAAACCATCTTTGAGTAAGTTATACTGTAAGAGATTGGGATGTTTGACCCATCTTTAAAAAAATAGAAAGAGTTGACCTTGAGGGGACGTATTGGAATTTCACATTATTTTGAGGAAAAAGTAAAATAAATAAATAAAATACAAGGAAGAATGAAGTCCCTCAAGGTGACTTAAAATTTTTTGTTAGAAGATGAATCTGTTGAGAATATGAGGTGGGTAAGATCTCACATTGATTATAAAATGAATATGTTGAGAATATGAGGTGGGTAAGATTCCACATTGATTATAAAATGAATTCAAGTCTTGTAAATAAGTGGGTGGGGTACTCCTAACATCAATTGGTTTTATGATAGAACCCCACTCGACTTGTGTGCTCAGCGCCTCGGCTTGGTTAGCGCGTGAGCGCTTGGGCGTGTGACCCCTCTCACGTCGTATAACCCACCGTGATTTAACAGAATCATGACCATATAATATAAAAATAAAAATAAAAATAAATCGTTAATTCATACGACTTGACCAGGATTTAACACATACCCTCATTTGTTACTCTACCTTTTCAATTTCTTAAAAATTACAGCTAATCATCTAATAATAAGAAGTACAAGGTATATGTAAGTAATATCTAAATATCTAAAATAACATCTTTTACTTAAAAATGAATTACACTATAAAATAAAATATTTTGCTTAATGGAGGGACTAGCACATTGATGGAAACTAGTGAAAAAAAAAGACTTAAATGACTCCCTTTTTTTTTTGGATTAGGAAAAATTTCGGGGGAGAAAACTCTACCCGAAGGCATTCTTTCGGATGAGGTCAAGAAGACCGGGATTATTCTGAATATTAGTATCCCAGGCAGAGTGGCAAAGGTGTGCAACCTTATCAGCCACTCTATTGCCTATACGGGGTACATGAAGGAAAGAAACTCTTTCTAGATTTGTTAACATAGTTGTAATACCTGACAGAATAAGTTCGATTTCCCAGGGACATTTTGTTTTTCTGTTAAGATGGTCAATAATTATTTTGGAGTCCCCCTCAATTTGAAGTTTGGCAATTTGTAAATTTAGTGCGTTCTGTACTTCGAGTTTTAGAGCAAGAGCTTCAGCTTTTAATGGACTTTGATGACCGAGTTTTTATATCCTATATTGATTGTCCGACCTTCCCAGTCGCGAATAATAGTCCCAGCTGTGCTGGCCTTGTCTAAGAGGGAAGAATCATCAAATTTTAATTTGAGAGTTCCTTGGGGTGGCTTACGCCATCTAATGTTTGTGCGTTTCGTTATCTGTCGTCTGTCAGGTATGGTTCGAGGTTGTATGTCGTGGTCATCCCCGAGTCCGCCTTCAAAACTAGAGGATTTGCTCCAATTGAACTCGTGTGATTTAATGATATGGAGCGTGGTATCTCTACTGGGAATTGAAATCGACCTGAAGATATGTTGATTTTGAGAATACTAAAAGGTCCACCAACAGAAGGCTAGCTTAGCTTTGGATTTATTGTTGATGTTGTTTCCAGTGTAAGTCATAATTGGTTTAATGTCTCTCGATTGCTGAATCACTAAAATATGTTCATCACTTTTGTTTTATATATTATGAACCAATTTACTCATCCGATCAAAAAAATTAGTTATAGACATTTGAAGATTTGATGCACATAACCCTTCGATTAAGAATGTTATATATTTTAGATTTTCATACAACTAAAAACTATATAAAATATTTAATTTTTTAATAATTTTTCACAATTTAATACGTATTAATAATAAGTACGGAGTATGAAATTTTGAAAAAAATACCAAAAAAAAACTCCACAATATTTTATATATTTTTAGTTTATTGAAACGTGCACTGAAAAATAAAAAGTCTTATAGTATTGTTGATTGGAATGAGTATAATATATAGCCAAGATACTAGAAACAAAAAATGATATTACTTATTTCATTGAAAAGGTAAATATATAGATGCCGGCAAAAACCAAGGAGTAACATAAAGTAAGACCATACCAAGAGTCTCACGAAAAAGGGTACTACTTCCACCAAAAGTCCTACACCAAGGATCTACTGAATAGCTAACACAGATACAAGGGGGTCGGTAACCGACCACACAACAAACCCACACTTCAGTCCACATCAGGACAAACATAGCGTTTCTCCCAACAACTTAAGTTGCTTGTCGATGTGGGAATGTAGGTGCATAGTGTTTCGGAGAAGACGACCGAACCCAATATCCATAAAACGAGTCATACCGTATCCAATCTAGAAGTAGATCGACTGTGTCAATCGAATTAGACTTTTTTTTTTTAAAAAAAAAGTATATATGTACGTAGATTGGCTTCATTAGCTAGTGTATGTAGTAGACAGTAGTCCGTAGCTTTGTAGGGTTGGGGCCGGAGGATGCACGTGGTACAGCACCTGCAAAGGCGTCAAATCTTTGCTCAGAAAAGGAACAGTAGGTTTGACAGTCTTATTTCTTTCTCATCTACACCCCCCAAACTCTCTGTTTACCGTTGAACTCTCCTAGTCATAATCTACTGTGTCACTCCCAGTCACATTATCTACCCAGTACCCACACATTTACATTTGTCACTGGACCTAGCCGGAAATTAATCCCCTTTTTTAATTTCTCAACAAAATAAATTACCCATCCATCCAGTAATACAGTACAGTAAAAGTTACACCCTGAGCCTGAGAGGAGTTTCAAATTAAACAGCCTTCCAAAATCATAATGAGTTTGTCAAATTAAATACCCACCCAAAGAAGCCCTTTTTAGCCTAATTTTGCCATTTTAATGATCTGATGTATTCTAATAATGTAGGCCATCAGTTTGAACAGATGAATATATCTACTACAATCTCATCTACTACATGGAATGGATGATGGGAGACAGTGGGACACATTTGTATTTAGTTTGGAGTTAATTAAGGGCTTTCTATATCTTTACTTTCAAGTCTTTGAATTTCTGGAGAATGGTCTCTCTGATATGAAAGATATGACCTTTCAATTCTAAAGTTGCAGCTCAGGTGTTTGTATTCCAATCTTTTACTCCACCCACTATATATATAATTTCTTTTTACTTTATATATATTCGATCGATGTAGCGATAACCCGCTCCCATTTCCAACCCTCAGATAAGGGCTTTGATTGATTAGGGCACAAAAATGTAGCATTAAGCAAGCATATATGTATATAATTCGGGTTATCGTCGATCGATCGTTTCACATCCATGGAAACAAGATGGATACCAAACAGCAAGATTTCATAGATTTGGATTCTTTCAAAAGTGGAAACGCATATTGATTGCCGCCGTGGTGTCTGCAAAAGAAGGGCTTTGGTGTGACAAGGAATGGACGTTTATGGAAGAATTAGGCATCTGCCCTCAATTCAAAACCCTATCTATCACTGTCCTCAACTTGTATCATTTTTTATTGACATTTCAATAGTTCTATTTGATTTTGGGCATTTTTTTTGCTGTCATTTACTACTGTATCAAATTAATTAATCCAGATACCCCAATTTCATCCACACGTTTTAGTCCATTATCAAGTGTGTATAGAAATTGACAATCTACAAGGTAACTAATACATGTACTAAAGTAGCTAAATGATGCATATATTATGGACAAGAAGCTGTCAACTCAAAACTTTAGTTACATAATACATGACTTGTTAAAGCTAATTAATTATTGTTAGTTCTGTTCATTTATATAATTACTATTTGAACTAATTGAATAAAAACAAAGTGTTATGTTGACATGTTTAGATTATTAAATTATTATAACTTCAAAGTCTTGATCCCAATAATTTAAAATTATGACTAATCACTTCTTAATTAAGTAACCCACTGTTAAAAATTAAAGTTCCCCATTCTATAGCTTACCAATTGAAAACCTGAACTAATTGACCAATTAAACTTGCATTTGTTTGACGGGAATTAAATAATATTGTGGTCTCTAAAATGATGAAAACAGAAAGGGCAAAGGGGAGAAATCGGAAAAGCATATATGGGTTAATATTAATAAAATATATCCACCCTAAGATCCACTTTCCTTTTAGGTTTGAAAATTTTAATTATTACTTTCAATTTCTCTCTTCACCTGTCCTTTTTCTGTTCGCAAATCATTAACCATTTTAAAGGAAAATTCCGTGCAATGATGCAAGTTCTTTAAATTTTCGTGTGGTATCCAATTTTTAATTTTCGAATACTTACTAATATCTGTTTTCAAATTAATCATTGAAAAATATAAAAGTATTTTATTATAAATGATAATTTAACAATTATAAATATTAAATTGGCAAGAAAATAAGTAAATGAATTTCAATAAATAAAGATCAGCATATATTTTTTAATATTATATTATATTATATATATATATATATTCTTGTGTTTATTTTAAGTGATTTTTACTATTAATGCATGTTTTTTTAATGATAGTAAAATAATATAAAATATTAATTAAAAAAATAATTTTGTAATTATTATTAATAAATATGAAATTATGAAAAAATGACTTCAAATTTTACACTGTTTACCCTACTTAAAAACATGCCTTAATAGTAAAAGTAACTCAAAAAAGAAAAAGGGGGGGGGGGGGGGGGGTATTAGCATATTTTAACGTTTTAGACAATCTAATAGATTAAAGGTTGAGGATTATATATAATATTAAAAATATCAGTTTGTCTAATCTACGTCCTCCTCTCGTTTGTCTTTTGTGTTTGTTTAGACGATTTTCTGTCCGTAAACCTATCGGTCTTTGAGGTTCAAGTATGTCGTCTGAACGTCAAATTTTTACCTATTAAAAAAAAAGAATAAATTACTGAACTTAGTGAAATCTTTCATAATCAGAATACTCGGAGCATAGGTTAGAATTTAATATAAATTATGTACGTTTTTTTTATCTGGTTAACTAATTTATGTACGTTTTTAATAGTTAATTTTGAGCGTTTAAAACACGTACATTTATAGGTAAATGCTCAAATATAAATACAATACCAATGTCTAAAACTTAAATATATTAATTATATCTTATACACATTTATGCCTCAATCAACACAGTTATTCTTATCAGAATCGAGGGCATCAACTATGCATCGAATTGATTGGCCAAGAAAACAAAACTAAAAATATTAGATATATAGCCCGTGAAATATATATATAAAATATACTGTAGGGGTGTAGGGTAATTTTTTTACCGTGCGGAATTTCTAAATATAAAAAGGGAATTAAAGAAGAGAAATAAAAGAATCTGGCCACTCTCAAAACCTCAACCACTCCTCAAGAAATTTCCTGTTTCAGCTCCATCTTCTTCATCTTCTTCTTCTTTCTTCTTCATATCCATGGCAGTTCCTTGACCGACTGAAGAAACTGAAACCCTCCTTAAGTTCCATCCTTTCTTCCTAATTATTAAACCTATCTAGCTCAGTTCCCCAATTAGGAATCAAAATCCCCAAATTTCTTATATATTAATATTATATTAATATATATATATATAATTAATTATCTCTAGAACCCAGTATATTATAATAAACAAAACCCACCAATTATTATTGCAAATTCTGTGGACCAAATTCCTTCCTCTCCTACACACCTTCCAAATGCCTAAATTAAAATAGCTTCTCCTCGCGATCTATAATCTATTCAAGTTTCTGCAATTTTGTTAATTCGATTCATCATATCCTCCAAATCGATCTCCCCCAATAACTACCCCTAATTTGCCCTCCTAGGGTTTCTGATTCCTCTCTCCTACTTGATCGATCAGCTCAAAATGGAGAGCTACAATCAAATGAGCCACGAGAATTCGTCACAAAGGGGTAATTATCCGCCATATCTAACCTCCGCGATGGTCTCATCCGATCCCCATCATCACATGGACATGAACATGAACATGGGGATGGGCCCACTGATTCATCTCCAGCCGGCGGCGGCGGCGGCGTACTTCCATCCGCCGCCGACGGACGACTACCACCAAGGCTCCGCCTCCAACTCTTCGGTGAAGAGCGAAGGAGGCGGGAGCTCCCACAGGCAAACTGCCGGCCCCCCGAGGTTCCACAACTACCCCTTGATGGCAAGGCCACCGCAGCCGGAGGAGCCGCAGCAGCGAAACGACGACGTTTTGGCCATGGGAGGATCGTCGTCTAACAACGCAAACACCACCACTACTGATAGCAATGTTAATAGGGAGAGCAGTAGTGGTGATGTTGAAGCCATGAAAGCAAAGATCATAGCTCATCCTCAGTACTCCAACCTCTTGCAGGCTTACATGGACTGCCAAAAGGTGTCTCCCACTCTTTCAAGTTTTTAATTTAATTAATGCCTTTCTATTATTATTATTTTAATTTTTTGGGCACTAATTTGATTTGGGTTAAAAAGTATTTTAATTTAATATAATAATAATAATAATAATAATAAAATATCTGTAATGAGACATCTGATAAAATTGGAACGATGCTGCAATGCAGGTGGGAGCGCCACCGGATGTATCAGCAAGGCTATCAGCGATGATGCAGGAGTACGAAACCAGGCAGCGGTCTTCGATTGGCGGTAGAGATGCATCCAATGACCCCGAACTCGACCAATTCATGGTTTGTTGCTCATCATTTTCCGAAGCAGATGAACATATATGATCGAACAATTCCTAATGCCTATGCCAAAATTGGTGTGTATATAGGAAGCGTATTGCGATATGCTGGTCAAGTATAGGGAGGAGCTAACAAGGCCGGTTCAAGAGGCGATGGAGTTCATGAGGAGGATCGAATCTCAGCTCAACGTCCTCACCAATGGCCGCGCTCGTGTCATTGCTTCTGGTATTAAAATTAACTATACAAAATGTTCGTTCTATCTTTTATTTGTGGTTCTACTTGTTCGGGGTAAGAATGCATACAGGGGGTTAATGGAAGGTCACGGGAAAATTGGATGGATATATGTAATTTGAGTAATTTGAGAGGGGTGTGAATGTGGGTGGGTATATAGAATGTGTCAATATTCTATATTTAGGAAGAACAACAGGTGGGTGTTTAGTTTAGGTGGGATCTAATTTGGAATGCTATACAGTGTAGAGTTGATCAGATCTGGGTATGTTCTATCGATCACTTTACTAGCTAGCTACCTGCAGTATAAATTAGGGTTTAAGAGGGTTCTGGTGAAGCATAAAATTTGGAGTTTGTGCATTGAAACCCTAGTTAATCATCATCATGATCAGTTTTAAACAAACAAAAACTGTACTGACACTTACTGGGCTGTGGTTTTTTGTCTTTGAATAGCTAATCTATTCGTCTTTTAGTCAAATGATCGTACTGTTGAGAATGCAATTTGATGGCATTTTTGTCAAGCTTAAGGTACATTGCTTCACAAATTCACCCCCTTTCATGTTTTAACTTAATTTTCCCTTGTAGGTTGCATAGGGTAACCTTCACTAAAGTCATGTTTGGGATGTAAAAATTAAAAATACTTATACAAGGGTTACTGGGTTAGTGTTTTATAGAGAAAAAATTAAAATAAAAACATACTCATGCTAACTTTAACCTCCGAATTAGAAAACCTGTTTCATTGGTAAAATATCCAAAACCGGCCCTTGTTTGCTCAGGTCTATATCCTACATTCCTACCACCATTTTTTTTATCTTCATTAAAAGTAAAATGGTGGCTTTCAGAAGTTTTAACATTTATCTGTCTCCATCCACAGATCCACTTAAGCTAGCAGGCAAGCAAGCAAGCAAACAAATGAAACAAGCTTGACCCCAAAAAAAAAAAAAAAAATCAGTTTAAATGAACGTGTCTCGAAAAAGGAGAAAAAATTAGCATAGGGAAAGGATGAAACAGACTGTAGAAAGAGGAAGGATATTGAAAACAAGCGAATTTGCAATGGTAGCTTTAGCCTTCCTGGACTGCACTCCTCTCACCTGCCTCTCCCTGTGTTGGAATTGAGAGTCTCTCTTATCTGTCAGTGTTTCATTCATTTCCCAACTCTATCAATCTGCCAAAGAATATTAATTTTTCTTCCTTACTTTGGTAATCTGCTTTACAGTAATTAATTAACAACTTTCCTTCTGCAATTCATTTGTTAAAAGTTAATTGTCGGTTTCATATTATCACATACTGTGTAGAATTTTCTGTAAAATGCACAGTCTCGCCACTGTTTTTCTGAGTCAGTAAGCGTTCTTTGTATGAAAATAGCTTATCGATTCCGATTTACCGAGTGTAATTGCATTACAAGTCTTTGAATTGATGGGGGCAATGAATACATTCTTTCTTAGCTTAGCTTAGCTTGCTTCTCCATGTGCTGTTTCTTTTGATCTTCATGTTTGTGTGTTCTTGTGTGTGGGAGACTCCCAAATTATGGATGACTTGACCAGTTTTACATGACAAGACCACACACCTGCCCTTGAGATTGAGTAATTGCATATAGATATGATTTAGGGTCTCATACGGTACCTCTTTTTGTTTTTTTACCTATAGGTTGTTATAATAGTTTATAAGGTAATTTACAAGCATACCACCAAGTTAAAAACATGTCTATAAGACATTAAAACAAGGCCTTATCTCAGTCATACACCTAATTTATACATTTCCAAAGTGCAGTGTGTGTATATATATGTAACTATATATAGTGAATCTATTTTTTTTTTACCTATAATATATGTATGATCTTTGCTTTAAGTTCATTGGCATTGTACAATATATTATAGCTAGATGAATACTTATGCAACCCTAATAGATATGTATTTGCATTTGTTGCGATTGTGTACTTATTCATGTGATTAGATGAGAGGTCTGAGGGAATGGGTTCATCCGAAGAGGATCCGGAAAACAGCGGTGGAGAGACGGAGCTTCCGGAGATTGATCCGCGAGCTGAAGACAGGGAGCTGAAGAACCATCTACTGAGGAAGTATAGCGGCTACCTGAGCAGCCTGAAGCAGGAGCTTTCGAAGAAGAAGAAGAAAGGGAAGCTCCCTAAGGAGGCCCGCCAGAAGCTCCTCAGCTGGTGGGAGTTGCACTACAAATGGCCTTATCCTTCGGTAAATTAAATCCAGCATTGCTTATACATACATTCAGATGGGCGCCCTATTGTTACGTTACTTTCTTATTATATTCAATGTGGGATAGGAATCGGAGAAGGTGGCACTGGCTGAAGCGACGGGGTTGGATCAGAAGCAGATCAACAACTGGTTCATAAACCAAAGGAAGCGACACTGGAAGCCGTCGGAAGACATGCAATTCATGGTGATGGACGGCTTACACCCCGCCCACAACGCTGCAGCCGCCGCCCTTTACATGGATGGTCACTACTTGGCGGATGCGCCTTATCGCTTTGGCACTTAGCACTATATGTATTCGTTGATTATATATGCTAAGGCGTTGATCGATTCCCCGATCTCTATATGGGAAAATTAAAACCGGATCTCCCAGTTGAAGTGGTTCGGAAGCATCAAGGGCTCGAACTCGATCGAGTAGTGATATTGTTGAACGGAGGCCTGATTCTGAAATTGTTTTTTGTTGTCTAAGGAACTGGATTTGTTACTGCTGTAAGTTCCCAAAGCAGGTATGGTGTTGATTTTGCTCAAGAACGAGCTAGCATTGGAATTTAAGTGTGTTGTATTCTACTTAATTTGGTTGATGAATGTAACTAGTGCGTACCTAGTAACTCTTACTAGCTTGTTGTGTATGTATTTGTAATGTTAATCCATCCATCCATCCTTTTTTCTTTATGATCTTTTGTAGTTGTGAATCTCTCCCTCGTTCTATAAGACCTCACTTTGTGAATTTGTTTGCGTTTATTTAATTTTTACAATTTTGATTCAAGAGAAATGTTTGTTTTATTTCTTAAAAAACTTCAAATACACTACAGGATGACTCGTGGTTGGGGGTCGTATATATCACAAAGCCTAGTGACAAAGCCTAGTGAGGTTCTATTTTAAAACAATTGGATTTAGAAGGAGTAAACAACTAACTTAATTATAGAGTAAAACAAGACTTGTTTAGTCTATACTCCGTACTTTCAATCTCAACACGCCTTCGTGCAATTAGTTAATACTTGAACAACATACGGGTCTAACAACTCGTTCTTTTTTAGCTACCCTAGTCGGGGGCTATTTATGCACATGCGCTAGTAGCCTAACACATAAGCCCAGCTAGGTTCCACCGTAAACTCAATTGGCTATAAGAGAAATAGTCTAACAACTTACATAATATATTACTATATACCAAGACTTGTGTAGTTCATATTTTCAATTTAAGACTTTTTGGCCACTTCACGTCTTGTTAGGCTCATCCCTCTACTTTGTGTAATTGTAAGTGTACATTTGCATGTTAATTTGTAAAGCTGATAGTATTGGCTTTGGGCCAAACCGGCCCAAAGATGACCTCAGTTGTCCATTGGGCTAGAAGCCCATACGGATGCTTTCAGCCTCTCTTGCTGGGCTTTAGCAACGACGTCGTTCAGCTGAAGCGCTCTCCTTTATATGGGTTTGCAAAACCCTAATCCGAGAGTTGAGAGGGTTGTTGCTTAATGTAGCTCTGTTCTTGTCTCCTGAGGCGATTCTAGGGTTTCCATCCCTTTCCGGCCTTTGTGAGCGTAGATCGAGCTCCCTTCCATCCAAATACACTTAGTGACATTGTGTTGAGAGAGATTTGTAGCCTCTTTGCCCTCTAGGTTTTGACTTTGGTAGCTGGTGTCCTCGTTGAGGCTAATCGTCGCTACAATCTCTACTTTCTGTTTTTGCTTTGGTTTTGCTGGGTTGTAAACTTTGTTCATTATCTAGCATATAGGTTAAACATTTCAATTTGGGAAAATACTTGTGACATCGAATTTCTTAATCCACACATCGTTTAAGCACAGATTACAATTTACAAAGATCTTATACAAAATAGGTGCTTGGTTGGACTACTAGCTAGGCCCAAACCATAGGGTATTTAATTACTTTGGGAAATCTACCATATAAATGTAATGGTGCAAGATCTGACAACCTCCAGCATATATAGTAGTAAGATTTAATCGATTGAGCCCACAAAAAGTGGATCAGACAGTAACTACTAAAATCTTTAAAAAAATAATATTTAAAGTACAGATGAAAGCTAGTATATGAGCATAAAGAAGGTAGGGTGAATCTCCTCCACCCAATGAATCAAATGTGTACTTTTGTGCAAATTGGAGTGGGTTGTCTATTTTTGTGACAAGGGTAGTTTTATCGACTGATTAGGAAAACATGCCCACAAATGGATCGATAAAGATAAATGTATAATGAGAGGGAGTAAAAACCTTACTCCTTACAATTGTGATGCTGTCGGTTGGTTTAGGGTTTAATGGGTTTTGTTGTATTGTTAGTTGTTACAGGAGTTTCAGCCCAACAAGCTCTAATGGAACTGAATGGAGATACTCCGTAATAAATTAGATAATAAAGGACATAAAATATTGTGAAAAAGGGAGAGAATCAATTAATCTATGACTTGTGAATATAATCTTCCAACGATTTTTGTTTGAATCAGGCAATAATTTGGGTGATGTCAGACCTTGCTGGACCACCCCAAGAGCGTCCTTTCGGACGAGAACACGAAGTTATAGATGAGTCACTAATCTAACCGCGTCCATTGAATACCGAAGATGGACCACCTTATCTGCAACCAAGTTGACTTCACGGAAAATGTGCTCACATGAGGTTGAAGCAAAAACCCGAAGCAACAGAAGAATGTCAGAAATGACAATCTCCACCTCCCAAGGACACTTCCAGACACCTCTGACGGAGTTGATAATAGCAAGACTATAACCTTCAATTTCGATGTGTTGCAGGCAAAGAGATTTTGCAACCAAGAGCCCATCATGAAGACCGAGAGCTTCATCCATAAGGGGAGAGACAGATCCATAAAGCGTCGCACTGCAAGTCACCACCTCCCCAACCTGATCCCGGATGACGAAACCAGCCGAAGATTCACCATAAGGAAGGCTGGAGCCATCAAAGTTGATTTTAAATCTCCCACTTCGAGGTGGTTTCCATCTTAAAATTTCCCTTTTTCTCTGGTTTTGGGGTTTGATAGGCTCTTTTTGTTCCCAGTCGTCTGAGAATAATGTTTTAGTGTTCTCCCAATTTTTTAGTTGGTTTCTAACATACCCTTCCAAACTCTGAATTTTTTATTTTTTCGGGTTGTCAAATATGAGTTTTTTTCTTATTATCCATATGCTCCACCACATAATAGCAAGTCTATTTTTTTGCCCTTTATTAAGTTTGGAAAAAAATTCTGATGTTACTTGATTATGAGATTGTGAAATTTCGTGGATGGTGGCGTGACGCTTAGGGTGTAAATTGCAAAACGGTCAGGGGAGTTAAGATTAAGGGTGTGGGAGGATCGAGGCTTGGATTGGGTGAGGCTGAGGACGCTGGGGAGTTGAAGAGGGTGTTTTGAGGTGTAGGTGACAAGGCTGGGGCGGTGAAGTTTTTTTGTATTTTAACAAGGTGAAGATTTGAGGGGTGATGAACCGCGGCCCACCCATTGCAACGACGGTGGTAAATTCAGTTTTGAAGGGTTGAGATTAGAGGCAATATTTTATCATTTTGTATCTTGGATGGAAAAATAGTCAATTTCAAGATCGATTAATTCATAATATCGGGTTGTTTGCTCCTTTTAATTTGATATTTTTTTCAATTTTGATGTCAAAGTCAATTATTGGCGTCTTCCTCCTCCTTTGTATTTAGTTATAAACAATGTTAATACTTCGAGGTTTGAAGGGTTTTTCTTTTTTACTTTGTTTAATTTGCAAAGTTGTTAAAGGTGCAAATCATACCTTTTGTATTTCGAATTAGGGCCTATTTGTTTGGAGGAAGGAGAATGAAAGTAAAGGAAATATTTCAAGAGAAAGGAAAGGAAAGAAAAATGGTTAAACTTCAATTTTATTTGATTAATTTAAGTGGGGAATCATTGCTTTCTTCGTTACCTTTTTACGTGTTTGGTTGATTTAGGGAAGAGAAAGACAAACAATAACACCTTTGTATTTTTTTTAATCCTAAACAATACTAAAGTAGAAGCTGATTCTGCCACATGTCAGCTACTGATGAAAAATTTTCCCGCTCAATTCATTAGCCAATAATATTTTGCCATATTTTCCTATAATGTCACATAATTAACTACATATTTTTGTTACTCATTTTTTATTTGTATGTATTAATTTTTAATTAAGGTAATTTACATAAACCATAATTTGGAAAATAATGGGTGTACTTTCTTTTTTTAAATCATCTTATTTATATTTTCGGGAGGTGTATCAAACGCTTACGCTCTCCATTTAATAAAGTTGAATCTTTTAATTTTTGTGATTGACAATTTTTAATATTTTAGATTTGGCATGTGTTTTTATTTAACTAATTTTTTAAGTTCTATATTCTTGCATATTTTACATTGCGATTTATATCTTGATAAAAAAACTTTAATAATACTTATTTGCTTTGTACTGGTAACGTTGAGAATAACAAAACAAAAACCCTAAGCATTTATTTTTCATAATTCTTAATGTCATAACAATAACAAAGCATATATGATTTTAAATTTCTTTAAATTTAGCATATTGAAAATATATAGTTTTAATTTTATTTAAACTTAGCATATTGTAATATATTTTTCTCTTTAGTTTATTGTATAGTCTTTTCAGCCATATATTAATTGTATACTCACCGATTTAAATCGATTTGAACTTTTGGATCTCTATTTGGTTAAACAATTAGAGGGGGAAATTATATAAGAATATAACATGTGTCAAATAAATTTTGAGCAATGCAATTGTAATAATTTTTTTTTTCTAATTCCTTAAAACATTCTAAATTTTCTAATCAATTGTTTTTATTTAAAAAATTTAATTAATAAATAATATAATCAATATCTAAATATAAATCTAAATAATAAATAAATATTTTTGCTATGTTCTCATAATTCTTTTTACAGTATGCAAAAAATAAGACGTCTTGAAACGATCATTTTGTCATGTGATGATACATAACTATCTACAAGTGGGAAAAGTAGACTAAAGTACGGTTACTCTTAAATTATTAACAAGTAAAATTTTACACATTTTTAACCATTTATCTATATTGAACTATTAAATGATAATCATTTTTGCTTAGGTGACACAACCACCTTAATTTTATGGTTTTCGCCTATTTTTTTTCTTTAAGAACTTTAACTTTCGTATCTTATACTAGGGGTGGATTGACAGGATGGCTATGATATCATATTGGTTTTCAAATTTAACTTTGATTAATGAATTTAGACAATTTTTTATAGTACAAGAAAAAAAAGTTCATATATTTACATGTAAATATGGTTGGAAAAACCATAGATTAATTAAATAGGTTGCTTTGAATTCATTATAGTTAAAAAAAATGTAATTTCCTATGTTAGTTCATTTAGTACTTTCTTTTTAAATGATGGGTGAGACACATGAATCACTGTATAGATAAAATATCTTTTTATCTTTAACTTAATTGATACCTTGATTTTCAAAATTTTAAATGAGCATGTGTAATAGATAGTATATAGAAGTTTTTTTTAGTGAATTTGAATTATAAAACTTTAAGTATACAATATTTTGGTTGGTTTGTGATGGTTGTTTGCATGGCTAGATATGAGTTGAGTTAGATTAGTTGTCTTTTAGTTATTTAATTTCAAATTGTAATTCTTATGTACGTTCAAGATTCCACAGATCGGGAACCTAGAACGGGGTAAGAGAAGTAGAAACAAACCAAAACGTAAACCAAAGAACAGACGCAAGATTTACGTGGTTCGGCCGGAGCCTACGTCCATGGAGCCTCAGCCTAACGGCTTGAGAGCACTAATCCACTAATCAGTTAAGCAGGTTTACAGAACAGGTTGCCCTAACTCAAAACTACGACAAATACAAGCAAAGAACAGAGTACGAGAGACATGTGAGTGCAAGAAAGAGATAACGAAGCAAGCAAAGGAAGAAAACACCCTAGATCTGAAGATCGGAGTCAGATCGTCGTCGGAGTGAACCAGAGAAAAAGATCTTCGCCAGAACTGTGGACAGTTGCCCTCTTCTTCTTCCTAGAGGCCGGATCTGGAGTCTCCGAAGGAGATCCGCTCGAGATCGGCCGCCGGAGCTTCGCTGGAGCTAAGAGAACAGCAAACCCTAGCAGAGACTCTCTCTCTTCTCTCTCTTTCTCTTTCTGGATTACCTTTGGAGCGCCGCGTCGAATGAGCTCCCAAACCCTAGTTGTTGACTTATATAGAGCGAGCTTCTAGTGAAACGCAGCGTTCCACTTAAGACGGATCTCACAAGCCAAGATATCAGGTGGACAAGGAGCTAGGCTGGCTTTGGGCCTAAGTGTTGGGCCAAGCCAGTGGAGCTGGTAACCAAACATACATACATACATAATATATCGTATAATGCATGTCCTACATATATACTATACTTAAGAAGTGTAACATATATGAGCATAAGATGTATAATCCTACGCTTCTAATATATGATAGATCTAAGTATAATATATATGTTAGTACTTTGCCTTAATCTACCAAGTAACCTAAGTTAGGACCATCCAATATTCCTAGAACTAATGTTTAGATTAAGATTGACATTACAATTTGCCCTTCTAATCCAAACATTAGATCTATTAAAAACACAACCTATTGATCAGTGGATAAATGTTCTCAAACCATTCAATAGTAAAGGCTCGGATCCATATTCAATTCATATTGAGACCATCTGCATTGGTGTATATATATATATATGATGTATATATATGAGTAAACTAGAGTTATAAACTCTACACAAATAATCCATATTCGATTCATATTTTTTTTTAAAAAAAGCAAAGATTTGGTTGTGGTGTCTGGTTAGTGCGTTCCAGATACCGAAAAACAATTATATATGATTACTATTGGATCATATGAGGTTAATTTGGATAAAAACCAGCCACATTGAGACCATCTGCATTGGTACGAGTTAAGGGGGTTTTTAGTTGAAATGGCAGGAAAAGTTGAAGAGGGAGAGAGAGAGAGAGAGTGAAGGAAAATAAAAAAACGATGTTGACAGGCTCCCCGTAAGAAACTCAATAAGAAACCGAATGAACAGAGATAAATGGGTGAAGTGGGGCCCAAGTGAGTAAAATAAGAGAGAGGGGGCAGAGGTGAAAAGGGAAAGAGATGGAAAAATGAGACCTATCATAGTTTTTAAGGGTAAAAAATAATAAAGATGAGTTTTAGGGATGTGGGTTTAAAAATAAGTTGGAGTTTTAAGGAGAAATAAAATAATAAAGTGGTGTTAAAAAACCTTAGAAACTCGCATTGATGCGGATGCTTTGAATAAATTTAGGTTTCAAGTCCAAATTTGTCAGTAAATTTTTATTTCATTGTTTTTTTTTATTTCTATACTGAAAATCTATATAATATTTTTGTAATCAACAACCCGTGCAAAAGCACGGGCAATGAACTAGTTATTTCCTAAAATTATTGCAAAATCATATAATAAGGATGAACAGATATAATAAACTCATATGAAATCACTTGAAATCTATACGGTCAGAATTCCACACAGTTAGAAATCCACATGGGCAGAAAACCATTTCAAAAAAGAAAAAGAAAAAAGAAGAAGCTACGTACAACTACCTTCAAAGAGATGGAAAGAAGATAGACTATATGAAGTTAGAAACACCGCTTGCAATAAAACAAAAGCTACAACCACATATATAAAATCCACACGGTCAGTTCTTCTTTTTGAGCAAGTCGGTCACATATTGTTTCCTCAAACTGTTGTTGACCTGAAAGAATATATGAAGTTTATGTTCCTCTCTCATCAATATCATTGCTACCTACATATTTCAAAGGTATATTGGTTAAGGACGATAAATAAATTATTTAAATGAAGTAATTCATAAAGAATAACTATAATGATAGTTACCTCTAATGCATCAGACGGGGAAAGAAAATCGAATTTCAACACTTCTAAAATTTTGTTGCTCTCACTTTCAAGTCTCTTCTTCTTCTCATCTTCATTTGTCCAAACTTGGGCCATTGCAACTAAACTGGTATTAATCTCTTCAAACACTTTCCTAAATGATGTTCTAACCGAGTCTAGAGATGATGCTAAATCTCCAACTTCGTCCTTTTTCCTCTTTGAGACCTTTTATTTCTTTGCAAACCTTGCTTGAGATGAAGGGGCATTCATCTTCCTTGATCCACTTGTGCTGACCAAAACCTTTTATTTTTACCTCTTCCCCGAATAACGCCTTCCATCATTCACCTAAAAGTGAAGAGGAAATTTGAGAGTTAAAAAAATTAGCAGCAAAAATGATCAAACAGCAACCTAATCAACAAAAATGATCAAAAGTGAAGAGGAATTTTGTCAATTTTACGTATACACGCCAAATATATATAAACTACATAACCATTCATGTAGAAGAAATGGAAAAAATAGGATAACTAATGCCACACAAAATTCGACTATAGTTTTTGAAATTCGGCCAGCCATGATCAATCACATTTAGTGGCTATAATGTCACCTGCATCAAAATACTAGTAATGGCAGATTCATGAAGTGGCATGGGTCTCATTTCACATCCAGAACGACGCGATGAATCTAAACAAGGCATAGTGGGTCTCATTGCAAGCAATGAGGTGGTCAAATAAAAAAGAATAATATATTCACGAAGGTCATCATCTAAGAAAAAAACACCCTAGAACAAAATCTCAGCTCTGCCCATACCAGAGACTTTTCCAAGAAAAACCTAAATTCTCGTGAGGTAATTTTAGTAGTAAGCACATAACAAAATCAAATCTCCCAACTAATTAACCCCCTAAATAAAATGTTCTAGCTTGCGTTACCTGAGAGGATCTGAAGGCTTGAAATCCTCCAATCGCAGTTTAGAGAGAGTGCACACATCCTTCAATGTACCATCCCCTCTCTCGTGCAACTAGAAAACCACCTTTTTCGTGCAACAAATAGCCAACAAATAGAAACAGTAGAGAGAGAGGGGACAAACAAAGCATCGAAAATACACACAAAAAAAAGCACAAAAGGACCCCTTTCTTGCAACAAACAGCCAACAAGCAAAAAGTGATAACAAAAAAACCCAACAATTGTTACAATTGAAATACCCCAAATTATTTTTGGGATATTTCTTTAAATAATATTATACAATATCATGTGAATTTGGGAAGCTAATAAATTCACATAAGATATATAATATAAATTAGAATAATTATATTATTCTAACTTTACCCTCTAAACATTGTTGCTATTTAATTTATAAAGTTAAATTAAATAATTTTTTTTTCCGCTAATATATAATATATATATGTATCCAAACATATGTATAATATATAGCCAAATGCATATTTCATTTCTACAAGAGGAAACCTAATAGAAAACGCCTATTTTTCGACCCAATTTGTTTATTGGGAAGCCCAGAATTTTCAACCCAAAGGTAAGCCCAGATTATAGTGATCCAAGAAGAAGGTTGGAAGATAGAATTTTCTTTTTTTTCTTACCTTTTTTCTTCTTTCTTCTTCCTCCTACGTTCAGATAAACCCAAAGGGGATTATCCCCAATCTCAACCAAATCCGAGATCTCAGCAATTGGATCAACCTCCTCCTCCCTATCTCTTTCAATTTCAGTCCTATAAATAAAGGAGGACCCGGTAGTTTTCACCATTCAAGCAAACAGCTTCCTCTTCTCTTTCGATCACACCCCCGTGAGCAACCGGCAGCAGCTCCACTGCAATCGGGAGCAACCACCGCCAGCCACTGTAGCGCCGCCTTGCCCGGAGACGCGCCTCCCGTGACAGCCGGCCACCACAGCCGCCCTTCGCCTCCGATCTCCACCACTGCCGCTGCCAATCGACGCCGGAAGAAAACCGAGGCCGAGACTGCAGTCGCTGGGCCGCCTCCGGTCTGCCGCCCGGTTGCCGCCGGCCACCACAGCACGAGCGCCGCCTCACGTGTCACCGCCGAAGCCCACGCCGTCGGAAGCCATAGCCGGTCCCCTTCGCTGTACGCGAGCTCGAAGAAGAGCGCATTGGGTTTTTGATCTATTTTGAGTAAATTACATAAACATCCCATGCTTCTATATTATTTCCGTTTTGGCCCTAATTTAATTATTTATTAAGTCAGATGGCCTATATTTCTAAACCATTCGATTCTTGCCCGTTTCAGCGACACCAAGAAATCTTGAAGCACTCACGCCCGATCCCGCTCCTCGAGGAATTCATATTGGTATATAATATTTAACTTTATAGAATTAATTCAATTTCAAATTGAATTAAGTAAAGTTAATTTCGTAAAATATCAATATTAATATTCCTTTTTCCGTTGGATTCGATAGGTGCTAAAATCTCGTCTGGTTGTCATCAGCTGATCATCGAAAGTCAAGGCAAGTGATTTCGTTCAACGCCCTTTGCGTGTTTCGTGATTCTTTTGATGTGTCTTTTAAATTCTTCTGTGTCGAATGCGGCCCTGTGGCCAATTTCCTTGCCAATTTCGATAAATTACATACCCGTCTGCTTGATGTAATTTATCTTTTTAAATCATAAATTGGCATGAGTATAAATTAATGGGCAATTATTAATTTAATGATAGTGATATGTGTATTAAATGTGTTATTTGTTTTATAACTCGAGATAAATAAAAATTGCCCATTTTCATCTTTCGAATTGCATGAAGTTCTGTTTGTTTCCTTCATGCAAATTAATAGCATGCGATATTAAGATTCTTTGAAATATTCATGCTTGTACGTCCTTGTTGGTTTAAAGTCGTTATTATGATCACCTAGTATTTTAACGTTAAAGTTGTTATAATTTAAAATGTGCATCTCACGTGGTGCGAATTGACTTAAAGTCAGTGCGAGGGCTATTTCGCAGGTTGGGAATAGTGTGAAGCCCAATCTAAAAGGTTCCATGGAATATCTAGACTTTAAACAGTCTCAGGTCGCAGTCCTAGTTGAGTCTGGACCCGTGTCCCTTTTAGACTTCAAAGTCTTAGGTCGCAGTCCTAGTTGAGTCTGGACCCGTGTCCCTTTTAGACTTCAAAGTCTCAGGTCGCAGTCCTAGTTGAGTCTGAACCCGTGTCCCTATTAGACTTCAAAGTCTCAGGTCGCAGTCGTAGTTGAGTCTGGACCCGTGTCACTACGTTTTTATATTGTGTTATATTTACATATATACATTATTATTATCGAGATTATTAATAGGTGATCAATTCAGTTTTATTATACTTCACTCTTACTCGAGGTATAATTCATTATCTTATCGTATCATCGATCCTCATGATCATCCGAGTCATGTTTAAAAGTTTGCCTTTTACCAGTTTCCACTTTAATTATTCGTGTCTTTCCCTTAACCTATGATATACCGTTTTATGGTCACTGCATGGTTAAAGTCTGAACATTTTCCCTATCATTTGCTAGTCTTAATTGTACTAACCATCCTATTTATTGGATGGCTGGTGTCCTTCGTTCTCACGAAACACCAGGCCATATTCCACAGGTTTAGTGAGAGCAGCGGAGCGGGAAAGAGTTGAAGAGAGGACTATCATCAATGGACTTTCAAACTACAGTTTTATACAATTAAAGTTTCCGTAATGCTACGCTGGTTTTAGCCACTTTGAAGTATATTTATACTTTATAGTTTTTGGTATTTTAGCTAGGTTATTGTGATTGAATATCCCAAACTTTGATATTTAATTGACTTACGCATTATTTTATTCAACTGTTTGAAGTATTATCTTGTTTATGGGAGCATGGTTGCATGTCCCTATAAGCCTCAGGTGAATTCAAAGACATTAAAGTCTGCGGATTCACTGGCGCTGTAACGTTCCCTTCGGATTAAAAAGGGGGTGTTACAGATTGTAACACCCCGTCACACATCGGATATCATAAGGATGTTGGGAGTGATTTATAAGTGATTCAAGCCCTACCCATGTCACAATAGCTCTTCCTTTTCAGGCTCCAAGTGAGGACAACGGACCTGAGAGAGCTAGGTGGCATGGGTTGGCGCCTCTTAAGACCCCGGGTCTTACAGATGGTATCAGAGCCGACTCCGGGCTCGGAGGTGCGCCGACAGTATGCTCGGGTACGCTCTTCCCGGAGGGCAGTCCCTTGGGCCTGACGGGGTCGTCAGTGCTTTAAGTGGGGGAGATTGTAACACCCCGTCCCACATCGGATATCATAAGGATGTTGGGAGTGATTTATAAGTGATTCAAGCCCTACCCATGTCACAAGAGCTCTTCCTTTTCAGGCTCCAAGGGAGGACAACGGACCTGAGAGGGCTAGGTGGCATGTGTTGGCGCCTCTTAAGACCCCGGGTCTTACAACAATATCTCCCTAACTCATCCCTATTAATTAATTTGCAATTCATCGGAAGCAGGAACAATAAACAGAGGACTTACAGAGAAGGAGCACCTTGCGATGTGGATCCGAAATAATTTCTTATATACTTGTAGATATCGGCTTCACAAGAGAGAAATGCATAAACCTGCAGGCAACTCGAGAGAAAAGCAATTTGTCATGAATTAGGGTTTCGTTCAAATTCGCTATTGACAAAAGATGGAGTAGAAGAGGAACGTACTTGTGACCCCTTCAAATTCGAGATTGCCATTGGAGTGGAGACTACGGACGATTAAGAGAGAAGGAGATCCTGTGTCGCAGAGAAAAGAGATCGGGAGCTTTGTGTTGCTGTTTCGGGAGAGAGAGTCGGGGGAGTCGGGGAGAGAGAAAGAATCAGGTAAACCCCTGATTTTTTTAGGGTAACAGATGAGGTGAACTGATTGGGGTCCAAAACGAAATCATTCTTTGGTTTGTATTAAACAAACAGGCCAAAACATACACCGAGTTTATCATTCCTTTGTTGGCCCGTCTTTTTTTTTATCAAAACAAACAGGCACTAAGAACTAATTGATCGATAAATGGAGTGTTTAGTTGTTATTTGGATTGTTCTTTAGCCTATAAGTTTTGTTATTTGAATGTATTTGTACAGTTGCTTGATATTTGAAAACAGGTATATATGTTATCCAACACAATAATTCATCGATCCCGAATACCGATTCTTTGAATAGGATTATAGGAGTATCGTCGTTGGTCACCGGTGTACCCCACCCTCATCGGGTTTTGACTTTGACATTGCACATAACTATTGTGATTTAGTGGATGGTGTTAGGATAAAAATATGTCTTTGGTTTGTTTAATTTGAGGAATATTTTCTCCCAAGTTGGGATATCACAATTCTTTCTTTCCATCTACTTAAATTACCATGTATGAATAACGCTCAATTTTGAAGTACCTACATATATTGCTGGGCTGAATTAGGGTCAGTTTGGTGACACATAACTGATTGGATAGCTGACGTTAATAAGGTAATTAAAGATGATGGATTAGACGTGTCAAATACATTTTAAGTTCAATTGCTCATAAGCTTGTAAGGTATTTTGGTAACCCCGTCTAATGAGATAACTAGTACAAACTAGTTAACGAGAGAGAAGAAAATAAATATATAAATATAGATGTGCGAATAGAAAAAAAGAAAAATCCAAAAAGCTTCAAGTGAGTAGGTTTTGACAATCCAATTTCTAAAACTAACTAAACTAAAATCTTATCTTTATCTCATTTAAAACTTTATAATATTAAAACCAAAATCTCTTAAAAACTACTCGTGTTCCAAAACGAAATCTTAAACTCTCTTTTTTCTACTATTTCGTGGCCTACTTTTACGATTACCTTCAAATACTCTTGGTGGTAGTATTTATTACACCATCTGTTTCAAAATATATGCCGTTTGATTTTTGACAATTTTATAACAAACTAAAAATTCTACGTATTAAATACTCATAGTAATTAATTTAAAAATAAATAAATTTATACTTCTTGATAATTAGTATGAAATTATTTAAAAAATTAATAAAAAATGATTATTTTATACAAAATTTAACTATTGAAAAATTTTGTCAAAATTTTAAGTGGTCGAAATTTGGATTTACTATTTCCGGAGATCCGGGGACTAAATTTTTGTTTATATTTTCACCAGGAATATTACTCAGTTTACATACCTTTGAAACATCAGATCCATTACGGCCCAACGTGAAAGAGGCCAGTAATGAGACCCATATCAACGTGGACCCGTCCACTTAGGCCCAATAGAAGAAACTTGTATGATTTTTTTAGGGTAAATTGCAGAAAACCACCCTTTAAATATGGCGTTTTGCGTGAAACCACCTCTTAAAACGAAAATTGCAGAAAACCACCCTTTAAAACCGTTTTCTTTGTAAAGTCACACCCATCACCAAATTTCTGTTAATTGAATATTAAAGTGAGTGAAAAATAAATTATATCCATTGTTTTTATTATTATTTTACTTTTTCCAATCGGTATTAATTAGTTTTTACCTTTTTAGCATATTTTTTCAAAAGTAATTTTTTTTAAATATCATTTTTATATATAATTTCACACTTATTAGTAAAAACACTGTAAGAATAAATTGATATTTTATATATTTTAAAAAGTGTATATTACTAAAGGGATACTTGAAGAAAAAAAAATTAAAAAAAATGATATTTCATATAGTTTTTATTATTCTAAAAATATGCTCACTATTCCACATACATTTTTAGAATAATAAAACTATAAGAAACATTATATTTTAAAAATATTTATTTTCTTCAAGTAGCCCTAGTATTACACGTTTTTATATGTATAAAACATAAATTGCACATCAATTTTTAATAGAGTTTTTTTGTAAGTATGAAATTATTATTTTTTTAAATGTTTTTTTTTTATATTTTATAGTGTTTTTTGCTTTTGAAAAAATGTCAAAAAGTTAAATATTAACTATTGCCAATTGAATTGAGTAAACTAATAATAAAAATAAGGGGTATAATTGAATTTCCACACACTTTAACATTTAATTAACGAAAATTGGGTGATGGGTGTGACTTTGCAAGGAAAACTGTTTTAAAGGGTGGTTTTCTGCAATTTTTGTTTTAAGGGGTGGTTTCACGCAAAACGCCCTATTTAAAGGGTGGTTTTCTGCAATTTACCCATTTTTTTATATAATAAAATAATAGAAATCGATGGGCTCCTTGCCCCTCCTCCTGAACTTTGACTTCGAGTTTCCCCTTTTGACTTTGCTTCCTTCTACAGAGTACATAACTGGATCTCAGATCGATCGATTTCCACAAACAGATCGAGAAAGAAATTAAACCCTAAGAACAAATTAGAGGATAAAGATGTGCTACGAGACCAAATGCGACAAGTGCGGGAAGACGACATGGGGAGGGTGCGGACGCCATGTCCCCTCCGTCTACAACCGGGTACCCGAAGCTCAGCGCTGCTTGTGCAAAGACTGGCCCGGCGTTAACCCCCCCTCCTCCTCCGACGCCGCCGCCGCCGAATCCTCTTCTGGCTCCGGTGTTTGCCGGATTTTGTAAGGATATGTGCGTAGCTGGGTTTCGTTGCTTTCGTACTCGTTCTCGTCGTCATCGATTTCACTGTGTTTTATCTGCCTGACTCCATCTAATGTAATTCCGGATTCAGTTGCTGATCCGGTTTACTCTTTCTTTCCTTCTTTTTGTGCGTGTGTTTCTGTACTTGTATAATTTGGGTTCAATGTTGCTTGTGAATGGGATTGTTGTGAAATCAAATCAGTTTAGTTTAATTTCTGAGGCAGCTTTTATCAAGTTAAAAATTTGGTATTTGATGATATTGATAACCCATTAACCCCTGCCAAATATATATACATAAATCGAGAGGTTGATTTCTAACTCCTAATCGAACAAAGCAATGAAATAAAAGGCAAATGAAGGGAGATTTTGAGATGAAATTGTAAACAGTGAGAATACGGACAAGATTCTACAGCCATATGTAAGCCATATATGTGATATATATGTATAAAAAAAGGTTATTGTAAACTGGCTAAGAAAGAGAGGGGAATATGTGATTGTATTTAACTGATAATAGCTTGTGTGGTATCCACCAATACAATATATATAGGAGTTATATCCTTAACCTCCAAGTATAAGATAAATCTATCTAAGTAAAGTGTATATCTTGTACATCCACATAATAATAATATTACAACACTCCCCCTTGGATGTACATTCCTCGTTTCTCCAGCTGCCTCGTTAAAAACCTAGCTAGGAAAACCCAATGGGACAAAACCATAGCTTAGGGAAAAAGAGTGCAGCTTTCTACGTACGCTCTTGTTGTACTGCCTCGTTAAAAACCTTGTCAGGAAAACCCAGTGGGACAAAACCTGATCAAAGGGAAAAAGAGTGCAGTGCGTGTATGCTCCCCCTGAATTCAACATCCTTCTCGAAGTCTTCTCATTCTTCTTACTGTCGCCGTCTTCATGAGCTTATGGTCGAATCTCAACATTGTCTTTGATGTGTATAAGTTGTAATGTCTTCATGATTAACTTTGGTGTGCCTGACTTGCATGTATTGGCGTTGAGCTGCTTTGGATGCACAAGTATAAGGTACTTCAGGACCTACTGCTTTGGATGCACAAGTATAAGGTACTTCAGGACCTAGTGCGTCTTTAATTGTTGATATGGGGAAATAGTACTTAAGTTGTCTCATTAAAAAACCTTAACTTGGAAAAAACCCAGTGGGATAAAAACCAAGATTAAGGAAAAGAGTACAACTTTGTATGGTACTTCGGGACCTAATAAAATGTCACCGCTTTCACAAATATAGGTAATTCAGGTACTTTAATAAGGATCTGTAACCAACTGCATGTGACAGTACTTTGATAATAATGCTTCAGGCATTTTCAATCGATTATTTCCATTTATATGGGTATGCACCTACAATGTCCTTCATTTACATTTGGAGCCAAAAATACATTCTCATGTAACCTTTAATAGGCTTTTGTGCAATCAATTTGGCTTTATATTGTCCTTTGTACAAACACCCACTTAAACCAATTGATACTATACTTTTCAATGTTGGAGCTACAGGTCCAAAAACTTCATGCTTAAATAATCCATCTTTGCATGAATTATTTCTTTGTAGATTTTGGGATATACCATATATCCTTGTGAGGGGAGTTGCCTCGTTAAAAACCTTGCTTTGGAAAAACTCAAATGGGACAAAAACCAAACTTAAGGAAAAGAGTACAACTTTTCTCCCCCTCAATTTAGCATATAAATCATCAATTTTATAAAGATATGGTACTCCTGGACTTACTATCCTTTCACAATCTAATGAATTGTTCTATAAACCAATCGCATTATGCTCTTAGCGTTTTGTAAGCTCTAATTATTCTTATCAAGCACTTCAAGTGCAAACTTATATATGTGTCATCAATGATAATCAAGGATCTGGTCATTTCAAGACAACTCATAATCAATTCTAACACTGTCAACATTCATAAAATCTCTTCAGGAGTTTTATACTAGTGGACATATTAACATTGTTTGAAGTTACTACTAGAACTTTGATTTGAATCATGGTATCTTTTTGCATTTACTAATGCCTTTACTAGCCTGTTTGCTAACTTTCGGTTCACTTCTCTTCCATTCAACATATTACTTCTTGATCTTCTTTTCCTCTCCCCCTAAATACCGAGTATTTTATCATCCTTGATAAACTCTAGGTATTTGATCATCTATTGGGACTCAATCCTCCATATACATTAACTTTCTTGATTTACAACAACTTAGTGTAATATGAGGAGATTTCGGTGCCTATACTGAACATGTAAATATCAAGCTCTCTACTGGAGATAAATTACAAGAAGGATAATTTATTCTGTTGTTGAGCAAAATCGAATCAATCTCTTGCTATTCATGCCTGCTTGTTAGCTATTATTGACGACTCTACTGGGTCATTCAATGCGTTATCATTATCCTAAATGATAATCTCATAAGTAACGACTTCACTTGGTCGATTTAATCGCCAGCTTCTCAATGCTCAACATATCAATTTCATTGATAATATTTCCATATCACATCCATATTGCCAATCATGGGTAATCTATTTATTATGTTGGATCCCTCTTTTGACATCCTCAACTAGGGGAAAACCACTGCTTCTGGCAATTATTAGTCCTCCATTGACTTTTATGATCCCAATTTATCTATCATCACTCTTCACTTAGAGTGTTTTGACGCTCTTCTAGAGCCATTTTCTCATATTAGTTTATTGCTTGATTATATCAATAGGCCTTCGAGGACTAATTTTGATGCTCTTCTGGAGATATGTATAAGGTTTAATTATGCCAAAGATAGACTTTATACAAACACTCATTAGATATTTCATTATGAAAACTTCAGGTTTTCCATATCATCAGATACCAAGCTCTAAATCATTCTAACATTTTCATGCGATGATTCACTCACAGTTTGGGAGATTACAAATCCAAATTAGGCAAACCATCAACTTTGACTTGTTCTTCCACATTCTCCTTGATGTGGGAGTCGACTCATACATGATTATCTATAATCATTTTCAAAATTATGACCAGTATCCTAACAACGGTCGCGCGCACCGTATCCTCTTTATGTCCTCTGCTAGAGGTAACAATATTGCATCTGGCAATAAAAGAGGTTGTTAGGGCACTTTTATCGGGTGAAAAACAAGCAGGGGTACTTGGGTTTTTATTATAAACAAATGTGAATAGTGGTGCATTGGATACTTGAGGGATGGGTGGGAAGAAGCGATACTCGGGTATGCATGTGGGCCACTGGAGGAAAGACTGCAGCGCACCAGCAAATTCTGAAACCAATTGGAGGACACGTGTCGATCAGCCATTGGTGCGCAGAAGTGGCTGTGCAGATGGCGACACGTGGGAGCGTGGGAGTGGCTGGGAGGCTGAGCCATGCAGATGGCGACACGTGGCAATTGGTTGGGGGAAAATATTTTACACCATTTAATCCAAATTTTGGGTGAGAAAATGTTAAAAAAATAAAAAAAAAAAATTACCACAATACTAGATTCATTTTTATCTACATGTAGACACCAATTTTGAATATGTTTGACTATATATTTTTTTTAATAATTTCTCTTTGATTATAAATATGCATAATATAATCCGAAAAATTGAATTAAAAATATGAAAAAATTTGAAATAACAAATAATGCAAGAAATGAAATATGTTATGTTATTTAAAAAAAATTCAAGTTTATGCATTGTCTTTGTTGTAACGTCCTTTCGTTTATTTAATTAATATCGTTTTTTTTTGTTATATATATAGTTCGCACTATGTCATTTATAAATAATATTAATTTAAAATTAAAATTTTAATAATAATAAATGAATATAATAATATAATCGAGAATGGAAATAATTATTGAAGAGGGGTATATTTGTAAATTGAGTGGGTATGAAAATATGGGTTTTGGGATACTAGGGATGCTATTGATAAAGTGAGAAAAATGAGAATGGGATGCTGAGGTGATGTGGCGGAGTGAGAAGAATAAAATATTAGTATTTCTAGTATCCCTAGTATCCATTGATAAACATGACCTTATGAACCATAGGTCATTTAGCTAGCTATTTATTTGAGTTCTACCATACCCAAGTAGATTAAGAACAAGATTCCAAAATAAAGAATCTTCGGGCTCTCAAGAATAAATTTATCGATTTCACACAATTTAACAAGGATTTGCTTCAAACTCTTCTCCCAAATCATCATTAGTTGAATAAAATTGACATCATTTACCCATAATGGTTTCTTCAAGAAACATTTTCAATGCATATACATATACATAAAATGCAAATCAAATCAAATAGATAAATAAAACATAGATTCCATGTAGCTTCAAATAGCCAAATTTTACTAATAACAAACCAAATACGACCAAGTTTGCATAATCAAATGTGCTGGATCATCTAGGCTCTTTCGTTGATAATCTTTCATATGTAGAGATAAGTTTATCTACTTCAAGAGATAACTTTGATTAACACAAACAATATATATAATATAAAACCACATATGTTTACGACATACCAACTCTTAACAGGTTGTTTCTTCTGGAAACACTTTAATTTTTGTGCAAAAGTAAATTCAAACATATACACCTCACAAGTAAATAATAAAAGCGATCTCGGTAAATTAAAATAAATGCACTACGAATAATTAAAATTTATTCGGCCACTTCAGGTGGATATCAATTCAGATATTTATCACTCGTTTCAATAAACACTATCATTCACAAATATTGTAGGTTCAATAACTGTCTCAAATTTCAATTTCAATAATTTCATCGTCATCTATGAGAGAAAATGGCTTTTCTTATTTGCATGCAATTACATTTGGGGGATATAATACAAATCAATATCATGATACATAAATAATGTCAACTTCTGGTGACAAGGAATCAAACAAGTTTAACCACTTCAGGAGTTTATATTTCACCTTCTATGAGACAAATCATACATATGCAACAAATAGTTACAAGTACAAGATGGACATCTTAGCTCATCACTACAAAGATGAGGCTAATATTTTAATCAATGCATAATGACGTTATTTATTCATCAACTTATCCATGTATCAATTCATATAGATATCATTTATCATGTATCCGTCCAATATATGGTCAATTTATCCAATAACCATATCTATATCATATATGCATCGTCAACCCCAAATCGCACATAATTTATCAATGCTTTAAATTCATATATATCAAGTTATATTAGCACTATGGCATGATTTATGATATACAATCTACATGTGCAATCAATAACGTCATATTGCAATTACCAAGAGGCACAAATCATAACTCAAAATATATGATGTTTAGGCTTACCTGACCGAAAGCTCGATCGCATATACCAGTATTAAGAAATCGGTCCAACTCCATCACGAGCCTTAAAGTCGAGCCTAATTAACATAGATAGACTCAAGTAGAGTTCAATCTTCAAAGGTTCGCCTCTTTTTACCATGATATCCTAGTATGGATCCGTGGACAAACCACTCACATGATATCATCCATCACCAAATCAAAATATTAATAAATTATAATCATGGTTTATTTAAAACACATATCATATAACATAACTCTATTCATCCTGATGTATATATAAGACCTTAAACCTTCTGAAAATCTAATTAATCAAGCAAATGGAAAGTCAACGTACCTTCACTTACCTCCACGACGGCGCACTTCGGGGATTTAAGTTTATTCGATTAATTCAACCACTTCAGGGGTTGACACATCATCTTCGGGATGTGTTTATATACTTCACAAGGCCATAATGTGCCACCTTGGAAGTTTGGGTCTTTTCTGTAATTTCATAAAAAGTACAGATCAATCTGCAATTTTGAAGAACCTATGGGATGGTTTTATAATTAAACCAAATTTTCACCAAATTAACTCTGTCTTCCTCGCAGGGTTTGCAGATTGGCGGAGGAGCTTGCCGCCATGCCGCCACGCCGCCATCTTCGGCGCCTTCTCGAAGTATCTCGGGGTGTCGCCTCTCAAGCAGCGTTCACGAGATCTTCCGCGGCGGTATCTTCTGGCAAGACGCCGGCGGCGATTTCAGGGTTCAATCTCCATGGGAGGCTCCATACTCCGACGCCGGTTCTGGGATCGCTTCAGGGAATTAGGGTTCCTCGATGTCGGTGTATATGTGGACATCACAACCCTCTCCCACTGGCAGCCTCGGAGGCGTCGGCGTCTCCATCGATCGAATCTGGCCCCCGAGAGGTGGTGATGCCGCTGGATCTGGGTTGGGGGTCCCTGTACTCGTCGCCGATGAGCGGTAGGGGACGCGCCGCAACTCTGGCACGGCTCGAGTGGGCCCCACGGTGGGCGCCAAGACGAGGTCGGGATCACGGACTCCTCTTCATAACCGTCCCCTGCTTCGCTTCCTTGGCCGGCGCCGACACCGAGGACTTCTTGTCTATCTCTTCTCCGGTGTTCTTCAAGTTGATTCCCGGCACGGGAACCGATGGCTTGTGCTCAACCGGATCGGAATTCCTGAGATTCCTTCCAAGGGAATTGAGGTAGAAAGCTTTGATTGAACTGCAAAACGGCATCATCTTTGATTGCAGGCGAGAATTTGCAAACTGATCATCGATCGCAGAGAATCATGAGAAAGAGGAGGGTTCAATGGAGACGAAATTAGGGTTATTTTCTAGAGCAAAACTCGTGCTGATAACGTATTGTAAACTGGCTAAGAAAGAGAGGGGAATATGTGATTGTATTTAACTGATAATAGCTTGTGTGGTATCCACCAATACAATATATATAGGAGTTATATCCTTAACCTCCAAGTATAAGATAAATCTATCTAAGTAAAGTGTACATCTTGTACATCCACGTGATAAATATTACAACAAAATTTTATTTTCATTTTCCATAAAAAAAAAAGGCCGAATCACTCCTCCCTATAAATGGGCGCCATTAGGCACTCTACGGCAATTCCATTTCTCATCTTCCTCGTTTCCTAACAACGACAACAACAAAAAAAACCCTCTTTCAGTTCCGATCGCGATTTCTTAAATCAGAGTGCGAAACAACACTTTCTTCCCATCTCGTGATTTCTGAAGCGGTTCGGGGATCGACGATGTTGAGTGACACCATTTCTCCGTCGTTTAAGGTTCGCCTTCCTCTCCTTTTCCTCCATTCATGTCACAAGGCATTAAAGAGCCAAATTGTTCTTCTACATTTTATTTTCTTGCCGTCTATTAATTTACTGTCAGTGTTAAAAATCGAATCTTGCCTCTTTAAGGAGGTTCAATTGTTGATTCATTTTGAGAAAGATTGGCAGTGGTTTACTTAATTTCACCCAAATTACTCGCTTTCTTTTTTCGATTCTTAAATAAGAAAAAAGAAAAAAGAAAGCCAGTAATTTTCTGTTTGCCTAATTAGAACGCAACTTGCAGAAAATCTTGGTGGGTTGTGGTTGTAAATGTGGTGCCTAGTTGAATGCATTAAGTATTTTGGCCACAAATTGGTTTGCAGGTTCAAGAATGTATCTTTATTAGATAGAGTTTTAAATCAATTGAAACTCTTAACTCAACTGCACAGCTGATTCTACAAAGAACAATTAATTGAATCTTGAATTGGGGATAAAATTGGCGAAGATGTCAAATATCTTTCATAGATTTTGTTGGCAAGATTGAGTAATGTGGATAAAAATCTGGAATCATAATTTCTAGTATAGTCATGGAGGATTGAACACCTGTTTAACAAGGGGTGTATCTATCTGCAGGGTGTAAATCACCATTGCCTCGCAACCCAAACTGCTTCCGCTCTCCAGCTAGTAACTAAATCGCCTGCTTACAGGTAAACTGGCTTTGTTACTTGGAATTGCTCACTCCCTTTGTTGCTTATTATATAAACATGGGTGTAGTGCTGTTAGTGATGAAGAATGCCCCGACGTTGACTGGGAGAACCTTGGGTTTTCGGCTGTCCAAACCGATTTCATGTACACCATGAAATGCTCCCAAGATATGAATTTCAAGGACGGCCAACTTTGTCGATATGGAAACATTGCACTTAATCCTGCAGCTGCTGTTCTAAACTATGGCCAGGTCTGTCATACTTTAATTTGATCACTATCTATCAATCTGGACAGGTTGTGACTAATAATATCCTCTACGGAATTGATGATAGGGCCTGTTTGAGGGAATGAAGGCATACAGAACAGAAGATGGACGGGTTTTTCTCTTTCGGCCTGATCAGAATGCCATCAGAATGAAGACAGGTGCTGAAAGAGTGTGCATGCCCTCCCCTTCCATTGAGCAATTTATCGATGCTGTGAAGCAGACGGTTCTAGCCAACAAACGCTGGGTAGATATTCTTAGAATTACACTCTTCTGTTGAGTTCCATGAGATTTGTTTCCATCTCGTCGATGCATTTTTGTGTGCAGATTCCTCCCACTGGGAAAGGGTCTCTTTACATTAGACCTCTACTGCTCGGAACTGGTCCTATTCTAGGCGTGGCTCCCTCTCCTGAGTACACATTTCTCGTCTATGCCTGCCCGGTTGGCAACTACTTCAAGGCGAGAATTCTCTCCATTTAGCTCATAAACTTGATTGGATGAATTTGCAGACTAAAGTAGTTTCAATTCTGATACATTCAGGAGGGAGCAGGTCCTCTGAACTTGTATGTTGAGGATGAATTTGACCGCGCTGCTCGTGGTGGCGTTGGAGGTGTCAAAACTATCTGCAATTACGCCCCGGTAAGCAATACCTTCTGCAATCAGGCGTTTCCTTCCATCCTATGAAGTTGAAAGTTATGTATTGTTACAACTTGCAGGCTTTGAAACCGCTGATTAGAGCGAAGAGCAAGGGGTTTTCTGATGTACTGTACCTTGATTCAGTGCATCATAAGTACATTGAGGAGGTTTCAGCTTGCAATGTTTTCATAGTAAAGGTGTGTTATGATTTCCTTTGTGTTTTCAGATTTTTAGGAAGGCGAATTTGATGTTCAAATCTCTGGCATGTTTTGTGCAGGATGGCAAGATCTCTACTCCGGCAACAAGTGGCACCATTCTTCCAGGTATCACTCGAAAAAGCGTTGCAGAACTCGCTCATGATCTTGGTTACAAGGTGAAGACCATAACTCTCTAACTGCACTAGAAAATAACTCATTAACTGACTTGAAACTGGGTTTCAGGTGGAAGAGCGCTTGATCCCGGTGGAGGAGCTGATGGAGGCTGATGAAGTTTTCTGTACCGGGACAGCTGTTGTCGTAGCTCCAGTAGGCAGTGTAACGTTTGGTGAGAAGAGGTATGTATATAGATCTTCACAACTCCTTCAATAACTGATACATTGCTAACTGATGGGAGGATGATTCATGTCATTTGTGATGATGAATGTGCAGGGTTAAGTACGAGACAGGGGAGAAGTCGGTATGCAACAAGGTGCGGACGATGCTCGTAGGGATTCAGAATGGCGCTATAGAAGACAGGAAGGGATGGGTTGTTGAGATATAGCCGTCCAATGCAATTAGTTTAGTACTCTTGCAAGAGGGTGCGTACAATTCGACTCCCAGAAAGCGGGGGACACTAGGGTGTGTTACAGTGATGCTTTTGGTTTCTATTTTTGGTTCTAAAGGAATGGTTTTGGTCTAATGGGCCTTGCATTTGTGGTCCAATCTGCCTTACATTTTTTGGTCCAATTGGTGTTAAGGTTCGTTTGGACGCTTATGAGTATGACAAAATAAATTGAATGAAAAATCACTAATTTTAGATGAATGGTACGGTAGCTTAGAAAATATAAGGAAAATTATAAAAGAAAGAAATCCAGAAAAATGGGCTCTGTTAGACTGTTACCTCTGTATCATAAAGAAAGAGATCAAAAGCAAGGGAAAGAAGTGGCAAAACAATAGTTAAGTCATGTAATTTACGTTATCGGTGTGTTTAAAAATTAAAAAATTATGACGATTGCAAAGATGAGTCGGAATGGCGGCTCTCTATTTACCAATTCAAGGTAAAGATCGGGTATGAGTTGGGTTAGGTTTGTCTGTATTCGGCTCAATGACATTGGGTCAAAGACTCAAAATGGGTTGAGTTCGGGTTCGAGTTGTGCATGACACTAGATTTCTAGATTGGGTTTGAATTCGGGTAAGTGGGTTGGATATCTCAAGTCGGGTCGGATCTGTTCTGTGTAAACTGTAAACACACCCGGGTGAAAGTTATACAATTAAATGTTGGCTAAATTTTCAAAAACTGAAACCTCTATGTGGGAGATTTGGAAAGCTAGGAATCAAAGGATTTTTGAGGGTGAGATGATCGATCCACATCAAGTGGAGGAGAGGGCGGTTTCGGTATGGGCTGAGTTCACAAAGGAGGGTGCATCAAGGTCGGAGGCAGGAGCAAAGGAGGGAGGGTCGGACCATGGGAAGTGGGTGAAACCAGACCGAGATAGGATCAAAGTTAACTATGACGCCTCGATCCATGAACGGAATGGGTGCGGAGTTGGGTTTGTGGGCAGGGATGAGAAGGGAGAAGTATGTCTAATGGGGGCAAAGAGAATCAGGCCAATTGAGGATGTCGAGCTAGCCGAAGCCGAGGCGTTGCTATGGGCGATGAGGAAGACAGCTGAAGCTGGTATCACCCACGTCATTTTTGAAGGCGACTGTCAACCACTGAATTTTAAAATTATACAGGAAAAAGAGATTCGAGGTGAGCTGGGGTGCCTCCTTCAAGGAATTCGGAAGGAAGCGAGAGTGTTTGTCGAGTGCTGTTGGTCATGGGTGCGAAGGATGGCTAACCGGGTAGCACACGCCATGGCTGGGCAAAGGCCAGAGACGGGTTATGTTACAGAAATTGCTGCTGGATGCTCTTTAAATGTTGAACAATTGTTGTTTGCTGATTTAATTAATTAAGAGTTGATTTTGCCTAAAAAAAAAAAAAAACCACCCCCACAATTGCTCATGATGCTCATCCCATCCAAATAAAATTATAGCTATAACAACTATGTTGAAAAATGAAATCAAAAAAAAAACAAAAAAAAAAAACAAAAAACAAAAATACTTTGGTATATTAATGCATGAGAAAGACAATTCAAGCAGGCAAGAAGTAACCACCTCAACTCATTTTTCTCACTGTAACAAAAAATGATGACTTCAAGATCGCTTTGTCGATATTCTTCTTGTTCACTGTAAAAAAAAAACTCATTTTTTTCACTGCAATTTGGTTTCAAGTGTCAATTATAAAAGAGTTCTCTGTGTGCGTCGTCGCTTTGACCGATCTTTCGTTTCTATTTGGCTTGTGATTTTCAATGTAGGATGGCTTCTGTAATTTGCTTCTGTAATTTCCTTTATGTCATTTGTTTCAGTTATTTGCTTCTGTAATTTGCTTCCAGTTGTAAACGATGGTTAGTCCATCTACCGGCTTGTCCGGTCTCTCGTTTTCTCTAGGCTTGTCTAGGGAACTGAATTTTTGTCTTGCTTAAAAAAAAGTGTCAATTATAAAATGTACCAATTTCTCCCATATTTAATAAACAACTTATGGCAGTGGACCATGACATTCATTTTTTAAAAAACAAGAGAGGAATTTGGATGAGATGAAACTCTATTGATCCATTGTTCAATAGCGTCATTTCAGACGAAAGTAAGAAAATCTGGATAAAAAACAATCGACTCATAGTCTTTCAACACATGAAGATATATATGCCGCTTTGTTCGTCACTTGGTTGACTTCACCTAACACATGAGTGCAAGATGTAGAATAAAAGAGTGGAGCAAGAGCATCATGAATAACTAATTCAATCTTCAAGGGCACTTTCAAATCCCTTTGATTGATTTAATAACTGTAAGACAATATATCTCCCTCAACTTCAATCTTCGACAACCCCAATATTCAAACGGAGAACCAATACTTCTGTCATCAAAGTTGAGACTGATCCACACAATAAGGCGATGCAAGCCCAAACGACCATGTCATTCATAGTTTCAACTATCAAACTGTGCTATATAAATGCCAGTAAAAAAAAAACAATAGAAACTTTTTTTCAATTAGGAAAACTAACTACTTAGCTAGATATGGGCAGCAGTACAAACACATATATACCTTGAATTGGTAAATAAAGAGCGGTCATTCCGGGATTCGAACCGTGGACCTATGAGTATTACCCACAAGTACTTTCCGGTGAGTAATTCCGGAATGGTTCAAACGCATATATACCACTAATTAATTGAAGACCTAAATTGAGTTAACATCACTGCATAGTCTAATAGGAAAAATAGCTAGATATGGGCCAAACTAATTGAAACTGAACTACTACTCACTCATAAGTCATACCAAAAATATAACAGGCTAGGGTATACAGAGAATTAATCGAATAAAGTAGCTAAACGATGCGTTTAGAGTTGTCCAATCTATAATAGGCATGTAGTTGAATCTTTCATTTGTCGACGATATCCTTTGGACTTAGCATTTCCTTTCTAGTTTTGTGCAATTTGGACATGTGTGTAAGGTGCAGATATTTTAAACCTTACAAAGTTGACACTCCGTATTTATTAAATCATCTTCCTAAGGCTATGTTTGCTAAAAGAGTAACTGATGTGATGTAGTAGCTGAAACTGATGAAGTAGTTAAATTTAATAAATTATTTGTGTTAAATACTCCCTCCGATCCATAAAAAGTGACGTTTTAGCATTGGTACATATTCCAAATTATATGAAGTTTTTGTAAGAGAGTTAAATGCGTTGCTGCAATTCATTCCTATCTCATTTAATTAGAAGGCTTTTCACATTCCATTACCAATTAAATGTTGCTGCAATTTGATCAAGTGTGGCTTCTCGAGTACATAACAATTAATGTTTGATTAGTAATTAATTCTTATTTCAAGTGTGAACATGTATGTAAATTTGATTTTGTGGTCCAACATTAATTTGATGAGTAATTACACAACAATCATTTCTTAATTCTTGTGCTTTTGGTTTTTTTTTGACGTAAAATTCTTGTGCTTTTGGTTAAAACGTCAAATATAGTGAATCGGAGGGAGTATATTGTTAATAAGCTAATATGAAATTTGGTAAATTTAACTCAGGTAGTTGATGAAAACTTTCTGAATAAAAAATCAAAAGCTCGAAAAATACTTGAGTGAATAGATTTAGCAAAGTTTGTAATCCAAAAAACTTGTAAAAAATAGCTGATAGTGCAGTTTGATGCCGACCAGAAATGGCAGAGGGGTGGACAAGTTAGAAAACAGTGAACAACAGGACCATATGATATGGGGAAAAAATGGTATGACGGGGGAGTGTGGATTTCCAAAGGGTTGTTGCGCGTTGGATAAATTGATTATAGGATCAAGTGTTTTAAAGTAGGTACCCTATTGATTACCAACTTCCCTATATTAAATTTTAAGGGCAGGTTGGCATTTGGCAACACCCTACTAATTAAAAACCACTTCAAATCCACAACATTTGAATTCAATATTCATACAAATTACATAACATACGGCGGATCTAAGAGTTTCTTTAATGGGGGCTCTTTTTATTTTATTTTTTTCAGAATTTTTTTGTGGGTATATCCGTATATCTATATGTAAAAATATATATTTTTCCTAAATATATATATATTTTTAAAAAAAATTGTGATTAAAGTAGACTGCATAAAATAAAGAAAAGAAAAATATCAAAAAATGAAGTCAGAAGGGTTTAAATTTTAAAACCAATGATCTCGTGTTTTAAATAATTTATTCTCCAACTGATTTGCTATTTTGAAGATTTTGAAAACTTTATAGAATTCTTTTATTTAACCGATTTCTCATCTCATTCTCAAAAATGAGGAAGCAACGGAAAAAATAGAGAGTTTTACTCAAATCTACAACATTTTTCATAACTAAATGATTTTCCCAATCTTCCAAATAGATAAGGTTTTGGAGTTGAAACAAAAATAATATGAAGAATATGTATGTTGTTTCTCATTTTTTAGAAATTTTGGATAAGTTGTAGATAGTCTAACTAAGTTAAACAAACTTTTTTATTTATTACTCTTTGTACCCTTTTAATCCTAAAATTAGTAAAATTATATAAAAAATACATAAATTTTTATTTTATTCCCTATTAAAAGGGCTTCAGCCACCCTAATATGCCATAAGTTAGGGATAAATTTCCTCTCTGTTGAGAGTGAATGTGAGACCAAAAGAGTCCCACATTGATAATATGAACAAACAAGTCTTAGTATATAAGCTATTGTACTACTTCTTCTATTGATAATTGGTTTTAAGATGGAACCTCACTTAGCTTATCTGCTAGGTTACTACTCACAATAATAATAATAATAATAATAATAATAATAATAATAATAATAATAATAAATAATAAATAATACAATATCTTTTTTTTTTATTCGAAAGTAGGCTAAAGCAGCCTAATGAGTTTTATTAAAATCATTCAGTAGCAAGAACAAACTGTTCGGACACTAAGCATGACAGAATGCAACTAGGCGGCTCCATATACTCCGCGAAACTAGAGGTTAGCATGACCGACCACTGGGCCAAGAGATCCGCTACCTTGTTAGCCTGTCGTCGTACCCAGCGGATTTGTACTTCCCATCCCTGCAGAGCTATCATCTGGCGACATTCCCTAACCAAGTAGAAATCCGGGTTTGTTCCTTCCCCTTGCTTGGTTAATGCTTCATAAACCATAGCTGAATCTGATTCGACGATAAGCTTAGGGACACCCAAGTCTCTGCCCATCAGTAGCCCATGCCAGATTGCCAGGATTTCCGCTCTCTGGGCTGAGCAGATAATCCCACCAAAGGTGAAAGCCCTTGAGAACCTGCCTTCCTGATCGCGCAGGACACCCCCACCATCGGCCGGCCCAGGATCCCCTTTTGCCGATCCATCCACGTTCATCTTGAGCCACCCATTCGGGGGAGCATCCCACACAGTCTTCCCCTTAACCCCCTCCCCCGGGGGTCCTCGTGGTAGCTCGGTGTTGTGAATGGCCACAAAGTAGTTGCTCGTAAAGTCTGCAACTATAAATGTCATACCCTTTAGCTCGTCCCTCTGGTCATGCACTAATCGGTTCCTAGCCTTCCAAATCAGCCATAGCATATTTGCGAAAGAGACAGCCTTTCGACCCCCCTTCCTTATGTTATTAAAGATCCACCGTTTACTGTCATCCTCTTCAAAGATCCCACTAGACCTTTGTCCTCCCTGTCACTTGATCCACTCCTCTCTAACTGCTTGGCAATTTCGAAGAAGATGAAGTCCTGTTTCCATCTCCGGACACCGCAGGCATAGGCCTGAAGTGGCCAAATGTCGTCGGACTTTTGTATGGTTTGATAAGAAGGCGTCGTGTGCTGCCAGGAAGACGAAGGAGCGGACCCTTTGCTGGGTTGGCAACCTCCACACCTGACGCCAACGCCCTTCCTGTTGTTCGCTACCCGGGTTACCCCTTAAAAACTTTAGGGCAGTCTTGGTTGAGTACTCACCCAACGGCAATAGTTCCCACACCAGTTTGTCCACGACATGAGCATCTCTCCGCACCTGAACCGATTGCAGTCTCAATCTCGTCTCTGTTGGAAGGTACTGAGCGATCAACTCCCAATCCCAAGCATTTCCCTGCCACATCTCAGCCACCGTGGCACCACAGATCTCATCCGGGATGTCTGCGGATGCAATATCAATCAAGGGTCTCTCCCCAAGCCATGGATGCAACCAGAAAAGCGTCGAGTTACCATTGCCAATTACCGATCGGAGATTAGGGATAAGCAATTCAGCCCCGTGCAGTAGCGCTCTCCAAGTTCTAGATCCTCTCGCCTTTCTTTCGAACATATCAACATCTAGTTGACCATTGCAGTACTTACTCCTGATCACACGGCTCTAGAGGCTAGTCGGGTTCTGTAACAGCCTACAGCTTAGTTTGCCCAACACTGCCTAGTTGGTTGCCTTCATTGGCCGAATGCCAAGACCCCCTTCCGCCTTCGATTTTGTAATCACGTCTCTATGGAGCAGGTGGATCTTCCTTTTTTTCATTAGAGGAGCCCCAAATGAAACTTCTCACCTTTTGATCAATAGCGTCGCAAATCGTTCTAGGCACAAAAGTAGACTGCATAACATGTAACGGCAGGCTCGTAAGGACAGAGTTGGCCAACGTGACTCTCCCCGCAAAGGACAATGTTTTAGCTTTCCATCCCTGGAGCTTCGAAGTTACTTTTTCCAACAAAAAGTTATACCGCTCTGCCGTCATTCGGCCACAAGACGTAGGAACCCCGAGATAGTTGCCGAATTCAGTTGACACGGAAATTCCTAGGTCTTGGCTAATCTGTCGTTTAGCCTCACTCTCCACATTTCTTGAAAATAAAATACTGCTTTTGTGATAATTTACCTTCTCTCCAGATCGGGCGCAGAACTCTTCAAGTTTATGCTTGATCAGCTGGCTTTGCTCCGATGTGGCCTCAGCAAGTAGAACAAGATCATCCGCGAAGAAAACATGTGAAAGCGACACTTCCCCCACTCTCACCGGCTTCCAGCTACCTTCATGAACCGCACCCTCAATACTGTGTGAGAGACGCTCCAAGCAAAGCACAAACAAGTAAGGCGATAGAGGATCCCCTTGGCGGATTCCTCGAGAGGCATTAAACCCCCTGGTTTTGTCCCCATTCCATAGCAGCTCAACCATTCCGCTAGTCTGGCTCTTCATTATCACTTCCGTTAAATGAATTAGCAGCCCGGCATCAATGAGAGTCTCGTGGAGGAAATCCCATCGAACCCTATCATACGCCTTCTCCAATTCGATATTTATCATCATCCATTTCCTTTGGCGTCTCTCGGCCATCGAGTGAAGCACCTCCTGGATTATCACCACATTATCAATAATATGCCTTCCGGGCACAAAACTTGCTTGGGTCGGGGCTATCAGCTCCGGAAGCACTCCCTTAAGCCGACTAACAATCATCTTTGAAGCAATTTTGTAGAGCACATTGAGAAGGGATATTGGCCGGAACTGCGATGGGAGCAAAGGGGTGGGTATCTTCGGAATGAGAACCATGAGAGCATCGCAGACGCCCTGCGGGAAGGATTTCTCGTTGAGCATGCGAAGCACCGTTTCAGTGACTTGTGGACCGACAAGAGACCAATTCCGTTGGTAGAATATCGCAGGATACCCATCCGGCCCCGGAGCCTTATAAGGCCCCATTTGTTTCAGCGCATCCCATACTTCCTTGGCCTCAAAAGGCAGTTCCAGTAACGCTCTATTACCCTCTAGTAGAGGCGGAAAAGCAGTGCTAACAGACGAGGCTGTCGCAGTGATTGGTGCTTGGTCCGCCGTGTACAAAGCCTTGAAGAAATTGAAGACTGTATTTTGAATTACCAAAGGCTCAGTAATAAATTCCCCATTCACATCTCGCAACGCAGTGGTGCGGTTTGCTCTTCTTCTTATAATTGTTGAAAGATGGTAATAGTTGGTGTTTCTATCCCCATTGATCAAGAAGTTTTCTCTAGATTTTTGGAACCAAAGAGCCTGCTCATATGCTAACACCTCCTGCAGCTCCTCAAAGACCCTCATTTCTAGATCGAAATAGTGCATGGAGGGATTGAAAGCGAGCTTCTGTTGGATACCCTCCAGCCGGCCCCACAGTTGCCTCTTCTTCCGAAATATGTTCCCATAAACCTCTCAATTCCAGCAAAGCAACTCGTCCGTAAGCTGTTTCAGCGCTGCACTCATCTCCACTGTCTTACACCATTGGGAATCCATGAAATCTCTGAAGTTCTCGTGGAGCATCCAAGCCGCTTGAAAGCGAAATGGCCTGTCTCTCCCTATCTCCGGATTGTGGCCATGAACTCGGACTAAGATCGGCAAGTGATCCGAATGCGGAGCCATCAGATGCCGGACATTCGCATCCGGAAATCTCAGCTTCCAATCTGCATTACATAAGGCCCTGTCAAGCCTCGCAGACTTCCTATTCCACGCCGACCTCCCGTGGTTCCATGTGTACGGGACCCCTGTGAAACCCAAGTCCACTAGTTGGAGCTCATCAATGTGTTGCCTGAATCTGCCTGATTCCCTGTTCAACCCAACCGAGGAGCTCGACCTCTCTTTCGGTCCAATAGTAGCATTGAAATCACCCGCAAGCAGCCACGACTTCCCATTTTTCAGCGCAAATTCCTCTAGCGATTGCCATAGTTCCAAGCGACGGGTCGGCACTGGCGCAACATAAATTGCCGACTACACCCACTATTCCTCCCCAACTCGTTCGATCTCCGCAGTGATGTTTTGTGGATTCAGGTCGAGGATCGTGACTGTTACATCCGATGCTCGCCAAAGTAACCATATTCCTCCCGAGAAACCTTCGGCTTCCACTCTTCTACACCCGTCGAAGCCTATTCTTGATCAAACTCTATCCGCGGACACCCCACTAATGCGAGGTTCGACCAAAACAACCACCTTTGGGGCATACAGACTTACGAGCTCGCAGATGGAGTTCAGAAAACCATTGCTTGCCGCTCCGAAAACGTTCCAGACTAAGATGTTTAGACTATTCATAGAAACTATGATATTGTTCATATTTCGTAATACTCTTGATGACTCATTGGAAATTCCATTGAGTACGCCGCAAGGGCTTCAGCAAGCCTATCAAGGGCTTTGTCCATCGGTGCCGGCAACGACACCTTGCATAGCATCGACATTGTCTCAGCTATCATCGGAAGGAACTCGCACCGGACTTTGTTTGCTATTCGAGGTGGGATGACTTGAAAAGGACCCGTCCGGCGAACTGATAGGAGGGCGCTCACCGCTCGCTCGAAGTTTTGGACGAGGGTGGACAGATGAGGCGGGAGTTTTGGACGAGGGTGGATGTGGAACCGTGGTTTGAGATTGAAATTTAGGGTTGAGATTTTCCTGGTTAAACAATGGAATAGGTTCTGGCGTTTTTCAGTGGCTCTTGGTTGACATGGTTGGTCTTGGGCTGGGACATGTAAGTTTTCTTAGGGTCGGACTTAGAGTTTCTTTCATTATTAGCCTCTGAGGAGTTGACGTTGTTAACCCTCCTGTGCTTATCCTTTCCCTGATCTCCGCCCTTGTTCCCCATGTTATTCGCGTTCCCCGGATTTCCATCTTGATTTTCCAAGCGAACTTCCTACGCAGATTTCGGGATCTCCTCATCCGTTCCCAACGAATCAAATCTCTCGGATATCACGATGTCCTTTGATACGCCGGCCCCGCTGTGATCGCTGGAGGGGCTCGCCGTTGATTGACCACCCCATGTAGTACCACTTGTCTCCCCCGGTGCTTGACTGTTACTCCCATCAAATCCACCAGCGGACTTCCATGTCGATGGGTTCCGTTTCCGAGCTGTTTCCCTGGCCTGCATCCACTCCCCATGGGAATTGGTTTCAATACGTTGTCTGTCCACCGGTGCCTAGGTACTCACCGTCTTTTCCCCCTCAGTTTCTACATCCTTCCCTCCTGCTCCACAACCCTCGATGTTGTGAACCACTTTGCCACACTTAAAGCACATTAACCTAAGCCCTTCATATTGTATCAACCATATTTTACCGTCCATCTTGAACTTCAAAAGCAGTGGTTTCGTGAGATCAATTTCCACACTCAGACGAGCAAAACGGCCTCTGTCCGCTGAAGCTGTGGTGTTGTCAACCCGCAGGACACGTCCGATCTTGTTCCCCACCCGTCGAAGGAACCGATTATCAAAATACTCGATATGAAGGCACGGGATGCGAACCCAGACTGTCAGCGTCGTGATCTTTTCAACTTCAGCATTAAACCTAGGGACCCATTTCCGAATTGCCAGGTAGTTGTCCCCCACCATCCAACGACCTTCCATGACCACATGGTTGTAGTCTGCTTGATTCGAAAAACGGGCGATGTAGTAATCGTTTCCCGGGTCAACTAGCGAGAACGGTGCACTTAGTCCCCACTTCTGTGACAGTCTCCGGTGCAGTTGCATATAACCCGGACCCCTGTCGAAGAGCTTAACTATCAGTGTGTTCAGCCACGGCCTCCGAAGCGCCATTTTCTCCTCCTTATTCAGCACTATTGTGGGGCAGTCCGGATCATCTTCCTCCGGAAAAATGTCATCGTCCGTGGTGTAGCCTTGCTCCTCACCAGCCCCTTGGCCTAACGGGTAGTCTCCCCCTAATAAGGTCGTCCTGTAATTCGGGGCAGTAGCCGCCCCTACATTACTCTTGTTGGAATCCATCGGCGGGGAAGTTTTGGCTTCATCCACCTTCTGCTCCGGTGCCGGCGATGTCACATCACTAGCAGTGCCATTGGGTTCAGCGGCCACCCGATTCAGGTTATCAACCACCGGGGGCGGAGGGGGGTCAGGCGGGTCACTTCCGGTGGTTAGGGAGTGCCGACTAGGGCTACGGGATCTCTCTCTGGCGCTCATATCATACTCGAGTTTATCAAAACAATCTTTCAAAAAAAATTAACCCAATAATAATACAGTATCTAAAAAAACAATCTCGTGCAATCAGTCTTATGGATTGTTTTAGTTTATCACTAGCGTAGTACCCGTGCGTAACGCACGGGATTTGTAAAATATATTATATTTTATAGAAGATATTATCATAATGTATTTACATTATATATTAGATATATTATACTATTATAATAACATGAAAACGATATAACAAAATAATATAAATTGGATAAAAAAAATATAATGCTTATATTGTATCAATACATAACATATGTGGCAACACGTCAATGTCTTACCTTCTCAGCAGGGTCGAGTTTGAGATTTGAAATGCCGGGGGCAGGATATAAAAATGTGGCCCTCTACAATTATTTTTTGTTGTATTAATGGATTGGAAGGTAAGACCAAATAATTTGGTAGTTCAACTAAATATTACACAAACTCTAGGTGAATGAAGTTTTAAGAACTTTTGGATAGAGAGCACGTAAAAATATCGGAGAATAAATATTCTTGTAATAAACTTAAAAGTAAAAAAAAATGCTTCATTCAGTAAAATATTATATTTTTATTGGTTTTTAAAAATAATATTATGCTTACTAATAATAAGTACTCCCTCCATTCACTTTTATTTGTCTTTTTACTATTCATGCACGTTTTTTAAAGTGATAAAAAATGTATAAAATAGTTTTTTAATAATACCATACTTATTACTAAAAAGTATGAGATTATTAAAAAAATTTAATTAAAAATTTAATATTTTATATATTTTTTATCCTCCTAAGAAAACTTGTGTAAATAGTAAACAATAAATAAAAGTGAACAGAGGGAGTATAGTATTATTTTTCAAAACTAATAAAAAAGTTAATATTTTATAGAGTTTTTAGCTCCTTAAAAAACGTGCTAAAAAGTAAAACGACCGATATTTTAAGACAGAGGTAGTACAAAAGTTTAGAGTCGCCACTGCAGTTTGAGAATGAGTTTTTTTAGCTTTCTAAGTTTTTTTAGTAAGCTGATTGATTACTTTGAGTATTAAATACACATTTGTTGAGCTAATGGGTGGGAAGGTAAAACCAATTAATTTGGTAGTTGGACTACACATTCCACAAAGCTGGTGAATGGAATTTTCAGAACTTTAGGATGAAGAGCACATTAAAAAAGATATATTATATTAATAAACTTAAAAGTAAAAAAAAATTCTTTTCTCAAAATATAGACCATTTTATTTTTTTGACATGTTTTAAGAAGCTAAAAAGTCTATCAAATATTATCTTTTTATTAGTTTTATTTGAGCATGTTATATGATTTCTAATGTCTAATATAAGCTTTATTATTATATATTAGGCTAAAGCATGGATATTTACTATTTAGCTTAGTGTCATAAAACATATGACAATAACCAAAACATGGATATTTATATATTAGGCTAAAGCATGGATATTTATTTGCCTAAAATCAACAATAACCATTTAATATTTCATTTAAATATGAAATTTTAAATTATTTTAGGTTGAAGGAAACATACATACTCTTATCATACTAATAATCTTCAATTTTCATTTTTGAAGCATACATGCTCTAATCTTGTAGAGTATATATGTTAATTTTCTTTTTAGAACATTGCCGGTTATGGAAATTAACCATTCTTCGTCCTCACCATCTTGCATTAAAAAATACATGAAATCAATTATTTCGTAATTATAAATGGTAATATATGAGAAAAAAATATATGCATGAATGAATCAAAACAAAGTCCATAACCATCAATTGAATTCAAATATACACAATTTACAACAAACATAAAGTAGGAGTTTGGTTAAGTATATGAAAAGTTTAAGCATTTGATTTTATTTTAATGATTACATTTGAATGATTTAAGTATTTGGGGATATGGCCTAAGTATCTAATCGACACATGGCATTTTAAATGTGAGGGCGCCAAGTGGCAGCGAAAACAACTGCTTTACCCGTGCATAATACACAGGATTTGTAAAAATTATTATATATTTTATATGATATTATCACAATTTATCTAAATTATTCTATATATATTATAATATTATGATAATATGAAAGTCTATAGCGAAATACTATTAAATCCAAACATCCAAACAATCATATAAATAAATCAAATCCAAACGATAAATCTAATAAACTGGTTCCGCTAACTCGATTCACATATTCGATCGATAATTAAAAGGCGTTATATAGATCGCAACAATTTTATTAATCCATAATGTTGGAGAATTCAAGGTGTCGTTGCGTAGTTTTGGTGTTGGAGGTACCAATGTCTAAGAAACCTATAAAATAAATATAGTTCATATTAATATAGGTACATTAAGTAATAATAGATACAACTAATAAGTGAAATAAGGAATGACCTTCTTCGGTATGCGTTACTTTTGAAAAAAGTCGGATTTACATACAGCTTCATCACATCGGCTAAAACTGATAATATTATCTCACCTACACACAACAAAAGTTAAATACAAAAGTAAAGACTGCACGTTCACAAAGTAAAATAAAAGAAATTATAATTATTGGCAGTATTGAGAAATAAGGTGAATATGATAATGAATTGTTTTTTCAAATCCCGATCGATGGTATATAGTTGATCAAATAATTCTGGACCAACAGAGTACTCCAATATACGATTCAATTTTAAGAAAATATACAAATCAATGCAATATAAATATACATAGTTTAATTATTATTATTATTTTTGGTTAAGATAATTTTTTTTGGGTAGGAGTTAAGATATCTACAAACGTATGTAAGCCCAATTGTTTTTTTAGGTGAAATTACTACTCCGTAATTGTTTATTTTGTTTAAATCAACCCGGTTTTGCAAATAAAATAAAAGAAATAAAGAAAAGAGAGAAACAGGTCTATCGACTAAAACCCCGCCTTACTCGGATACCCCCGCCTCCTTTATCCCAATCTCTGCAATTCATTCATATTCTTGTTGGGTTCAATTTCGATCGGAAAAGCTCAAAGAGATCTCCCTGAATTTCGAGTTGAAATCGATACTTCCAGTATGTCGATTTGAAGAGTCAAAGAGAGCCGGCTCCTTTCTCCCAAGCCCCAATTCCAGACATCTTCTTCCTCTAAAAAACCCTAAATTCGATGTCCATGGTCTGTCCCCCAAAGGTTACATACAATCCAGAGATTCGACCATATCTTTGCAATTAAACCTCGTCGATTTCGATTTGAAAAAGATCCCTCCTCAATTCCGAGCCGAAACATGAAAGAGAGACGAAATCGAGCACTGACATTCTCGTTCAGCGAGGTTTGGACGAAGGTAACGATTGTTTTGTTTTGTTTCTTCACCTTTTCGAAAGATTCATACGCTAGGGGGATATAAAATGAAGAAATTAAGAAGGACACATGCCTTTTCATCGACACAGATTAGGTCCTTTGAAATCAACTCTTGTCTTTTGTGAAAATTGATGTTGTCGAACACGCACACAACTCGAACTCGGATATTGCCTTTGATGTTTGTTGGATTAAGCTCATCGACGTATGTGACATTCTTCATTGTTGCATATTTAAAACAGGAAGAGATACGTGTTTCATAATTCAAATGGTTTAAACAAAATCTCAGCATATCTTAAATCAGAGAAATTTTAGAGGATAAATGTGTAATATTTTGGTTAAACAAAATTATTTGAACTTTTATTTATTATTTATGGTTGCATATAGGAGATTCATCTATGCAGATCCGAGTTTGGTTGGTTGTTTTGCTTTATTTTGGTGATTCATCTTAACAATTTTAAATTTCTTATGAGTCAATTTAGAATGTTCGCGTGCAGAAGGAGAGGAACATTTGATTCCCCATTCAGATGAGTATTTACCTACAGCAGTAACACATTCTGAATTTGCAGAAGGAGACGGAGAAAGATCCGAGTTTGCTTTGTTGCTTTTCTTTGTTTTGGTGATTCATCTTATCAAGTTTAATTTTCTTATGACTCAATTCAGAATGTTCGCGTGCAGAAGGAGCGGAAGATTTGATTCCCCATTCAGATGAGTAATTCACCTATAGCAGTAACAAAATCTGAATTTGCAGAAGGAGATGGAGAAAGAGATTCAGAAGTTCCAGGATAAGGAGGAAAAGATTAAGAAACATATTTAGGAGTTGTGGGATAAGGACGAAAAGATTAAGAAAGAAATTCAGAAATCGCAGGATGAGGAGGAAAGGTTGAAACTAATAAGTTTGTCAGGTGTCATTTTTAGCTTGAACACAATCACTTAGTTGGTTTGAGCTTGGAGTGAAATTATCAGCAAACTTTTTATTAGCTATCGATAATTTTGTGTTTTAGATGCCGCATTCGTTCACTTTTAGTATCCATCTTGATCAACTGGGTTCAGGTGCAATGCAGAGATGCAATTCTGCAAAAAAAAAATAAAAATTAAACCTTATAAATAGGAGAAGATTTTTAAATCCTTGGAGAAGCAATTGGGGATTTTTCTTAAATTTATAACTTTAAATGTATGACCGCCACGTGTCCCAAATTGCAAGTGTTTTAGTATTATATTAGATATTAGATAAGGGCTTAGATTTTTGTAGTTAGACTTAAAATTAAGTGAATGTTGAATTTGCACTCTATTTGATCCGAATGAGTGATTTAAAGGCACTTTCTAATCGATTGAGACCCTTTATTACGTAATTATGGTATATTATATGATCCGTATCGCTTCATTGATTAATATTTCAAAACATTTTATCATTTTTTTTAATAAATGAAGTAGTTGTATACTCCGAATTTGTTTCAACAAATACAGACTAGAGGATACTGGCTTAGGCGATGTTCAATGTATTTGTGAAAGTCCGCGGAAATTAAATAACGAGAGGGGACCTAAACTTATGAACAGACTATATATAGGGTATATATGTAACAATTCAAGATTAGACACATGCATGATCATGAATAGGTAGAGGCTGCCATCGCCCAAAATGCCAATTTGCCAACCCAAATTCAAGCATCCCCAACTTAACCATTTAATTGCCAAGCCCCGGTGTTCAATTCATCTTACACTCTTTCTCTATTCTCTATTAATTAATTAACTTCTTTCCTATTAAATGGTGCAGTTGTGGTGTTGCATTTTGCATCCCCACATGCCCTACCTCCCATTTTCATCTGCCTTAGCTTCCTATATCATATAACTTCTCTTCTTCTTCTTCCTTCTCATAATCGTTCTCTCTCCGCATTGGGAGTTCGGTAACCGATTGACGAGGCGACGATCGATGACGACGACGATGAGGAAGCTCATTTGCTCCACCAATTTCTTTTCTGGCTTGAGATTTGCATCTTCGTCGTTCAAGGTTTGCAGATTTATGATTTTTTATTTTTATTTGGAGATTTAATTTCATTTCCCAATTACCAGTTGCGTCTCGTTTGAATTATACGCAAATTATAATTAATGTTTTTATTTTTATTGATTGGACTGATTCTTGGTTTATATCGAAAGAGTACTAAATTAATTTGGATTGAGTAAGATGGAAAGGTCATAAATTTTGATGAAATTGTAGGTGGGTCGGATCCAATTTTTAGGGATATCATGTTTTGACAGTTGTATTTATTTGGAACAGTCAACCCACCCAGTTGAGTGGGCCAGATCTGGCTTCTTAAATACTGACCTACATGTTTTTGTTGTTGTTTTTTTTTTTTTTTTTTTTTTTGTTTTTTTTTGTTTTTTGCTTCATCTGCAAAGATGTTGTCGGGTAGGTCTATCCATCCGAATTATTTCCTAATAAAAAAAAATATATCTTAAGAGTATAGGTGTATACTTTGAAAAATATAGGAAACAAGTGAGTTGATGATGTTTTTCATGATTTCCTTTTCAAGTACCTGACCATAACCATTAACCAACTCACACCAGAGTCAATTTATGACATACATCCTAAATAGCGTTACGCACGTAACTTTGCTAAATTCATATAAAATGGATATTACTGTCAAATTTAAGTAGCTTCAATAGAGTCGGCCGACCAATAACCGAAATCGTGTTACAAGTTTAAGATATAAAATGGATATTACTGTCAAATTTAACTATTCTGATACAATATAAAGTCTGGCGAACTATTGATTGAGGTTTTTGTGTGTACGAGCAACATATAGATTAATTCAATAGAGTTCCATCGTAAAACCAATTTATATTTACTATACAAAATAACACGATTAAAACAAGGATCTCAGTTAAAAACCTTAGAATCACGATTGTGTTGCGGGGCGCGCTTCTTCTAGTTGTGCTGGGTTAGCTCTACTATTTTAGAGCGGGTCTATATGATAGGCTATTAACAGGGGCATGTATTGGATTATATCGATTTATTATTATCAATTTTAAGGTTATAAGGTCGAGATTTATCAACTTACCTCAAAACTTTAAACTATTGTATAGACTTTTACACTTCCTTACTACGTATATAACTCATTTTTTAGTCGTTTATAATCAATGTTAGAGAGATACTCCCATATCAAATAAATATTTGAATTTAAGATTGATTTTTTTATAATTTACCATTAAATTAATTTGAACATTTTTGGACCACCCAACCCAATTACAAGTATATAATAAGTTCAAAAATGGACCACCCAACCCAATTACAAGTATATAATTAAATGGCTAGGCATCATCCATAAAAATGGTTTAGGGTGGTATTCCATTAGTAAAAGTGTCTAATTCTTACCAATGTAAAAAAAAGTATAAAATATTTAGGCAATCCATAATTGTTTTTCTAGAAATAAAATCAACAAACGAAATCCATCAAATTTTTAACTTGACCTCTCGAAAACATTCTCTCGATATAGTAAAAAAAAAAGTGCTTACAACTTATCTTCTAAACCCTGCCTAAGCGGGATAAACTAAGAATGTTCTTATTATTGTTATTGTTGTTATTGCAGGGCGTAAATCACCATTGCCTCAAATCCCAATCTGCGGCCTCTCACCAGCTAGCAACCGAATCTCCCGCCTACAGGTGATTTCTCCCACTTTGAGTACTCATCACCTTCTCTCGCCCTTTGTTCCATCATCCTCCGAGATAATCATGGATGATGAACATTGTCTTGTCATTGTCAATGTCATCCTTCTGTTTGCCTACTCTAAAAAAAAAAAATGATTCTCTCACCCTTTGTTGCTTATTCTGTAAACCTTGACATAGTTCTAGTAGCGATGAAGAATGCCCAGATGTGGATTGGGACAGCCTCACCTTCTCGGCTGTCCCAACTGATTTCATGTACACCATGAAATGCTCCCAAGACATGGATTTCAAGGAGGGCCAGCTCTGTCGATTCGGAAACATCGAGCTCAATCCTGCAGCCGCAGCTATAAACTATGGCCAGGTCTACTTACACTATCATAGTATTGATCAATCTAGAAAGGAACTTCATAATAATGTGGCTAAGAATCTCCTCTCTGTACATGTGCCGATCGATAAATAGGGCCTATTGGAGGGCATGAAGGCGTACAGAACCCAAGATGGGCGAGTGGTCCTCTTCCGGCCTGACCTGAATGCCATCAGAATGAGGTCGGGTGCTGAAAGAGTGTGCATGCCCTCGCCTTCCATCGAGCAGTTTGTCGATGCTGTCAAGCAGACTGTTCTTGCCAACAAACGCTGGGTAAAACAGTCTACCAATCAGCCTTTTGTATTGAGTTTTTTTCCATTTCATCAATGCGTTTTTGTGTGCAGATTCCTCCCACGGGGAAAGGGTCTCTGTACATTAGACCTCTGCTGCTCGGAACTGGTCCTATTCTAGGCGTGGCTCCGTCTCCTGAGTACACATTTCTCATCTATGCTTGCCCGGTTGGCAACTACTTCAAGGCGAGCGCGCTAGCTCTCTCCATTTAGCGCGTAAACTTGCTACGCAAAGTGTCTTAATTGGATGAGTTTGTAGGCTAAAAGTACTTTCTATGTTGTCACAATTCAGGAGGGAGCAGGTGCCTTGAACTTGTATATTGAGGATGAGTTTGACCGTGCTTCGAGTGGTGGTGCCGGAGGTGTCAAAACTATATGTAACTACGCACCGGTGAGCAATGCTGCTATATATAATCACTACCTGATCCAAGTGTTTATAATGCTCTCTTGTTTCTCACGATGGCTTCATCTTGCAGGCCTTAAAACCGCTGATTAGAGCAAAGAGAAAGGGATTTTCCGATGTGCTTTACCTCGATTCAGTGCATCACAAGTACGTTGAGGAGGTCTCGGCTTGCAACGTTTTCATGGTCAAGGTATGTTGATGATCTAAATGTGGATTATTAGTTGAACCATTGTCGAATAGTTTTGCTTATATGTTGGGCTTATTGGACATGTTCTTCTGGACACACGAAATTCGGTTATTACACAAGACTAGTGGATTTCCTTGTATAATATGGAGTATGTCTTTGTACCTATGGCTGTTATTCGAGCCGAGTACGTATTAAGGTTGTTCATATTTTAGCTCATTTAGAAACGAATCGAGCCTAAATTTGGATACGAGCTTAAAAATATGATCATACTCGGTTCATTTAGGAAATAAATGAGTTCGAACCGAGTTTTTTTCTCGAGCATTCAACTTAATGGAAATTTTACAAAATTCGAGCATAAATCTAACGAGTTGAGCTTTGAACCGAGTTTAAAAATATACTCGATCATACTCGGCTTGTTTAGAAAATGAACGAGCTAGAGCTACTCAGCTCATATAATAGCCCTATTCGTACCTTCTCTATGGCTAATGCGAATTAATTTTGGTATTCGGATGTTTGGCATGTTTGTGCAGGATGGTATGATCTCTACTCCGGCAACAAGAGGCACCATTCTTCCAGGCATCACTCGAAAAAGCATCACAGAAATCGCTCGTGATCTTGGCTACAAGGTGAACCATACATAACTCTCACACTACACAAAGACAATCACTTGCTTTATGCTTATAAATTGACTGGAAACCGGGAGTCAGGTGGAGGAACGTTTGATCCCGGTGGAGGAGCTCATGGAGGCCGATGAAGTATTCTGCACCGGGACTGCTGTCGTCGTTGCTCCTGTAGGCAGCGTAACATTTCGTGACAAAAGGTACATATATACATAATACATACATCGATCTTAAATTTGCAACTCCTTCGACGACTAATATGGATCGCGAGGCCTTTTCAACTCTTTGGCGGCAATGAATGAATGTGCAGGGTTGAGTATGCGACAGGGAAGGATTCCGTATGCAACGAGGTGAGGTCGATGCTGGTAGGGATTCAGAATGGTGCTATTGAAGACAACAAGGGATGGGTGGTTGAAGTATAGTCCATGTATTAGTTTAGTTCCTCTTTGGGCTAAAGTTGTTTTTACAAGATGTGTGTGTTTTTAGTTGTTCTTTGTTAGTTTAGTTCACCTCTCAATATTGAAGGCTATAGGTGTATTTCATTCCATTCGATTTCCTTCTCCAAGAAAAGGAAATTTGAGCTTATATCCCAAACTTGGATTGGATGCATAAACATCATCTACATGAACTTTGTACAATATTTTCTTCACAAATATACAATACAACACACTATATCAGCATGTTACAGTTATCAATTTCCTTGTTAATTTGTATTAATTGTATATGTTAAAAGTGTTAAATTTCGATGGGCCATAATTTAGACCTGGGTAAATGCGGGTCAAACCATGCGGTCTGTCTCACCCGTCTGCTATTACGTAAAGACTGTGCATGGGCAGGGGTGGATCCCATCGGGCCGTGTTGAGAATATGATTGTGGGAGATCCCACATTGATTAGAAAATGAATTCTAAGCCTTGGATATAAGTCGGTGGGCTACCCTTCCTAACACCAATTGATTTTTGGATGGAACTCCACCCGGCTTGTGTGCTCGGCTTGGTGCGCATGATGCGCTCGGTCGTGCGTGGCCCCCTCGGCGTATATGACCTGCCGGAATTTAACCGGTTGCTTAGTCCGGTCGCGGGTACGGGATTGAGAACCAAAATATACCCGTTATGGAATGCTAGATCTGTAACGGGTACTTACTAATTTTTTTAATTATAATTATTCAATATAAAATTGAATTAAATGGTTTTGAAATAAATGGTTATGAGGAGCACAGTGGCACTGAAACTGGATAGTACACAAGCGGTTTGGGTTTTGCCGCAGGTACTCGTGTCCACAATACTGGACAGACTTGGATAATATCTCTAACTTGTGAAACAGGTTTAGCCCGGGTCTAGACCATATGACATAATGGCTGATAGGAGAGGAGTAGTCAACCGGTTTATATACAAGGCTTAGATTCTCGTGTTTTTCGACGTGAACTAACTTCAACATCAAAGTACTAGTAATTGATTAGGACATTCATGATCAACCACCACCTCAACACGGCTTCCAGAGCCTAGTACGCACCAATATATAAAGTGTTGCTATAATCATCATATAACTTGGCATATTTTGTACCGTTAGTTTTCCCTCTTTCGCTGTAATTTCCTTTAGTAGCTTGTTTGCTTGCTAGGAATGCTAGCTCTATGATGTTATTTTGATCTATATTGTCATGGTTAAAATAAGATCATCACTTTTCGAAAATAGCAGCCCACTATTTGAGATCGATCCATATATGCATGGAACCTCCCAATTCATTCCACATATATATGATCTTTGGGCGGTCCGGTCCCGGAGCAAGTGCAGGCTTGTTTCAGGCCTTGATCATCTTCATCGGGGGCAAGCAGCGAGACGATGACGCTTCACCGGCCTGTTGGCATTGGACAGGAAAGCATCATGAATTCATGATCGAGTTTTTACAAGAACATTTCTTGTAATATTTAAACAGTTTGATTGGGCTCATTAGGCTAAGGTTCTTGCCTAGAACTTGGGCTAGTCCATTTGGATTGAATTGAATACGTATGGGCTTGATATCCATTGGGCTCCCAACTCTATTGGTGGAAACCTTACTCACTTAGCCCAAAGGCTCTCCGGAACCCTACAGTGCACACTGGCACACTGCACTCCGGAATTTTTTTGGGAGTTTTTTTTTTTGCAATGTATGTATGAAAAAAAATAATTTATTTAAATATATTATAAAAACCTTTAAATTTGTGATTTCAATAGACATTTTCATAGAAAAAATTAAAGAAAAATGATAGTTTTTTTTAGGTGTATGTATAGAAAATAATATCTTTTGTTAAACTATATTGAAAAAGACCTTAAATTTGTTATTTAATTAGGCATTTTTAGTAGAAGAAAACTAATAGAAACAAAAATTATTTAATAGACATTTTTAGTAGAAGAAAACTAAAAGAAACAAAAATTATAAAACGAATGAGGCCAATAAGATTTGAACTCATGACGCCAAACTAATGAACACCCCTTTTTCTCAACTAAGCTAAGCTATCTTATTCATTCATTTATCTTTTTACACTATTTTATCTAAAAAATTCATAAAAATTACCAAAAAATCCCATGATTTTTTTTGTACGCTTTTTTCCCGGGGTTAGGGGGAGCTTCAGCCACCACGAGACCCCCTGGATCCGACACTGATAGTGCACTCTATAAAAGGTCTCCTCCAGAAACCCTAGTTTCTAAAGAGGTTGTTCTCATTTGGTTGCACGACCCTCGAGGTGTGTCCGTTGGAGCTCCCATCACGATCTAGGGTTTCTTTCATTAGAACCCTTCAAGTCTTCAACGCCTTTCTCAAGAGGTAGCTGGTGTAGATCCTTAGATCTGTTCTTTAGAGTGACAAGCTCAAAGGGGGAGCTTTTCTTTTTCCTTTCGTTGTTTATTACTTTGAACATGTTTGAGCTTATATGCTTAGGATTTGTGTAGATCTCGCATATTGTCTTCTGTAAACATTTCCTCCATTTTAGTGGATTTATGGTCTAACTCCAGGGATGTAGGTCTCGAACCGAACTGCATAAATAAATATTGTCTATTTATGTTGTGTTTCTTCACTTAGTTTGTTTTGACGAATGTTTCGAACAATAATAAATATCTAGAATGAGATCATAGGAATTTGCTAATCAAATGTATGGTGAGATTGACCCCATTGAAGATAATAGATTTGGAGAGAGTTGGGAATAAGAGAGGGCACGCCATTGAAGAAAAAAGATTTGGAGCCCTCTTAATGATTACTGATTATTCATAATTCATTCTAATTGCTTTCTATTATTATTATTATTATTATAAATATTTTTTTTCCCAATCTTTTCCCCTCACAAAATCCTTTTTATTAACCCGTATTTTAATTTAATTTATTTTTATTTTTCTTGGCCATATTTTTGTTCATTTTATAAGAGCCAAAAGAGATTTACAATATGCGAGAAGACCCGATGAGAGAGAAACTCCCGTTCATCCCCTCTCCTACCCAGGCAAACCCTAGGCTGCAAATCCACCCAAAACCCCTTCCTAAAGAGCTCGAATCTAGCGATTGGTTGGGGGAAATCCCCTTCGTCGATTGCAATTATACAACCAATCCCACAAACTTGGTTCTTGGGCGCTGCCCGACGTATTTCCGGTCTCTTAAAGGCTCCGAATTTCAACATCTGCAAAAGGAAGAAATCCGAAAGATTTGGAGAAATCAAGACATCAAAGTACAAGATGGCGTACAAGATGGCGGTGTTGACGCGAATAGGTGTTCCTGGTGGTGGTGGCTCGCAGCCTGGGGGCTTCCGCCTAAGGGGATTTTCAAGTGCTTGGCCAACAGTTCACAAAATAGGGATTGGCTCTCTCCGGTTCGGGTGCACGGGCTGCGGTTCTGCGTTCATTCGTCCCAATCACGCCGGTACTGTGTTAAACTTGCATCTCTAACCATCCTTGCTCCTCTCCTTCCCTTTCTAAAGGCTGGAGAGGTTTGCAAATCTCACACAACATCTCTTCTTGTCAATCCCGTCTTGAATATTAACCATCTCGGTTTGATTTTATTTCGGTTTCTATCTGCTAAAATGGGGAAGAAGCAAGACAAACACAAGGGTAAGCAGTTACATGAAATTTTGGAACCACTGGATGATGGTGTATTACTATCATCCGGCAAAAATGAAAAACCATCAGTTTCCATACCAACATCCAAAGGGGGACCAGGCCCTGCGGACTCGGGTGTTAACCCGCCTCCCAAAATATCGAAGGTGCATCTCGTGTTCCCCTTCGATGACAACAACGACAGTCGAATACACACCCAATGCAACCGGGTTGGGAATCAACAACACACAAGAAGCATAAATTACTCACACAAAACATACAACACTAGATCTAGTAAGTTAAGAAAGGGAGATCAACACTTACAAAGTTCACACATATATACAAACAGGAAAGTTTGTGTACTCCGCCTTGTGCTTGTGTGGGGTGGATCGATTACTAGCTACTGCTTGGAATGGGGTGTTGTGCCCAATCATGGTATTATCTGTCCTAACCAATTAGGCATATTAACTTATTGCCTTAATCTGAAATGGTTTAAAATTCATTCAACAACTAGTGTATGCCCCGTTCCCTGCACGGAAATATATTAACACAATATTATAGAACTTCACTTATTATCTATAAAAAAATCCTATTATAAATATAAAAATAAATAAATAAATAAATATGAATTACATTATGATAATTAAACTAATAAGTGGAAATATAAGATTAAAATTAATCTAGATCTAAATAACTCATTCTCCTAAAAAATAATATAGAATTAAATAAAATAACTATGAAATAATTAATTTTGATATAAATAATTCTTTCCACACTAAATAATCGATATATAAACCGTCCATATGCCAAATTTATATATATACCGTCCATTGAAAAGATTATTTATAATCCAGATGAAGATACACTTATATGACAATTTGTATATCTGTATATGCCAAATTTATTACTATTATTGTGTTTAATTATATTGATATAATTATTTCCTTATATAATATTTACTCTTGTATAATATATTCCATCTACTCAATTATATGAATTAATGGTAAAATAAAATAATTATTTTTAATTATATAGATTAGAACTATCTTATTATTTTTATTAGCTTTCCTTTTTGAAGGGAGAAAGTTTTGCGAGACGTACTCACGCGCCGCCACGTAGGCAAATTCACTCACATGCCGCCACGCAGGCTTCAATGCATCGGTTTTAGTATATGTATATAGATTGCTGATGCCAAGTTTATTTTGGTTTGCTTTCTAAAGTCCAAGTGGGCTAACTACTGTCATCTTCATGATGTTCAAAGTTTATGTCAGTGCATTAACAAAGTTGGGTTAATAACAGGGCAAAGATCCAGTGATCAGTTTACAAATGGGAAATTTGAAGGAATAAATTTTGAGATTACTCAGTATACCAGTAATAAAAGAATAGGAATTGATTTAGTGATGCTTGTAGAATGCCTAGCACTAAGCTCAATGTGTTGCCTAAAATATTGTATGAATGCTGATGTATGCTATATGTATGATATATATATATATGAAGATGATTATTATGGTGTATATGATGCTCATGAAACACCCCACTGTCAATATGTATCCATGGCTTTGCCATAAGGGATATCATGCTCCACTGAACTCATTATTAACTTATGATAACAGGGTGCCTAGCACCTCCTCTAACAAACGCACAAAAGACACTAAAACCACTTGTGGCCGAGTGGTGGGAGATGATCCCAGGCCATGTTATGGGCCAAACAAGCCAATGGTGTTAAAGATTGGTCTCTACTCCACTTCTCTTTGCATCAGCAAGAACCTGGATTACTGCAAACTCACTAAAGTGGAATATATTGAAAGAACCATTGAGTGGATTAATACATTGCTGGATTGGCCACATTGGCTTGCTACAGGTTATAAAGGGAACTACCTCGTTGAATACAATCCATGTGAGGTTATCATCAAGCAGCTAGGGAAGCGTCAAATGAAGATAATATATATTATCAAACCGGGATCACAGGATATCAATTTTGAGGCTCGAACAGAGGACTCGACCTCAACTCAGAAAGTTAAAAATGAAGGTTAGCTTCTGGAACTGTAGAGGAATAGGGAAACCGACGTTCTGGGTCAATATAAATACATGGTGTAACTCTGAACACATCCAAATGCTTGTACTAGCAGAAACTAAATCAGAAAGTATTCCAACTGACTCAGTCTGGAGGGGTGCGGGCTTTGACAGAGCAATCTGGTCCCCTTCTATTGGGAAATCGGGGGGTATTGGACTACTCTGGAAAGAGTTTGCGCTAGTCCAAGAAACAATTGAAGTAGTAACCCAATTAACAAGAGCCATTAAAATCAAATACACAAACCTTACTGACAATTTTTCCTGTCTGACTTGGTTTGTATATGCTCCACCCCATGAAAATGGGAAAACTGCATTCTGGGAAATCATTACAAACGACATTAATACGGCAACTCTCCCATGCATAGTTATGGGTGATTTGAACGAGATCGGAAACTTCACAGATAAAAAAGGTGGAGCAACTACCCTCCCGGGAAGATTTAAACGTCTAACAGAAATCAAAAATAGTTGCTCCCTTCTAGACATCCCTTCTTGGGGAAATCAATTCACATGGAGAAAGAAACAAGCGGGAGAAGGCAATATCAAAGAAAAAATTGATCGAGTTCTGGTACAGCACGACATCCTACAAAAATACCCGGCTCTGTCAACAAAAAATGGGGCCTTTTCGCTCTCGGACCACTGTTCCATCACCATAGAACTCACAACCAACCAAGCATTTAAGCCACCACCATTCAAATTTGAAAATATCTGGTTACAACGAAAGGATTTCAAAAACATCGTCAAGCAATCATGGCGCCAGAACTGTCATGGTTCTGCTATGTTCCAATTAACACGAAAAACCATGTTATTAAAACAGAAAGCTAAGGAGTGGAACAAAAGCACTTTTGGAAACATTTTCCGGCAGCTGAAAGTAGTTGAAGAAAAATTACTTCAGCTCCAACAGAGCACTACAACTAGTACAAATATAAAGGCTCTTGGACTCGAACGGAGCCTTGTTAAGAAAAAAGAAAGACTATTACTATTCCAAAAGTCTTATTGGAACCAAAGAGCAAAATCAAAGCATATTAGACTTGCAGACTCGAACACAGGATACTTCCATAGGGTAGCATCAGGGAGAAGAAATCGGAAATATATTAGACAAGTCATAGCAGCGGAAGGGACACAAATCATCGGAGAAACAAATATCAATAACGAAATACGCAGAGATTTCCAGCAAAGATTCCAAAGTCATCCGATTAACAAAACAAAGCTACAGGAATATCTACAAATGATACAGCCAGATGTTACATCAGATGAAAACAACCGGCTAATTGCTATTCCAACCAATGGTGAAATCAAGAATGCGGTACTCAATCTGGGGCATAATAAAGCACCAGGACCTGATGGTATGACAGCAGAATTTTATAAATCTGAATGGGAGATTGTTGGTCCCTCTGTTATACGCGCAGTCAAAGGGTTTTTCCTATCTGGGAAGATGTTGAAACAAATAAATCACACCTTCATAACTTTATTACCCAAAACCGATAACCCAACAACCACAGCTCATTACAAACCAATTAGCCTCTGCTTAACTATATACAAAGTGATCTCAAAAATTATTACGGAGAGATTAAAGACAGTAATGGGAAAACTGATTCACCCACTCCAAGGAGCTTTTGTATCAGATAGAGCTATCCAGGATAATGTCCTAATCGCCCATGAAATATTCCACTCCTTCAAGTCCAGGACCGGTAGGGATGGATGGTTAGCTTTAAAATTGGATATGGAGAAGGCCTATGATAGGGTAGACTGGGAATTTACAGAACCGATCTTACTAAAATTTGGTTTTCATCCGATATTTGTAAATTGGATTAAGGAATGCATTTCCTCCGTCTCGTTCTCTGTATTAGTCAATAATGGCCCAACGGATATGTTCTACCCATCGCGAGGGTTACGACAAGGTGACCCGTTATCAGCCTACTTATTTATTCTTGGCGCCGAGTTGTTAGCCCGAAAACTAATGACAGAAGCAACATCTGATGCACGCTTGGTGGGCTTTAAATTTGGACGCTCTGGGCCCACCGTTCCTTTCCTAGTGTTTGCAGACGACATAATCATATTTACAAAAGGCAGTGCTTCAGCTTGTCAAACCATCAAAAATATCCTGGAAGATTACTGCCAAATTTCAGGGCAGAAAGTTAATTATAATAAATCCGCTTTCCAAGTCACGAAAGGAATTATGAGAAACCGAATCCCTGAACTTGAGAGCATACTCCAAGTCAAACACACACAATCTCTAGAAAAATACCTGGGATGCCCAATTATAAATGGTAGAGTTAACTCTGACACATTTGAAGAAATTGTGAGCAAAACAAGAGAACAACTGAGTAAATGCCGAGCAGATTCTTTATCGCAACAGGGTAGGTCGGTGCTGATTGGGTCAAACCTCTCGGCTAAACCGCTATACACTATGCAGAATTTCATGCTACCAGCATCCATGCACAAGGAATTAGACCAGATCAACCGGTCGTTCTTTTGGAACAAGGACGCACAACATAAACCACTAATTGGATGGGATAAAATCTGTAGATCGAAAAAATCTGGTGGTATGGGCCTAAGGAAAGCAAGAGATATGAATGAAGCATTACAACTCAAGCTACTATGGAAAATTATTGCGGAACCCAACAACACTTGGGTCCAAATTGTCACACACAAATATTTAAAAAATGAGAGCCTATCAAACTACAAGCCAACAGGCGCAACATCTTGGCAATGGTCTAAACTAAGAAGCCTCATCCCTCAATTTAAAAAAGGAATTATCTGGTCAATAGGAAATGGAAAGTCTGTTAAGTTCTGGACTGACAATTGGATCTCCCATGTTCCACTCGCTCAAAGGGCGGAATGTCTTGATTCTCTTGTCAGAGATGACAGAGTCAGTGACTACATAATTGGCGGTCAGTGGTGGCTGGAAAAATTACAAGTTGTACTTCCTGCAAAAGTGGTTGAGGAGATTTTGGCCATCCCATTACCGGTATCGGTGATGGAAGATAGACTATATTGGTGGCCGGACAAAAAGGGTTGGTTCACAACATCATCAGCACATAAACTAATAACCAACACGACGAACGCCTGTGAGCATGCAACTGCGTGGATATGGTGTCTCAAGATACCTCCAAAGATTAAAAATTTCCTGTGGAAAATTGGGTTATCTGGACTTCCCACTCGTAATAGGCTTTCTGGGAGGGGTGTTCCGATCCCCTCCAATTGCCTAATCTGTAAGGACTGCATCGAGGATGATATTCATATTCTCCTTGAATGTTACCCGCAACTGACGAAAAAACATTTAACTCCAGCGGAAAACAAACAACTAGCAGGAATTGTCTCTGAGAACCGAGATATTGTGACGGTGCTTGCATGGATACAGACTTTGAACAAAGAAAAAATTCAAAAAATCGTAACTGCTTGGTGGGCAATCTGGTATTTCAGAAACGGTGTTGCTTTTCGCGGCAGACCGCCGCCAAGTGACGCCGCCATTGATACCCTCGTTGCCCAACACCTTACATTATGGGATAAGGGGTGCATGTTTGAAGATGAAATTGGGGTACAGCATAAAACCAAGCCCACAAATAAAGAATACCAAACCGAGACAAAAAATAGGAAACAAGGGACCCGGAAATGGGCCAAACCACCTTATGGGACCTATAAACTTAACTTCGATGGCTCCTCGCTTCAATCCTGCAAGAGCAGTGCTGGCATTGGGAGGGTGCTGTTTGCAGCTTAGCTTATGCTAAGCTTGGAAAAGGAACCCCGCTTATGGCCGAAGAGCTTGCTCTTCGGCTTGGCGTTTCTGAACTCAGGAAGACAAGAACCAATAAGATCATCATTGAAAGTGACTCGAAAATTATCATTGATTACATGAAACAAAAAACAAAATGCCCATGGGAAATAGAATTAATCATGTCAGATATCCAGATAATGATCAGAAACATGGGAGATGTGGTTTTCTCCCATGTACCCCGTTCTGGTAACCGAGTGGCTGACAAGGTTGCACACCTTGGCCACTCTACCGAGGGGACCAATATAAACTCAGACCCAGTCCTCCTGGATCTCATCCGCAAGGATCCTATTGGATAGTTTCCCTATCCAAATTCTTTCCTAATCAAAAAAAAAAAAAAGATTTACAATGGAACATGAAAGAAGAAAATGACCGGAGATAGACAGAAAAGTAATTCTACCAATAAGAAAAGTTTGAAAAGTAACTTTACTAGATTTAGTCCATTGATTTTGTTATTTGCACGGCAAATTCTCGCCAGACGCACGGTGTCGGTGCCGGCTTCTCAAACCGGCAGTCACTCTTGCCCTTGCCGGACTCCCAAACCGGCATAATATATGCCCTTGCCGGACTCCCAAACCGGCATCCAATGCCCGAGGTAAGTTCGATAGCCTATATAAAGAAGCGATGCCCCGGTTCAACCACAATATTTTCGAATCGAAATACATATTCTAACATCGGAGGAAATGTCGTTACCGGAAGAAGATGGCGGAGGCGGATTACCGTTCGACATTTTTGCCTATAGCGATCCGGAGGAGCTCGTGAAGAATCTCGGGGTAAGTTAATATTGTTACAGCGGATCGTTTATATATAGCGGAACCTTTATATAATTATGTTTGAGTAGAATCATATTATAGCGGAATGTTTAAATAGAGGATATGTAGTTTGAATGGATATGTAGTTTGAATCGAAACATTATATAATTGAATGGATATGTAGTTTGAATCGAAACATTATAAATAATACTCCCTCCGTCTCGAAATATAGGTCGTTTTAGCCCTTAATCTTTGTCTCAAAATTCATGTCGTTATAGCTTAGTTGAAAAAAGGTTATTAAGGAAGTACTTGAGTGTTCCCTGTCAAGCTTCAGCAAACTCTTCAGATTCCTCTTAAAACTCTTTATATTCCTCTCCCCTTTAAATAGCTTCAACCGGTGCTTTTTGCTTTGTAACCAAAGGTATTCTACTTGTTGATCTCTTAATCATCAAATCTGATCTCTGCTTCGTAATCCAAAGGTATCCCTTTTAATGGCATTTTTTTTAGATTGAACAATTTGGTTGATTATTTTCATGTATCATTTCAATTTGTTTTGAAGATGGACAGCGTTGATGCAAGGCTTCCTGCGGATTTGAAAATCAAAGAGGAGATGGGATTCGACGCAAAATGTGGACCACCATTGAAGGCACCCCCAGAAGAGAACCCGGTTGATGCAGACTTACAGGCTAAAGGAGATGAAGAGATCCATGCCAATTGGAAACGTATGGTGGACAGAGGCTTTGATTTGAACAAGTCTATAGTTGGAGAGATAAGTGTCGAGCCAAACAAAGAGCTTCATGAAGTGAAATTGATTATGTTGAATCTTCTTCTACCAAACTACAATTGGGTCTGACGGTGGATTACAAGTTCTCCCCAACCATGTTTCCCAACATTTGGTTTTGATGATTTAAAGAAGTGGCATAAAAGAGCTCATTGCACTGCCTTTTGTTTTGGGGATTTAGAAATGTGAACTTTGTTTGTTTCATTATTACTAGTGGGGAAGTAGAATTATTGTAATTGCAAGTGAAAGGATATGTCTTGTATTCTTCGTATTTTGAATCTAAGTAGAATTATCGATCAAGCTTTGTTGGCTTCGACCACTTCATGTTTCCCTACCAATGCTATCAACTGATTGTACTGATTTTTAGTCAAGAGAAGAACATTTCCTGTTCCATTGTCAATCTCTTAATGTTCATTATTCTCTATGCTTATCGAGAACGCATTACTCCTTTGCTATTCAAGAATTCTAGTCGTTTAAGGCGACGAATGAGCCCAGCTTCTACTTGTACGTACTAAGATCTCAAATCGAGATGGCCACACGTGTTCGTGAAGACGTGGAACTTCCTAATGCCTTTCAAGTTTAAGATTTGTGGATAAAAAGAGGCTTTTCTAATTGTATGCAATGCTAGCTCTGCTACTTTTTTAAGCAAAAACCATGTGATTCCATTACTTCAAGTCATCCAGCAGCATAGTTTTTAACTGAAATGGACATTGTTCAAATAATGACAGCAAAACCAAATCAACCGGTTTGATTTTGGCTAAAAAATCAGCCACTTTGTTGGCTTTTCTTGGAATATAGCTCCAGCCTCCATGAGATTTTACCAACCATACAATCAAATACTCCATCCATGATAGGTTTGGGAGTAACAACAGTAAATGATGCATATGCATTGCTTTTGGAGGTTTGGGAGGTTTGGGAAGATTATGCCCATTGCCCAACATGTAAATTGAAATGATGCATATGCATTGCTTTTGCTCAGCACATCAGTACATTGAAAGTAAAAATTTAACCAACTCCATCCATGACAGGTTTAGGAGTAAACAACAACAATGATCTTAATTAGGCCAAATAATGAGAAGTTTAGCAATGACAGGTTTAGGAGTTACAATGACATGTGTAGGAGTAAACAATGACAGTACATTGCTTCTGATCAAGGAGTAAACCTGTATTTGAAAGCACAAATTTAGCAACTCCATCAGTAAATTGAAAGTAAGATTATGCATATATAAATTGAAACTACAAATAAACAAACAACTACTCCATGACATAGTACAGGGAGTAGGTAGCAATTCCCACCAAAAAAGAGAGTTGGTAGCAACCTGTCATTACATGTCATGTGTAGCCTAATATCCATTTTAAATTGAACAATAAAAGGAGGTAGTCCCTGGTCAACATACTCCCATCACCAGCAGCAAAAACAGTAGATTAAACAACAATGGGAATGAGAAAGGAAAAAAAAAAAAGAGCAAAGCTGGACAGAAATGCATTAGACAAACATATTACTCATCAATCCTCAGCTAACCCCTCCATGATCAGCCAACAAGTTGATTACACTTTGCACCAACACACGGTCACAAGAGATCTGTCTAGGAAGGCAACCATTCCTTTCTAATCCGGCCTTATATGTGTGTGGAATTTTATATCGGTTCGATCCCTTGCCCAACATGATTTCCTTCATGCATGATTGTAAGGTCAAGAATACATGGTTGATCTTTGTTGTTGGGTACTCTTCAAATGACTTCTCAACTGCACAAATGAGCTCATCAACGTTCCTTGTGCACTCCTTATCTTGCAAAGACTGAATAGCGCGGAAAAACCCAAGATCAAGGACATTCAAGTCCGGAGAGTTCGCTGGTTGGCAAAACAGACGGATGTCAAGGCCAGTTTGCGACGCAGCGATCTGGAACTCCTCATCATCCGGGCGAACGTGGGTTCTTGCATTATCTTGTTGAATAAAAATTGTCTTGCCTAAATCTTCCCTTGGCCATTTAGCTTGTATTGCTGGAATGATCTTTTCAAGTAAAAAGGCCCTTATAATTTCCTTTGTCACGGATGTGATCGGCTTTGTTTCTAAGGTTCCGGCCTCTCTGTTTCGACTTCTCCTTTGAGCTGGTTGCTTAGTCACAAAAGGAAACACTCCTATCTTGCCCGAAAATGTTTCATTACCTTCATCATCGAATCTCGGCCTTGCAATAGCAACAATAAACATCACTTTTCCGATGAAATTCTTGCTCTGGCATGAACGGTAAGGATCGGCTTCCTCTGGTAACAAGTAGAACGTTTTTGACTTTTTCGACATGTAGAACCACTTCTCATCAATGTGCACAACATTGTACATATCGATGAATCTTGGGGCGTGAGGCAAACTGGTGTTGTCCAACATAGATATGCAGAATTTCAGCCTTGCTATCTTGTTCTCATCCTTCAAATACGGACTGATGGCATTTGAGTGGCGTCGAAGGAGACCTTCTTTGAAACGTCTATGCAGAATGTCTTTACTTACATGTAAAACTTCAGCGATTGATCGTATTGTTGATCTTCGATTTAAAGGTATGTCGGAGAGACGAGAAAGGTCAATCGCAACTCTTTTTCGGCCTGAAGTTTTCCGTCTCTTGTTGGAGAAATCAACAATGGTGCCAAGTGGAGTAGCTTTTGCCTGTTTCCAAATTCTTTGTACAGCTCGTAGGTGCACCGAGAATAGAGACGAAACTTCATTAGTTGAATTGCGTTTCAGTTTGCCATTCACACTTCTCGCAAGTAAAGCTTGATAGATCATTTGCTTTTCTCCGATTGATAAAACCCTCCTATGTTCAATTCCATCGCCCTCAACTTCATCATTTTCTGTGGGAACAAAATTTAAATCCACTTGAATTGAGGGCAATAGTAGGTAATTGGAAAACTTTAAAAAAGGGCAATGAATATGCATTAAAGCAAAAACACAGTAGGGTTGCAAGTACATCTTACCTTGATGTTCAAGCTCTTCATCTGGTTCGACGTTCAAATTAGGAATTGACGGGACGCCTCTTTCGACTTGCGGTAAAGCATGAAAATGAACGTTGTTGTGCTCAACCCCTTGGCCCTCCTCATATGCGCTTGAAGTTGGGTCATTGTGCACAAAATTTAAAACAAAGTTTTCAATGGTAGCCATTGAAAGAAGGTTAAGATTTCATATGATGGGAGTATGGAAGGCCAAACGGTTGGTAGCCATTTAAATCAAAGTTTTGGCTCCAAATTACATCACCCACCAAAAATTTAAATTCAGAAGACAAATCGGTTTGTAATCATCATTGTGGAGAGCCTCTTTAATTACATCTCACCTCGTCATTAAATGCCATGAGTACAATATATCACGCTTTCTAATTTTCTTAATATCCGTGTAAAATGCTAAAACGACCTATATTTCGAGACGGAGGGAGTATAGTTTTGTAAAAGGAAACCATCATATAATATAGCATTTTAGATCATTTTTTGCGAAAAAGTTCTTAGTACAGAAGTGACATTATGCAGGAACAAAACCAACCTCTAAATGTGGGTACAGAATATAGCTCAATGTTTACAGTCGATGGTTATTGGGCTGATCAAATAAACATGAAGGCATGGGCTAGATACGTAAGGAAGATTAAGAACATGGTACTTGTGATCCATCGTTCATGGAAGAACCAAATGAGTGGTTTGGGTACCTTTCGTCTAGTGTGTGATAAGTACGGAGGGGGTAGAGATATTCCAGATGTCGACAAGGATTTTCCGCCTGCAGTGAGTAGGCGCGGGAAAACGACAAAGATCGGATGCATGTTTGAGCTGGAGGGTCGTCAAAATGATGCTGATAATTGGACCATGAAGGTTATATGCGGTGTGCATAACCACAAGCTAAACGATGTGATGTTAGGACATCCCTATGCCGGTAGATTAACTCCAGATCAACATCACCAGGTTCGACGTGATACAGTGATTGGGATAAAACCGGGGGATATGCTGCGCCGGATGAAGTATGATGATCATGACTGCGTGACGGACATTCGTTAAGTCTACAATGCACGAGCCCAGTTGCGGAGAACCGCTACAGAAGGACGGAGGGACCTGCCTCAAGCGCTTCACAAACTCAAACAAAAGGGATACTTTATCGCCACACGGAATTCCTCTAAAGCAGGAGTAGACGAGGTTACTGATGTGTTTTTGTCCCATCCGAACTCCCGACATCTTCTGATGTTGTTTCCGTATGTTATCGTGATGGACTCGACCTATAAGACGAACGAGTAAGAGGAATCACATTATTGTCGACTACTTTTATATATGTCATACGTTGTAGCAATTTGTTTGACTAATTCATTATAATGTGATAGGTACGAAATGCCTTTGCTGGAGATCGTTGGGATTACTAGCACGAAGAACACATTTGCAATTGCGTTTGTATTCATGGCAGGCGAGAGCGCAGAACACTATAGTTGGGCATTACGGCGACTACGCCATTTGTGCGGTCAACGACTCCCAGAAGTAATTTATACAGACAGAGAGTTGGGTCTTATCAAGGCTCTTCGGGAGGAGTTACCCACGGTAAAGCATATGTTGTGCACTTATCATATTATGTGCAACATTGAAATGAAGGGTAGGATCACGAAATCTACCGAGAAGCGAAACACCTTCTACAATGAATGCAAGGCCTTATTTGAGTCAAAGACTGAAGAAAGTTATGAAGGTCGTCTACAAGTGATGAAGGCGAAATGGGAGGCACGATGGGGTCTTATGAAGTACCTTGAAGACACCTGGCTCATAGAATTCAAGGAGGCGATAGTTCGTGCATGGGTTGATAAGTTCCTACATCTCGGGGTGCGAACTACAAATAAGTAAGTAACATTGAATCGTGTAAATTCGTAATTATTATAAGATTTAAGAATCCTACATAACCGAGGTAATATATTTTTTATGATACAGTGCCGAGTCAGCACATGCAAAATTAAAGTCCATAATAGGGACGGCTGTTGGTGGGTTTGTTGACGTAACAGAATGCATTGACAACTTGGTCAACGAATAGGTAGACCAACTCAGAGGGTTCCTTGAGAAGTCACGGCTGACAATCAAACGGTGTGTCATGAGTGAACCAATATTCACCCTGCTATTGATGCTGGTGACTGATGAGTGCTTCGATCTTCTGCTGGCCAACTACAACAAGGCGAAGGAACTCCCGGCTAGTCATGACGGTGTCTGTAGGGATCGCTATTGGAGGGACGCTTACGGGGTTCCATGTGTACATGAGTTCTTAGAGGCGATCGCAAACAGGCAACCTATTAGGCCCTCGCAAATTCATCCCTTCTGGAAGCAAGTAATGTGGGATCCAATAATTCCTCCCGAAGAACCAATGGCGGCAACGATGACGCAACTCCTACCAGTCAGGAATATGTCAGCCTTCGGAGGGATATTGATGGCAACAACCTCACGCCTGATCAGCAGGATTTGATGGGCGAGGCATACTTCAACATGAACACCCCTGGGTTGTCTACCATGAGAGAACCAACGGGGATCCATCGAAAGGGTCATCCCACGGGGAGACGATCATTGCAGTGTGACCCATCTGGCTTTGAGCACGGGATACGAGAGGCTGCCTCTCGAGCGCGTGGTAGAGGTCGATCAAGAGGTAGAGGTCGGCAGACAGATCGGGAGGTTGATCCTTCGGTATTGTTGACAACTCACATCCATAACTTCATGCTCAACTTTGTTGATAGAAGTAGCCAGGTTTCAGCTGATGGTCATTGCGGTTATCGGGCCTTAGCGGCTGTGCTGGGGTATGGAGAAGACCAGTACATGCGAGTCAGAAGAGAGGTCGCGCAAGAGCTTCGAGGGAATCGGTGGTTGTACCAACCAGCAACCCTATTACACTCCATTGACGATCTCATCGAGAATGTTGATCTGCAAGACCCAGCTCCTTGTTTACATCGTCATCAAAACTGGATGGAGGCACCTATGGTCCCCCTTGCTGTAGCAACCTTGTACAACAAGGTCGTTGTTGTCCTAAGTGTCGACAATCCTCACACCTGCTTTCCTATTGTCGCGAATGGGTCGAACCAAACTCCACCAACTGAGGTGATTACAGTTGCCTGGCTAGCAAGAGTCCATTGGACCCCCGTGTGGCTGAAGCAAGGGTCACCACTTCCACCTACTACACCTGAATGGTCTCACTTCCACCACCCAAGTGTGAATGGCTGGGATACCCCATTCAACGAGCGCATTCAACAATACTTGAACTACCGTCTAGTTGAAAGGGCAACCCAGTAGTTGTGATGCTATTATTTTCTGTATTTTAAATGATCCAGCTACGCATTTTGTAATCTCATGCAATATCATAGATGTAGCTATGTTGAAGACCCACAATGTGTTTTCAAATTTCATCAATCAATACCAAAACACAGTACATGATTCGCAAATACAACTACCAACAAATTCAACACAGAGACAACAAGTACGCTAAAACCAGCTAACAGTTCCTTGCCAGTCATCAGGCGTTTGGCATAAAATGGAAAAACTGCGATGCCCGAACCTGAGTTGGCGCCAAAGGCACATTTCCCCCACGCGCTTCTTTGACATACTCCCGAAGCTCATATGTGGAAACCCACGCGTCGCCCCGAGCGAGCACAGCATCCAGACGATGACGCAACATACCCATTCGCTGCATTTCAAACAATATGATGGTGAAAACTAACATTTTATTAAACAACACACCAATGACGAAAGGACATTGGTATTATTCACACGTACCCGGTGATCGTAAACGGCCACTGGCGGAGCAATGTTTGCTGGAACCTGGTGGCTTGAGCGGTTGAAAAGAAAAGGATGGCCGTACTCACCAAACCACCCCATGTACTCAGCAGAAACAGCGTGCGGTTCCAGCGCAGCCCTATGTTGGCTGAAGGATATGTATACAGTTGGAACAATCAAATGGTCATCCCAATGGTCGTCCACTGGGTGCCATGTCAGCTTCAGGCCCTTGACTTGTGGTGGTCTCTCTTCTTGCATGGGGAGGATTCGCAGCATGGGGATTGTCTGAACATAACCGAACTGTCGCATTACTCTGTCCGGCATGTAGGCTTCCATAACAGAGGAGAATTGGATTAAGCCTCTGTACCGCGAAACTCTGTAAAACCCATCAAAGTCAAGGGGACCGTAGGGCATGAATTTGACGTCCTCTGCCCGCATCGTTTCTAATTGTACAATGAACTTCAGAGTCCTTTCGGGGATGATTGGTGGTGTAGGTCGGCTCGCGTACCGCTTTGCCCATCGTGCGTCTCCATGGTCCGCGGGGTCCTCACAGACGCCGGGCACGAACATTGGGAAGTGAGCGAATATCCAGTACTGAAAAATCCCGACGTAAGTGAGACATTGAGTTATATTCAATAATAACACACAACATATGTATGGGGTTCGACACATACCTGAAGAAGAGCAGTACAGCCCCCCAAGTTAGCCATCCTCTGTCTCGACGAGATCCCCAGCTGCCTATACAGATAAGCCAGGACTCCCGCACCCCATGCATACTCAGATGTGACTCGGTGATCAGTCACGAAATCCAAAGCAATTACGGGTATGGTTGTCGTGGTCCGGTCGTTTAGAACCAAGCAGCCAAGAACCTCCAACATATATCCGCTTGCGATGACACCTGGCTGTATCTGCGGGTTGTTAATTAGTTGCGCCATGTGGAAATCTAGGCTTCCATGGTAAAATGCATTCCCACTTCGTACAAAGTCATGGAGACCAAATCCAAATTTTTCCGTCAGCCACGCCTGCCGTAGCTGGTTTGTGCTGTTAGGGACCATGGCGCGTCCGTCGATGGCAAGACCAAACAACTTGTGCACATCGTGCAAGGTAATTGTCATCTCCCCTCATGGGAGATGAAAGCTGTTGGTCTATGGATGCCAACGGTACAGAAATGCTTGGATGAGACAGTGATCCACTGTGTCCATCCTGATGTCATCCAACACATGTAACCCGCTGTGTCTCGCAACATACAACCACTGCCACTGCCCCGGTAAACCAGGCCAGTTGCGCACTGACTGCCACCGGTCTGCACGCCTTATGCTCTTCACTATCATCTCCACCTCCTGCAAGACAAATAATAAGAGTATGAGCTGGACGGATACCACCGGATACCACAGTTGCACATAATATAACCTTAATTGTAACCAAATCGTTCTTACAGTAACACACACCTCACTTAACCACAGGTACTGACACCTGTGAGTCCTATAGTGTCGAAGTGGCTCCACAAACTTGGGGCGGCCGTCGTCCACATCCCGACTGTTCAACTCGTCATTCATCCCCGCACGGCAGTTGGGGTTATGATCGGGATCTGTACTGGAAATTCCCCCAAACGTGTCAGCGACCCCGAAGGGGTTAGAAGCGCGTGTCGCTGTACCAGCAGCTGGGTTTGAGGAGGATGCCCCCTCGTCGCGGATGGGCTGCTCAGTCATGCCCGCCCAGTTCGGCCACCGTCCAGATCCACCCACGGTCGATGAAATGGGGGGGGGGGGGGGTCTGGTTGATTTGTGGTTCCCACGCATTGGAATGATGCATGAAACCGGTGTCGACGTCCTCGGCGGACGTATACATGGGGGACAGGGGGATGTCTGGGACGTAAGGGGTCTCCGGCAATTGTGAAGTGTCGACCTCGTCGACGGTGTAATCACCCAAGAAATCCTCGTCGTCCCGCCCGAGAAACGACGTGCTTGCCCTTGCGGGCTCCTGGATCGGTCGCTCTATTGATGGTTGTCTAACCGCCGATGTGCTGGCTCTCGCCGGCTCTATCGGCCTATCACCTCTCCTCAGAGAGGCCGTTGGCCTAACCCGTTCCCGCTGGGTAACGGCCCTCCTCATCATCTGCATTATAAAATACCATATCCATTAGGTACACATAAATTCCATATCTATATTCCATCTGCGTCTATTTCCATTTAAATTCCATAAATCTACATTATCTATTTTCATATTTGCCCATAAATCATATTTAGTGACATGTTAACATAAATTCCTTGCAAATATTTATTTTTCATACATTCCACATGAAATAAAAATTCTATATCTCATTTTCATGCATAATTATATCTATATCTAATTTCATGCATTACTAATTCCATATCTATTTTTCATGAAATAAAAATTCTATATCTCATTTTCAAGCATAATTATATCTATATCTAATTTCATGCATTACTAATTCCATATCTATTTTTAATGAAATAAAAATCAATACAATCTCTAATATAGTAACATAAACTAATTCTATATCTCATTTTCGTGCATTACTAATTCCATACCTAATTCCATATCTAATTTTATCAATATTCCATACCTAATAATAACATAAACTAAACATACAATCAATACTTACCTCCGCGGCAGCTTGCGCTCTAGGATCGTTCGGCGCGGATTGTGTAGCCGCACGCTCATCGGGAGGTGGAGTCGCTGGTGAAGAGGATCTCGAACTTCGAATAAACCGATCTAACAGGTTCGGGAACTTCGGCATTTCTCCTAAGACGGTATTCCGGGCTTGTGGAGCTCTCTAGCTAAAACCGCCGAGGTAAGAGACTAAGAGGTGGGAGAGTGGAGTGGAATGTGTGGTGCACTAAGTGAGGGAGGGGATCCTCCCTTTTATACTACATCGGCACCCTCTATGCCGGACTCGGAACCCGACACCGACACCGACAGACATGACGCAAGCGGCAGGGAATCTGCAACTTTTGCAGTCGATGTGAGTGATGTGACCGAACCGGATCCGGAGTCCGGCACCGGCCTGCAGTGTGGTGACAGCTTTTCAGGTCGATTTGACCGATGTGACGACACCTGCAGATTCCTCAATCACGCCTGCCGAATTGGGAGTCCGGATCCGGCTTCAGCGTCTGCCGGTTTGAGAAGCCGGCACCGGCACCGTGCGTCTGGCGATATAATCGCCGTGCAAATAGCAGGACCGAAATTTTTTGGTGGTAGAATAATGATTGACTTTAGGATTGATTTAAATTTCTTTAATACACAACTGAGATCAAATCCATGACTTTTCATTACCTATATATTAACCGATTTGTTATTCGTACGGTTTTGTTTTGCCAAATATACGGTGATCAGTTCACCAGCTTCTGGTGTTGATAAGTATTTTTGGTCTAAAAATAGGCTTGTTGACGCGGGAAGTCGGCGTTGACAATTTTTTACTACTATAAGACAAAAAATGCATTATCAACACCGAAAATTGATGAATTATCGTGCAGTTTGTCAGCACGTATAAGAGGACCCGTTAATTGATTTAGATTTACGTTCGAAGTTCTTTGCGAGGTGATGATCGAGGCTGTCCCGGCCGGGTGAGGCTGGGTTTTAGGCTTTTAGCCGAATGATCCTCAACTCTTAAGGTTACGTGGTTAATTCGTTTATAATGTGTTTTTATATACGTAGTACTACGTACGGAGTAATATAAAAGATTAAAATTAAGTACTACCTCCGTATCAAAATATTTGTAGTTTTACTTTTGGCACGTCGTTTAAAAACGATAAAAACTATATAAAATATCAATAATTTTATTAATTTTAAAAAATAATTTCATACTTAATACAATTATCTATGAGATTATTAAAAAAAATTATTTAAAAAATTAATATTTCATAGAGTTATTCGCTCCTTAAAAAGCGTGTCAAAAAGCAAAACTACAAGTTTTGTGATACGGAAGGAGTACTTTATTATTTTCAACGTTCCTTTTTAAAACATTATAAAAGGAAACATACAGATTTGGAAATGGGAGATAAGGACTTAGGAATCTGAAAAATATACGTCTTTTCCAATTCAGTACAAATCCACCTAAAAATACTGAGTAAATAAAAAAACGTTTTGAAATTTGAATTATTCAAAGCTTACGTGTAAGCCTAGTCCGATAATACAAAGATTTGTATGCATATATGCACTTCTTTTGGCCTCATCCATCCCTCTCAAAAAAATTCATTTATATATATATAAAATAATTAGCAAATATTTTTATCATTGTACTTCCAAATATCCATCCCTAGATACATATCCATAGTAAAAAATATTAAAGAGAGAAAATAAAATATATCATGGCATAAGAAAATATAATTATATAACATATCATACACAAGTCATATAATATACAGTATATTTTATGAACTTATTTAAGATCATACAATATTCTTTAAGATTGCAACAATATATAACCCCTTTTCAAAAATTTATTTATTTTTAAAAAAAGACTAATTATATAATTATATAAAATAATAATATTGAGTTGAATCCAAGCTGGCAGCAGTGATCAGTTGCCGGTATTAAATGGCGCCTTGTGCACATGCCCTGCCAATGCCATTCTCATCTGCCTCATCTTCTCTTCCCAGTACTCATCATCTTTGTTGGTTTCATTAAAACCCCATTTTCTTCTCCCTCTTAATTCGATCGCATTGTCAGTAAATCACAAACTCCTTCCGGAATTAACCTGCATATAAGCAAATTGTCGGCGAGCGACGACAACGATGACGATGATGATGGTGATGAGGAAGGCCATTTGCTCCTCTAATTTAAGCTCCTGCTTCAGCTTTGCATCTTCGCCGTTCAAGGTTCGTCTCGTTCTTCCCCTCTTTTCGTCCATCGATCTAATAATCTAAATGTCAAGTGACAATACATGCTATCGGATCATATCTAGTACTTAGAGAATTTTTTAGGCATTTTAATTGACCGGGATATCATTTCGATTTCGATATTAATATCTGATATCTAAATATTAATACTCCGTACTAAATGTATAAATCTTAAGAGTTAGATTTCTCAACTGAGATCGCCTCGGACTTTTCAATTTATGGAGTATATAATAATAATTCGATTTTTCTATCTATTCCCTCTTAATAAGACTAATTTGAAAATGTTTTTTAAATTTTAATTATTTTAGCTTTTTAGAGTTAGATTTCTAGGATTGTTTATTTTAATTTTAATAGAGAATCTTTTTCAAATTAGCATCTTATTCTATGCTTTAAAAAATCTTTCAAGGTCTGTTTAGATCCCTGTCTTGACATTGTTTCACCGTCAAAACCCGTCATAAAATCCGCTTAAATCCCACCTAAATCCTTGACTATTCCATATTGCCAAACACCCGCCAAACATATTTTAAAACATTGATTATTTAATACTAGTTTTTGGCATCTTCGTTGGGTTAAAGCAAAAGTGTTGGATGCATATGTATGAGGAGGATCAGGATCACCTGTTCCAACACTACTGTATCCCCCCTGTTGTCCCTCCCCAACCCCCCTAATTAAAGAAAAAAGAAATTAATTAAAATTTAAAAAACAAAAAAATAAAATAAGTAAAGGGGTTTAATGGGTGTAGGCAAAGTGGGAGGATAGGCAAAACGGGACAGCAGATCTTCTCTCGTATGAGGAGAGGGAAAATGCCTGCAAAGTGTCATCCTGATGTAGCAATGGGGCGGCTGCCCACTGCACCTGCAAGTCTTGGACTCATTTTTTCTTTGGCATCTTCCTTGAGTTTAGTCACCCAAAAATGAGAGCAAAAAATGCAAGTGAGAGGCTCCACCCACATTAATTAATTAATGAGTGAGGGCTTATGGGTGTCCATATTTTTTTTTTTTCTTCCTGGTATCACAATCAATAGATTTGATGTTGCTCTTCTGAGGTTATTAATTCATGTTTCAAATCATGTAAATGGAAATGGGCCAAGTTGAAAACTTGAAATGGGTTGTTGGTTTGATAATCCAATAATTACAGTGAAAAGTTTCAATCTTTAGAGGTTGTCACGCTCAATAGCATGAATTATCAAAAATACAGAAAGTAGCTCCAAATGTTTTACTTAGTTGTACTCCGTATAAAATAGCCTCAAACTATATTAAATTCAAATAATTATAAAAAAGCGACTTTATACCATATAAATTTTGTATTTTTTTTTATAAATTCATCATTATTAGCTAAAATATTTTTTTATACTTTTTTTTCTCATTAAGTCATTATTAGCTAGATTCATCATTGAATTAATTATAAAAACTATCTTATATCGTATGAATTTTGTGAATAAATAAAATTTTAAAAAAGACTACGAAAAATATCATAAGATCTTTATTTTTCTTAATAAAAAATTATTTTATCTTCATCCCATAATCTATTCAATGCTTAAATAAAAACCAATGCGGGTGAATATATAATGTATGCACACTTTTTTCTTCAATATCTAACAAACTACCCTAATTGTTAAGTTTAAAACAATATATATATATATATATATATATATATATATATATATATATATATATATATATATATATATATATATATATATATAATGCATGCTTAATTGCTTTGTTGTTCTAGTTTTTCTCAAAAGATCGCTCTAAATCGCTTATTAGATCAATTGTTAGTAGAAGTATAAGTATTTATTGACTTTTAATGACATGTAAATAGTCTAATTAATTTTTTTAAATAATAAATTTCAGTTATATTTATAAGGTTTGAGATAGTTTTTATAATTAATCCAGTTCTGAGTTTAGATAACAACAATTAAGTGTAATATTTTTTTTATATAAGAAGTGATGCTCTTTTAAAATAAAAATTGTTTTGGAGAGATTTTATAATTAATTTGAATTTAAATACAATTTAAGGCTTTTTTTTATAATTAATTTGAATTTGAAGTTCATTATTTGAATTTGAGTGTATCTTGACTCTTGAGCCTCGAGGCTATTTTCTACAACCTAGTAAATAATTGAGGCTATTTTTTATATATATTTTTTATAGTTTAGGATAATAAACTCAACAACCCCTAAAGATTGAGCTATTTTTTGCAATTTTCCCTTTATTATAGTAGTAAAAACGATTTAAAATATTACTGTATTATTTTTAAAAAATAATATTATACTTACTAGTAATAAATATAAAATTATTTTTAAAAAACAAAAAAATATTTTATATAGTTTTTACTATCAAAGACATATTTTTCCGAATAAAGTCGGGTTATTTAAAATTTAGGTTATTATAAGTCAATATATGAATAATAATTTAAAAGTGAAAATATTAAAATGAATTTGTGACGTTGGATTTGTATTTTTATTGATCGTAATATATAACGACCCCTATAAATAAGTCCATCTTCTCATAATTATTGGGCTTCCCAACTATCAACCTATTTCAACATCGGCCCATCTCCATTAATACGACTGGAAATACTATGAATTACGGATTTCTTTCAACATTGACTCATTAATCATCATCAATGCTCTCATGGGAGTTTGGAGGGGCCTAGTCCACGTTTATGGTTCAATATGTAGTCTGTATCGCGTGGTTGGGTATGCTGAATTATTTTATTAATTTTCTTAATAAATAGGGTAGTTTTATAATTGATTTCAACCAATAAAACCAAGTGGACTATAAAGGGAACCATAAAGGCGGACTAGAAGATCATCACCGCTCATATCTTGCTCCAGCTATAGTCTTTTTAAGACGGTAGACTTTAGTCATATTTTTTTGGGAGATGTATTGCTCGACTTCATCATACGGGGGACTCTGGACTGCTAATACCATCCAACTCCTCGCTTTGTCAAAAAAAAAAAAAAGTTAAAAAACTCTATTTTTAGAATTCGAAACCTAAATATCAGGTAAAAAAAGTGAAGAGTTCTTAACTAATATTAATTCATTCCTATGAATAAAACATAAATTGTCTTAATTCTTAATAAGAACATCATCAAAGTCTGACAGTACTCATTAGTGGGTTTTTTCTAAAACTAATTGATGATTGAGGATTATATTTAATAAATACATGTATAACAAATTGAGATGTATAAATAAATTAATGTAGATGCATATATGATAAGTTGAGATGCAAAATCTCTATTCTCAATCTGATATCTATTTTCTAACTTATACCAACATCTTTTAAATATGGTCGATTTAGGGGGGAAATCCTAAACTAAAATAGATAAATCCCCTGTACAATAAATTTTAAAACACAAAAATAAATAAAATATATACCCACCAACACAAATAGTATTTGTTTTAGCAACCCTAGTATTTGAGATCTTGACTAAACACCAAAAAATTTCACAAAATTGTTTTAGCAACCCTGACCGAAAATCTGGGTCCAGTGATTGTATCTATCACAGATTCGCATGTTATGAATCATATCCCGAATTGAATGCACGAGCTACGTGTGGACCTTCCCTATGAATTATGATCTGATTGAGTACGCACTCATTCCTTCGACAATAATGAGTGAGTACTCATCGTTCATTGATTCAGAATCCTGAACCTAACATATAAGGAGATGCGTTATTGCACCTATTGACAATTACAGTAGTTTTTTAGGTTGGAACTCAGTTTGACTTATATTTTTTTTGGTCAGACCCTAGTATTGAACACATGTTAACAAAAGTTGTTTAATAACTATAGGTGGTAGATCGTCGTCTCCTAACATCCCAAGCGGCTTCAGCACTCCAGCAAGCGATTGAATCTCCGGCTTATAGGTAACTTAACTCGCTACTATTGTTCGAATCGCTTTGGCAAAGTTTGTTCAAGAGTTGTTTATCATATAAATCTTGCTGCAGTGCAAGCAGCGACGACGAATGTGCGGATATCGACTGGGAGAATCTCGGATTTGGCCTTGTCCAAACCGACTTCATGTACACCATGAAATGCTCCCGAGATGTGAGTTTCGCGGAGGGCCAGCTTTGTCGTTACGGAAACATTGAGCTCAATCCTGCCGCTGGAGTTTTGAACTATGGGCAGGTGATCAGAAGCTGTTATATATAAGTTGATGGGCTACTCCTCCTATTGCCAATTGGTTTTAGAATGGAATCTACCAGTCTCAAATTTGATCACTATCAATCAATCTTGAAACAAACCTAAAGAATATTTATCTCCTCTATTGCTAAATAGGGCTTGTTTGAGGGAATGAAGGCGTATAGGACGAACGATGGACGAGTAGTTCTCTTCCGGCCTGAGCTCAATGCCATGAGGATGAAGATGGGTGCTGAAAGGATGTGTATGCCATCCCCTTCGGTTGACCAGTTTGTCGATGCTGTAAAGCAGACGACACTGGCCAACAAACGATGGGTAATGACTCTAAACCGATACAAGGATGATCTTCGTTCAAACAAAGACATTCTAATGTTTGCCTTCTAAACCGATACTTCCCTTTCATTCGTGCAGATTCCTCCCCCCGGAAAAGGGTCTCTCTACATGAGACCTCTGCTTCTCGGAACTGGTCCGATTCTAGGCTTGGCTCCGGCTCCTGAGTACACGTTCCTTGTCTATGCCTCCCCTGTTTGCAACTACTTTAAGGCAAGTATTCTCTCCATTCTTCGCGCAAACATGCCCTATAGACACAAAGCTTGTAAGCTAATAAGTCCTTTTGGTCATCCTACATTCAGGAGGGATCAGCTCCTTTGAACTTGTTCGTCGAGAATGAATTTGATCGTGCTTCGCGTGGTGGCACTGGAGGCGTCAAAGCGATTAGTAACTATGGCCCGGTGAGCAATGCCTTTCATCTCATTGCTCATTTCTATTGTCAAAATCTGATGGGTCAATAACTCGGACATTCTCAACCCTTTCAGGGTTTAAAGCCACTTATGCAAGCAAAGAGCAGGGGATTCTCCGATGTGCTCTACCTTGATTCGGTGAATGGGAAGTACGTCGAGGAGGTCTCTTCGTGCAACGTTTTCATTGTCAAGGTAAAGCCGAAAATACACCAAGTGTTACATCAAAATCGACATGAGATTAATCTCAGACATGTTTGGCAGGATGGTATTATTTCGACTCCATCAACGAACGGGACTATCCTTCCCGGCATAACACGTAAAACCATTGCGGAAATCGCTCAAGATCTTGGTTACAAGGTGAACTAAAACTATCTTCAACTGAACAAGAAAAATCCATGATTCATAGTAACTAAGTTCAAACCGAGTGTCAGGTGGAAGAGCGTTTGATCCCCGCGGAGGAGCTGATGGAGGCGGACGAAGTGTTCTGCACCGGGACTGCTGTCGTAGTTGCTCCTGTCGGAAGCATAACGTATGGTGACAAGAGGTATGCGTACGTAGATTTACTCACTGGCTTTGTGGTCTTGCAAGTGCTAAGTATGATCCTTGTGTGACCGAAAACGTGTAGGGTCGAGTATCGGACGGGGGAGGATTCGGTGTGCGATAAGGTGCTGTCGACGCTCGTGGGGATTCAGAGTGGTGTGATTGAAGACAAGAAGGGATGGGTTGTTGAAATATAGAACTGTAAATTTGTACTTAAGATTAAGCATTTGCCTCTTTTCATGATGTGTTTGTTTGATCTTTGTAGTTGCAAATTACAAATCGCTAATAATATAATGTGCTGTATGAATGGAATTGGGCCTCCCGGCCAAAATTGGGCCGTTGCATTTCTTGCATATGATATGGGACGGGTTACCATCTGGCCCATCTCTTTCCATATATTCCAAGTAGTGTAAGTTGTGGAGTAAATCATTATCCAAATCTTATTAACTGAAAAGTCAAAAACAACAACAATAAATCCAGTATCTCCCGCTTAGAGCAGAGTCTGGGGGGTCGAGATGTACGCACCCTTGTTTACTGAAAAGTCGTTAAAGTTAAAACAAAAATAATTTAAAACTATGTATTTTATTTCCATATTTGAGAGAAGTTATTAGAGATGGTCTAAGTTACCTAAAGCCAAACAAATCAGCATATAATTAAAATTACATACACTGGTTTGTAACTTTCAAATACAACGGTCTAATATTTGGGGGTCATGTACAACTGAGTGCACCTGCATTAACCCATCATCTTGATTCTTGACTTTACACAAAACTATACAAATCACCCTATAAAACCAAAAATTAAAAATTTATATTCAAATTAAATGATATCACAAAACCTTTCCATCGGTTAAAAATGTAATTAGAGCTCGTTTGGTTGGCAACCTAAAAACCCAGGAAGTAGAACTTCCCAGGAAGTAGGAGGAATTCCTGTGTTTGGTTGGTGTTTTTGAAATTAAAAAACACAGGAATTCAACTTCCCGGGAAGTTGAATTCCCCCAAAATGGAGGAAGTTCACTTACCTAGTCTCCCCTAGGTAAGTTCAACTTCCCCCATTTTTAACTTGAAAATTTCCATTTCCTACATTTAATCTCCTAGAATAAAAAATCAACCAAACATATTTTTAGAATTCCCGTCAATTGGAATTCCCAGGAATTCAATTCTCATGAAGTAACTTCCCGAGAATTTCAATTCCCACATTAAACCAAACGAACCCTTAAAATATATAAACGCGTAAATAGTGTCTAATGAACTTGAATCTGATGGCTTTATCGCTTATACACTGTGTGAATGAGTCAATTTCAGCTTTTATCGGTTGCCTAGAAATTACGGAGTATATCAAAGCACAGTTGGGTAATAAAAGTAAGAAGTCGTCAAGTACTAAAATTATTATTAAACATTTTACTAAAATTCCAATCGTCATACAGAAAGAAATATGAGAGCATCCCCAATGGTAAGGTGACCCAAAACTTCTCTCTCCTTTTATCATTCGTCCACCTCATTTTTCACTAATTTTATTTTCAACCTTCCCCAATTCATTTTCACTTCCCACAATAGTCAGGTTCCCCTAATCACTTTTTCCATCTCACATCAAATAAAAAAGAAAGAAATAGGAATTATTATAGGGACACGTGACCTCATTTTATTGGTTTCGGATTTGAGAAGGTTCCCAATATATTGAGGCACCCAAAAATCGAGAGGTTGTCTACAATAGTCGGGTTGCCCAAATGGGTGAAAAAAGTAAAGTGGGGAGGCTAGCTCCCCACCGTTGCTGATGCTCTGAGAAGATGATAATGAAATTAACCCGGAGAAGAAAAATGGATTTTGTATGTTTATTTAATATTTGTATGAATTGTCAAAAGCTTTTAACATGGTAGGCCCCTTCTAAAAGTTTCCAATTTTGTCTCCATCTATATTGTCTTCTGAGCTGCGATAAATGTTTATTTTACATTAATTATTAATTGTATTATTAAATTAATGTAATTAAACAAGTTTTACAATATAAATAGTTAGCTAAATCCCTGCAGTTTGTCAAATCAAATCATAAAACGGTTTGTCCAACATCTTGGACATAGGTTAAGAATAGAGAAAGCGAATTCTAAAATAAAATAAGTAATTATACAAAATTGACTAAATTAATTAATCTAGTAGAAATTTTATAAAATCAAAAATCATAATCTATAGTCTATATACCCTTATGAGTTATGACATATGTTTAAAAAAACGACTATAAAATAATTGTCATTCTAAAAAAACAATATAAATAGTTCGTTAAACATTTTTTTTAACAATTATTAATTAATTTGATTTTTTTTAAAAAAAAGATAAATATATTGACCGATTAGGTCAAAGTAATATCTATAGGTATATTTAGTTTATTACTATTTTATGTATTTAACCTATGATAAGATTATCATTTTTGAAAAAATATATCTTTAACTAAAATGTATTAATCAAATTTTAAATTAAATTTTTAGGGTCATTCCGATACATAAAATGTACCACAATATTAAAAATCCAATAAAACATTAATGAATAATTATAATTGAGTAATTGATGTGGCTGGGGAACAAAATCATGTTGGAGTATCCTAGTCTCCCTCTCTCCAGTTGCGTCATGCGTGTTGTCGCACGCCTACGATAAACACGCACCCCATATAAGGTAGGAAAGTTTTGAGGTATATTAATCATTTACTTAATAAGTATATTACTTTTAATCCGATCATATACTGTTCGTTTTTTTTTAAATTTATATGTAAAAAATATAGGCTAAAAAACCTAATTAGAAAAAATTCTCTCAACCGATCATTTTTTTTTTTTTTGGTCTGCAAGGCGGGATAACTCCCGTGATTTTATTGAAAATTAAGTCAAGGTTACAGCAATTTCAGTTTCTAAGATCGAGCTCAGCACATCTGGGCAAGAGGTAAATTCCTCAAAATCCAAATCTAGAGATAATGCCCATTGGGCTAATGTATCAGCCTGCGTATCGGTGAGATCGACACGTTCCATTGCTGTTGAGTGACCAGGTTGCAGCATTCCTCTATAATGAAGAAATCCGGGTGGACTTGGTGATGCTTCCCGGTCAGTAGTTCACACAGTTCCGAGGAGTCAGACTCTAGAATCATATTAGAGTAGCCTAAACGGAGTCCCATCTTCAGTCCGTGGAGAGCTGCCCATAATTCAGCTCGTAGCGCTCCTGTGAAGCCACATCTAAAGGTAAACGCAGCGAGGAAGTTCCCTGTGTTGCCTCGGAAAACACCTCCTCCCCCTGCCATCCCCGGGTTTCCCTTTGATGCTCCATTGATATTCAGTTTTATCCAATCATCCGGCGGCGCCACCCAGCTGACCGATCATTTTTTTTTTTAACTTATATCTTAAGAGTAACCAATTATTGTTATGAAGTTATGATGACATAATTCTAGAAATTTTATCTATCTTAAATTTTCAACATTCATTACGTGATTTTTAATATACTTTATAAATAATAAATTTTGTAATATTTTAATTATTAGCTTATATTTTTTTTTAAAATTGTATTGGCTAAACATATTTGGATTATTTTCTAATGAATTAGTAGGGTCAATTAGAGTATTTATATAATTTTGAATTAGCTATCCTTAATTTAGTAGTTTAGCTTTACTAAATTTAAGAACACCAAAGTCAAATTTCAATGTTTTGATTAGTTTAAATTATCTTAAAATAGACTATATGCTTTTATACCCTTTCATAAATTTATGCCAAATATATGCAAGATAAGAGAGATACAATAGTTTATGCCCTTTCTTAATTCTTCTAAAATTAGATGAGATTTGAAGCTTTTTTCTACTCGAGAGACAATTGGGGAAAATATAAAAAATTATATATTACTCAGTTGTTATCTTTATTTAATTTAATTTAATTTAATGACCTCTCGTTTTCCGTTGCATATGTTCATGCTCTTTAATAGTTTAATAATATAATTGGAAAAGATAGTGAATGAATTGATTGTTGAAGAAGAATGAAGCAAATTTGAAATTTCTAATTTACTATTTGTGGTGATATTTTGAAATAGGTCAAAAGTAAAATTAAGAAGGAAAGCTCAAGAAAGAAAAAAAATTAATAATAAGAAAAAGAAAAGGCTATATATAATATATATTGGAGCTTTTCGTAGGGGGGGGAGGCAGACCGGAGATGAGCTGGATGGGGGTTATCCGTCAGGACCTCAATTTAATGCAGCTTTCAAATGATATGACATTGGATAGAGACAACTGAAGGTGACGCATACGGGTGGCAGGCGTTTAGTGCTGGGGGAGTGGTGTTGTGTGTGTTTGTCTTGCTTTCACTCCGATTTTCTTTTGCTTGCTCCGTGACCTGATTTGTGCTCGTGCTTTATTAGGGTTCTTGTTTCTTTTCGTTCTAGATCTTTCGGAAACACTCTCTCGGGCAGTGAGTTATGTCGACCGTATACAAACCCACCGCATACCTATGCGGTGGGTTATGACGACCGTATACATGCGGTCAGTTTTTGGGCAATTGAAAACGGTTTGTAGAAGTTGCCCAAAACCGTTGCCATAACCCACCGCATACCTATGCAGTGGGTTATAGCGACGATTTTGAACCGTGATGACGACGATTTTGGACTATTATGGCGACGGTTCAAACCCACCGTATACATATGCAGTGGGTTATGTCGACGGTTTTGAACCATTATGGCGACGGTTTTAGACATGTATACTCCTCTACCCACCGCAAAGTATTGCAGTGGCTCACCGCATAGGTATGCGGTGGGATCGTTCACTGTCATTAAACCTACCGCATACCTATGCGGTGATTAGCGGTGAAAATAGTAAAAATTAGCGGTGAAAATATCATCTCCCACTTAAAACTCAATCATTTGGAGAGCAACTAGGCTATCCACGTGGCGGGTTGTGGAGTTTTTCTCTCCTTTTTCCCCATTTTTACCCCCTCCCTTCCTTTGTATAGAGGACCTTTTTTTTCTTCCATTCTTGCCCCTCTATCCTTCCATGCTCAGTAGTCCCACGTTCTCTCTCACGATCTCCATCTCCTCTCCAACTACCTCTCAATCACCAGAGAAGACCGAGGGGTTCAAAACCAGATCTGGCGCGAGGAGGGGTTGTAGATCGACTTTGAAACCTTATGAATTTAGAAGATTTGGTGGTGGCACCGGTCTCCAGTGGAGCATCGGAAGCCCTTAGCCTCGCGGAGCTTGTTTTGGAGGCAAAGCCGGTTTCCGTCTCAAATTGAGGGCTTGGACTCAAATACTCTTAGCTAGTAGGGGTAAGCCAAAGACATTCCAACCGAAGGTGCCTCCAAGTAAGTACGTTCTAGGTTTTTTTTTAAATGCGAATTTCATCCCCAAATTTCGTGTTTAATCCATTTTTAAGTGATTCTTGTTTAGGGCAAAATTTGTCTATCTGGGTGGTTTCTCTTCCTCAATATTCGCTTTCCAATTTGGAGAAGAGGATGTCCTTGGTGGATTACCTACCTCTAAAGTCGGTAGGAGTCTGAGTTCGAAGTCGTTGTTGCTCGAATTAAGGGAGTAGAGATAGGTGGATATCGGAGCAACGGTGGAGATCTATGCAATCAGGATGACATAGGCTTCTTCCCTTTCTCATCCTCATGCATCGATCTTTAAGGTAATATATTCTTCTAATTAAGCTTGATTGAAGTTGGGGCACCACTTCTAGTCGATGTTCATTTCTTCGTCTGTCATTCAACCTAATTTCTAAATTTGACGTTCTTTCAAAGATTTTGTTTCAATTTAATAAATTTATAGCCGATAATAAATTCAATTTGGTTGTTTTAGTCTGCTTCACCACCGATGAATTTTTTACAGGTATTGTTTATCACGATTAGTAGCTTGTAACCGCCACTCTCCACTACCATCCCCACTTATTTTCCTTTCCATATAAATAATTATTTACTAAAATTAATTGAAAAACATGGTTAGTGAGTAGTTACACACACACATATATATTATACAACTTCTTTTACATTTTAGCTCATGTATATTAGTTTATGTTTGTCAGATTCATCATATTGGTTATTGATATTTGAAGATCGTGCACTTACTCGATCCATCAACTTCTTATTCACTATAACTCAAATCTTCATTGATTTATAGTATTTAGAGCCTAATTGTTACTTATGATTTTGTAGCTCATGCTAGCTAATTTTCCTCATACGTACAGATTGCGCATGTTCGAATTCTTCTATCAATTGTTCCTAATTTATTTTAAAATTGTGTTATGTTCAATAAACTCATTTATTCCTCTCATATGTCCTTTATAATCTATACTCTATATATATTAAGTAGTGAGAGGTTACGTAAGTAGTAGGAGGTTATTAGGAAGTTAGTTAATGTGGTTACGTACGTAGTGGGGAGTTATATTAAGTAGTGGGAAGTTATGTAAGTAATGAAAGGTTATTGGAAGTTACTTAAGTCGGAGGTTACATACATAAGTAGTGGAAATTATAAGCGGTGAAAATAGTGAGAATTTATATTAAGTAGTGAGAGGTTATATAAGGAGTGGAAGGTTATTAGAAAGTTGTTTAATGTTAGAGGTTACGTAAGTAGGGGGGTTACATTAAGTATGTAGCATCTTCAAAATCTAAAGAAGGGTGACTTATATATGTGTGTTGTCATCTTTTCTGTTAAGTGAAAACAAGACTTCTATCAAATATGCATCATATGGATACATAGTCTTTTTCATTGCAAAGACCGACATTTCTAAAAGACGAGCGTTAAGCTTTCCTATATATCAACGACTTTAAATTCATCAACTTTGATGATATCAAGTGGCAGTATTATAAACCCTGAATGTGTTATATTGGTATATATGTATCTTTGTTCCGATTCATATAATTTTTGTGCTCTTTCTTGGGGGAGTGTATATCTTTGTTTCAGTTTATATGTGAAATAGTTACGTACGGGTACTATACTAGTTACAACTAATAAATCGATATTATTGAATTTAAATTGATAAATTTTAACCAAATCGAGCATAAGGCGCGAGTCTCATGTGTGTGTGTGAGAGAATAATCGTTCACTACTACCAAATAATTTCATTTCAATGAATAATCTGTCAATACCGCCGAATAACAAGAAGTTACTTTCATTCTCATCCGTTAATCTTCTTAATTCAATGGTCTAAATTTGTTAACATGATACACCATAATTAAAAGTTGTTAATACATACATACATATATATATATATATATATATATATATATATATATATATATATATATATATATATATATATATTTATTTATTTATTTATTTATTTATTTATTTATATTTAAATATAAAATAAGACGACTGTCATTCCCTGTTATAAATATATAGGATTCTAAATGTTCGAACTTCGAAGGAAGACAAGGAGAAAAACCCTCACCTCATGGCGCTCATTCAGCTGGCATTAGCTAGCTTCACTCTTCCTTTTAATTTATTATCTTTATATTTTTTTAAAAAGGAGAAATTTATGCTTTGCTTTGCTTTTAGCTTAAAATTTTATTTAAATTAATTATCTTAAATCCAATGATGTCATTTTTAAAAAAAATAATATAAAGTTTTTCCTTTATATTAAAAAAAATAGAATTTCAAAAACCTATCGATCTATTTATAGCCCTCTTCTTTTTTTATGCCAAAAAATATCTTAGTTATACAAATCAATAATATAATAATACCCATAATAATCCATGGATTATCCATCCCAACTTAACCCTTTCCATCTACCATTCTATTTCCTCCCATTCATATTAAGAAGGCAAGAGAGAGAAGATCATTAAGCTAACTTTAATTTACAAGTTCATCACTCTCTCTGTAGAAAGGAAGAAATTCAGGAACAGATATCGATCGAGGTCGTGGTCGAGATCGAGATCAGAAATAATGGGGAGGGCGCCTTGCTGTGACAAAGCGAACGTCAAGAAAGGGCCATGGTCTCCCGAGGAAGACGCGAAGCTCAAGTCTTACATCGAGCAAAACGGAACAGGCGGAAACTGGATCGCCTTGCCTCAGAAGATAGGTACTTAATTTGCCTGCAACTCAATCTTATTATCAATGGAAAATCGACTTTTTAATTTGTTTGTTTTCTTGGTTGCTAAATAGGGCTAAAGAGGTGCGGAAAGAGTTGCAGGCTTCGATGGCTGAACTACCTCCGCCCCAACATCAAACACGGAGGCTTCTCCGAGGAAGAGGACCGGATCATCTGCAGCCTTTATGGCAGCATCGGAAGCAGGTCAAGTCCCTTCATTAATTAGATTCATTTTTCATGCGCGCTTCTTTTTCAAAGGTATGGTGTTGAGTTTCTTCAATTTGCAACCTAATTTGTGATGAATCGTTGAATTGAAACGAGGCTGCAGGTGGTCAATAATAGCAGCCCAGCTTCCAGGGAGGACGGATAACGATATCAAGAACTACTGGAACACCCGCCTTAAGAAGAAGCTCCTCGGAAAGCAAAGAAACTCATCCTCCTCCACTTCTGGCCGCAGATCTAAGAGATCCTTACTCGTTTCGGATCATCATCACCACGCCGAAAACATTAGTACAATGATTCCGTCCAATTCCGCCAATTTCAATTTCATCTCCAACTCCGAAGCCATGTTTCCGTACACCTCATGGCCCCCAATTGTCACCGGCGCCAGCAACCCTAATTCAGGCGGATTTGGGGAGATGAGAAGCTTGCTGATGAAGCTTGATCAGAATGTGTACTATGATAATTCGATGGCAAATCTCCACCCTCCATTCATCTCCAGTGATCATCATGAGCTGGTTGACATGGTGGGCTTAGATGGGAGTGAAATGATCATAAGCCCGAATAATGATCTTGGAGCCGTTAGTAGCTTCCCAAGGGAGCTGGAGGAGCTGATGATGTCGTCGTCGTCGACGAGCAATCAAGCCACGCAGAGAATGGGCGGCGGTCTGGATGATCAATTCCTGGGGTGGGATCAGGGTCATTCGAATTCGACGACTGTCATGATCAACAGCAATGTTGGTGCAACCGCGGGGAGCGAGACGAGCTGCGGAAGCATGGGCTCATGGTGTGAGATGAGCTCCTTGATATCTCTTCCCATGGGAGCCGGCAACGCCAGCTGTACTACTGAAGGGATCCCACCACCAGATCCTGTGTTTGATCATCAACTGATCAGGTACACTGGTAATTGATAAATCAATTTCATGAATGAATATATAAATGATATATATATGAAAACGGTTGTAAATTTCTTGATATGAGTTGGGGATAAGGTGTTTGATTGGATAAATTTCTTTCCAGGAAGAGATTAAAAAAAAACCTAATACACCTTTGATTTAATTACCGTATTTCTTTCTTTTATTAATTTACTGTATTTCGAATCTCAAAAATAATCGATCAGTAGTTGTTGTTGTAAACCATAAATCTATAATCGGATATAAGGAATATATTCGATCAGATGGTATGTCAGTAGAGTTCTATATATGATGTTGATGTTGAAATTGTTTAAATATCTAAAATTGATTTTTAAAAAAACATAAGGAATGGTAATTTGGATTGGATTTGGCTTGGGTTTGAGTGGACAATTACATGGAATGTTTTGTGTTCAGTGCCCTAATTGATGAAGAACAAAAAAGGTGCAGTCTTTGAGGGGGGTTTAGTTATGGAGATATGTGCAATTCTAAAGTTAATGGAGGCATATAATATGTTGGAATATGAATATGCCAAACAGGAAATGTGGCAAATTAAAGAAGAATAAATAGTTCAATTCCCAAGATAATTCTTTAATTTGGGGCTAGGGCAAGAAACAATAATTAAATAAGTGCATGTCTAACCCTATCTCTATGTCATGTTATGTAATTCAGCATAATTAACCATATATGTGCATATGCTAGTCAAAAAGAGATCAAATACAAATTTGATTAGCCCCTTTTCATTCAATTCTTGTGTGTGAGTGCATAAATTTTTTCAACATAGATTTTTTTTTTTAATAAAATAAAGATTTGAGTAAGGTTAGATCATGTCAGTCCACTCAAGAGCATGCATTTTTTCGAATAAGAATATAAAGCTCATATTCATCAAGGAAGAAGAATTGTAGCATCAATAGACAGTCAGGCCACCCTATCCAACATGCAATTGTGTCTTGATTACAATCGAAAAATTAGATGATATTCTTATATACCAAAAAAAAAGAGTTATATTTTTAAAGTATTATCGACCTTTAATGTTAAATTACGGTGGTACAACGTGGGAGGTAACACGCCCAAGCGACAAGCGTACATGCGCTAACCAAGCTGATCACACAAGTCAAGTGGGTTCCATCCTAAAATCAATTGACATTAGGAGGCCGGAGTAGCCCACCTGACCACACTCACTTATGTACAAGGCTTGAATTCACTGTATTTTTCCCTACGTTTATTAAAAAAAAAACTATATTTTCTATATGGGATACTATTCGTCTATCCAACATCATATTCTCAACATTTAAGTTTTGAACAAGAAAATAAATTAACTAAAAGATAATATCATAATTACATGGTGAGAATCTAATTCTTTTCTAATATTTGCTAGTTAAGCTTCATATGTTAATGCTAGGGTTTTTAGGAGAGGACAATTGAATTCTTTAATTTGCTTGCACCATCATTATTCTCGGAGATGACCTCGGAGATTAAGGGTGCGTTTGGCATTGGATTATGGGAGATTGTGGAGCTTTCAAAAAAAAAAAAAAATCTCACGACAATGGTGTTTGACAGTGTATTGTGACTTCCATCAGATTGGAGCTTTTGGAGCTTTTGGGAGATTATTTAGGGGGGAATAGAATCTTAAAAATCAAGATTTTGGGGATTATAGGAGGAAATCTTGGATTGAAATCCATTCCTACCCTCGGGAAGGTAAACCGTAAATGTGGGTGATGGGAAGGTAATAAGTGAAGGACAGTATCGTCTTTTTCATTATAAACAATCTATTAAAATCTTCTACATATCAAACACCGTAAAGAGATTTTTTTTTAAAAAAATCTCAATATCCAAAAACTCCTTAATCTACCAAAATAAGCCCCATTTTTTTAAAATCTACATCTCCCAAAATAATCTTCAAAAAAAAAAAAATCTACCGCCAAACACGACCTAAGCCTCAATCTCTCATCTTGTGTTCGATCTTGGCAGGAAAGATGACCAAATGAGGTGATTGAAGATCTTGTTTTGCCATAGTCGTCGATCCATATATTTATAGAAATTGAATTTCAGTTACAACGCTAATGCATTTAAAAGGGGGAAAAACCAACAACATTGGTTGTCTAATGTATGTGTGACAAATAAAATTCCAATTAATATACTCTTTGATTAGATCTTCAATCAGTTAATTACTTAACAATTGAAATTTCAAGTTAGAAGCTAGTTAGGGTTTCTAATTTTCAATTTTATACATACACACCTTTTATGGGTCCGAAATTTCTATCATCTACCTTATATAGCTTTTATGTAATTTGCAATCAATTAACGCATATAGGCTTTTGCTAGATTCTATATGACGATTGACGACTGAAGATTGTTAATTTTTCATGCATCATTTCATGTAAAACATGCCCTCGATCCCAAACTGATCGGTTAGCTTGAAGTTTGCGCAGCGTTTATAATTATATGCACTCAAATTGCTTAGCTTGGTTAGCACATGTTAAATCAATTCTTTCTTTTACCCCCGAATTTTAACTACAAATATTTTCTTAGCTTGGTTCAATCAGGTTAGCACATGGTACACGCCTAACATAATATATAATTGAGAGACAAAAATATAATTAAAACTAGCAAAGTAGAAGTTGATATATGTGAGCAAGAAATACTGTGATGTAAAGGATGTTTGTCCCACATCGAAAAGCACGAAAACTTAAGTCTTGTATATAAGCTGTCGATCGGACTACTCCTCCTATTGTCAATTGGTTTATAATTAATGAACACTACTGTTGGTCTAGTGTGCCCGCCTTGGACACGCATAATGTGCTCGGACGTGTGGACTCCATATTATATGGCCCACCGAATTTATCAAGAATCAAGAAACGTAGCTCAACCCTTGAAAAAGGAGGAGGAAAACATATGTAGAGAAAGGGCCGAGCTAGAAATTGATAGTTACCTAACGAGGTTGCAATTAATATATATATATATATATATATATATATATATATATATATATATATATATATATATATATATTACATCTTTTACAACATATATTACTGGTCAACTTCCAGCTATATATGCTTGCATTTCGACCCCAAAAAAGCTCTATATATGCTTCTTTTTTTTAAGGGGAAAAAAAAACTAGAGAGCTTGTGGATCGATTTAAGATGAGGAAGCTTTAATTTGATTTGATTCTTTTCGGTGACATTAATTATCCCGAATTAATTTCTCGTTTTTTCCTTTAGCTACGGAGTATTAATTTATTTGGTGCTGGTTTGGTGGGCTTAGGTGTGGTGATTAATTCGTGATTCATATGGGGTTTTTTTTTTAATAATCATAAACACGTACGGGTTATATAAATACTCCAGTAATAAAGATAAATAAAAAAACGATTTGTAGATGGAAATGCTCTATAACATGTTATAGATCATTGTACAATTATCTATTGTGGAAGATGTAAAATGAATATCCCATATTGATTATATAAAGAATCCAAATATTACATATAAGTCGGTGGGAGCCCCCTACTAATGCTAATTGATTTTAAGATACAACCTTATCGATCTTTTGTGTTCAACTTAGTTATAGCACAAAATTTACTTGTTTCCTTCGCTTTAATCAGCTTCTTACCATTCACAAGCAATTTTGTGTTCAACTTAGTTAGTGCATAATTTACTTGTTTCCTTCGTTTTAATCAGCTTCTTACAATTCACAAGCAATTTGCTTTCGCTTTAATTAGCTTCTTACAATTCACAAGCAATTTTGTGTTCAACTTAGTTAGCGCATAATTTACTTATTTCCTTCGTTTTAATCGGCTTCTTACAATTCACAAGCAATTTGCTCTACAGGACCATTTGAAGGTGTCCACCGACCCATCCAAATAAGGTAAAACAGTTCACCACTATTTTTTTAAGAAAGAAAACCAGTTCACCACTATTTTTTTTAAGAAAGAAAACCAGTTCGCCATCCTCCCTGTACCCCTCAACTGGCTCTGCCTCCCTCCCTCCCCCTAATCGAACGGTGTTCAATTGACGCGCCCTTGTGCGCTTTGCGAGCAACATCACTGGATTCCTCGAATTCATTCTTGAACGGCGCCGGTGACTCGTGACTGGCTGGGTTCCGGATCTCACGATCTTTCTTCCCCGCTCCCAAAATTCCTGCCGTTGATTTGTTTCTGCCCGGGGTCTGGGTTTCGCCTGCCGGAGGTGAGATCGCATCCACTCTTGATCTCAATTCGCGCATCTGCTCAGCGAACTCTGTCCACCGGTCTTCGTTCTTTTGATTCACTTTCAGTTGTTCTTCACGTTGCCGGCCGAATTTCATCATGAGCTGTTGGATCTGATTGAATTGCGCCTCCAATCTTTGACTCCGCATCTCCATCTGTTGGTTCTGCAATTCGAAGCGCTGATTCAACTGGTTGATGGAATCTTCGACCGTCTTCATTCTCGTTCCTTCCGCCATTGCTGACGGCCTGGCTCTAAAAAAAAAATCTGGAAATTTTGATTGCAATTGGTAGTGCGGAAGTGAGTATCGATTGGCTCTGGATACCAAATTGTTATGTCCCAAGGGATTTGAGATGATAAAGATTGAATTAAGGGAAGGTGAAAGGAAGGGGATTGAGAATTAGAGTTTAGACAAGGGAAGAAGAAGACGTTGAGAGAGAGATAGAACAAGAGAAGGTAGGGTTTGATTATTCAATACTTGGATAATTCTCCATTACAAGGTAAAAGGGTATTTATACTACTAAGCCTTAGCCTAACCCCAATACCTAACACGGTGATGAACACCTCCTGAACTGGCGGATCCGCCTCGTAATCGATCGGCGGGAAGATCGAGTCCGCGAATAAGCGCGGCATAGAGAAGTCGTCGCAGTTGTTGGCATCTGAAGGCGTCAGAACCTTGGCGAAGGAGACAATTACACTCCCCTCCTCCTTCCTTACACATCCGACAACGGATGAGGGAGAATAAGGAGGAGGCTAGGGCGCTGGGGAAGGAAGTAGTTGTCGTTCGGTCGGGGATCAAGGCGGATCCTGGAATAAGCCTCATCGGTGTCGGGATCGAAGAGGTAGAACACCTGGAGGACTTGACAGAGGATGAAGGGCCTCAGAGGAAGATGAGAGAAGGCCAACATCGCAAGTTGTGGCGAAGAATGCTCTATGTAACCCTGCGGGAAGTAGTAAACCCTAGAGGGTGCCTCTGGGATCTAGACGGAGGTTCCGACGCATGCTTTCCAGATCGACGGCTCCACCTGGCGTAGATACTGAAGTTGCTGATCGATTGGTGTGGAGGAGGGGATGGCAAACGACCGCCATTGTAGTGTGTTAGAGAGGTACGGACTACGGAGAGAAAAATAGGTAATTACTGCCATATCTGAAATTGTCGTTGCTGAAATTTCTTAATTTGCTGAAATTGTTGTTGTAATTGCTGAAGTTGGTGTGACTTTTTTCTCAAATTGCTGAAATGGTTGTTGTAATTGCAGAAATTGATATGGCTTTTTGTCTGAAATTGCTGAAATTGGACAAAAATTCAAAATTCAGTGATTAAGAAACTCCGGTTTCAGCAACGTCGATGTCAGCAACTCCGGTTTCAACAACTCAAGTTGGGGATCTATCCTCCCATGATTCATACCACGTTTCAGTTCCTATCAATTCATCTACTTTTCTTGAAACACTTTACAAATAAATTAAAGGACTTATTTGTGTGTGCATGTTTATAATCATCAATATATATATATATATACATACTCCCTCCATTCAGAAATAAGTGACGTTTGACTTTTTGGCACGTTTTTTAAGGAGTTAAAAACTATATAAAATATAAAGTTTTTAATTAATTTTTTTCTATAATTTTATACATATTAGTTATAAGTTTAAAATCATTTAAAAAAATTAATAAAAAAGTTAATATTTTATATAGTTTTTAGCTCCTTAAAAAGCGTGCACGACACTTATTAATGAACGGAGGGAATATATATATATATATATAGAGAGAGAGAGAGAGAGAGAGAGAGAGAGAGAGAGAGAGGTTGGGTCATGTGTTAACATCCCTTAATGTGTTTTGTGTTAACAGATCTGGGCCTTTGATTGAATGAAATGGGTGGCTGAGATTATTTGACAATTTTGCCTTTTTTCTTTAATTAAAAATCAATGGGACCCACCTCTTTCCTTCCCCTGGTTGAATTATGCGCGTGTGTTGTACACTTTTTTTTTATGGCGTAACGTTTTTGGGTTGAGTAACACTGTTTTTTTATGCGGTGCACCGTGTGAACTATTCGATGAGGTGATATTAAATATTCGCTAACTTATAGTTATTATTCGTGTTAAAGGAGGAATTATCGTTTAGATATTGGCAAAATGGTTGTTCAATTTTGCAACTATTCGCTATGTTGATAGTAATTATTCGCTAGATAGATAGTAATTATTCGTTAAGTTGATAATAATTATTCGCTAGAAGTCATCAATATTCGGCAAATTTTATCAAATATTCATCACAATCACTCAATTATTCATCAAAGTTTTTGTTAAAATTTACCAAATATTCATCCCAGTCACTCAAATATTCATCACAGTCACTCACATATTCATCACAATTACTCAATTATTCATCATAGTTTTTGTTAAAATTTATCAAATATTCATCACAGTCACTCAAATATTCATCACGATCACTGAAATATTCATCACAGTTTCTCAATTATTCACAATTTCCCAAATATTCATCAATATTCGGCATAATTTAAGACTATTTTCATCTTCTCCTTCAACTAATTATGACGGAATTGATCGGAATTCCAAAAGAAATCTGGATGAGAGGCACTAATTCGGCACTGTATGTACGTAAATTGATAATGAACATCTCAACAAAAGAATTACTGAACATCGGATGAACATCTAAACAAAATACGGAATTACCGAACATCTCACCAAAATTAGAGGAGAACATCTCAACAAAATTAGCAATAATTCGGCACTGTAAATTCATACACAATTACTGAACATCTCAACAAAAGAACAGATGAGAGGAGATCTACCGATAATTCCACATGAAATCCGGAAGAGAAGTCAAAATTGATCGGAGTTCAAAGGTTGTCGCTGCCGTCGGAATCACCTTCGGATGAATTAGATGCAGTCGGAATCCCCATCGGATGAATCACCTTCAAACCGCCGCCGTCCAGGTCGAACTTGTCTCCTCCAATTCCTTTGGTCGCCCTCCGCCTATGGCTGCCGGATGTTGTTATCGTCGTCGCCGGACCGTCGATCGCCGCCTCCGGCCTCCTGCCACCGGTAACCGCAAACTTCAGCCTCTTCAAGCCCTATTGCCCTTCGTCCGTTCACCCTTCTCTTTCTCTCGATCTCCTCTACGATAGCAATTATAGGGTAAGGTTATGATTCAGTTACACGCGCTTGCTTTTAACGTGGGATTGTGTTTTTTAACTTTCAATTATCAATTAATCCAAAAAATCAAAAAATCTCAGCCTTTCATCTTCATTCATCCAACGGTCATAATTTGTTAACACAAAACATGTTAAGCCTTGTAAACATTTGATCCATACTCTATATATATATATATATATATATATATAGATAGATAGATAGATAGATAGATAGATAGATATATGTCATTCCATATTGATTGTGAGTGATAAAACAACACAAAACATAAGGGTGTAGGAAACGTACTCTTACATAATGTCTTAAGCTTTTGTGTTAGAAGGGTAGATCCCGAGTTTATAACTAAAAACAAAATAAATCTGATACAACTCTGTTTTCCATACTAACCAGTCGGGATTACTCAGAATTTCACATAGTATCAGAGCAAGTCTATGGGGTCGATTTCCTTGGCTTTAGCTTAACTATTGTTAATTGATTTTAAGAAAAGTGTGTTTATATCCCATTGGAAATATGATGAACCTCAAGTCTAGTATAGAAATTGTTGGGTTAACTATTGTTAATTGGTTTTAAGGTAGAAGATGTGTTGATCTCTCTCGTTAACCGAAATTTATAATCTTATAAACTAATTATTATCATTCATTTGAGTTTATATTAAGTGTCAATTGAATATAAATTTGTTAATGTCACTACTAAATATCTGACCTAGTGTAACGCCCAAAATCAGTTACAACAAGCCTTAAAACCGTTACTATAGGTCTATGCTAACGGTTTTCACGCCGCTACAGTTGCTGGCGTTACCATAGACCTATGGTAACATCATTCTACTTTGTTGTAACGATTCCATATAAGAAGTTACAACCATTACTATAGACAAACAACCGTTACTATAGATATCTATGGTAACACATCACACCAATTACACAACTGTTACCCTAGGTCAAAAAAGTATTGCCTTAAATAGATCTTTCAAATGTAATTGCATGCTTTTTAGCTCGGGCCTTAAGAGATCCGGGCTAAAATGTACTTTATTTATCATAAAAAATTTGCAAGGGTATTTGTACCCAACCACCACCACTGTTGTGCCCCTAAGCGCATGTCAATAACAAGAATACAAAGTCACACATAACTATGACAATACATTGGAACCTCTTTCATTAGAACATTAAAACTTCAATACAACCAAATCTTTTACGGTTTATATGATCCAAGACAAACTTAGAAGAAGCTAAGAAATACCTATCATATTTCACATCAAAGCTAGATAAAATTCATAGATAAATTGAAACCTCATATACATGCATTGCTCTCTTTAAACCGTGGTTCAATCCTTCGGCATTTGATCCTTCAATAATTTAAGCCTCTTCCAAGACAAGATAATTATGGTATTCATGAGTTCCATCCTCTTTCAAGTATATTAACCAACCTGCACCAAACAAAAATCCCGAAGTCAAATATAAGCATCTCAAGTTTCCAACCATGTAAGAAAAGAGAGATGGGGAAACACAAGTATCCCTGAATTCAACAATTCTTCACCTTATTTACAGCTGTTCAACTATATAAAATGATAGCAAATCACAACTATAGCTTTCACCGTTCAAACTTAGAGAAGTCTTCATACCAAAGAGATTAAAGACAAACACTTGATACAAATGAATTCGTAAAAACTAAAAACTGTGGTAGCAATGGATGAATTTCAAAATCAATGCAAAGTAACCGATTTGAAACACGTGCACAGTTGTAGGACTTGAAAGCTCCAGTTGGAATTATGTAAATTTCTAAAACAAGGCATTAAACTTGTGAATTTCTAAAAAAACTCAACTCACATAGAGCCCTAGGACTCAAAACGTAAAGTGATTATATACCCTCCAATTCTCTTTGCCAAGGAAACCAAATGGTCTAGAATCGTTTGCTTCCATTCCTACTAATACATTAAACTTGTGAATTAGACAAGGCAAACAGACATTTGCTGCATAGAGCCTTAGGACTCAAATGTAACATAGTTTTTTTAATAAAAAAAATAGCTTAAGTGTACCTCAATTGCCGCAGAGATACCTGCACTTTTCAAAAGATTTGCATAACTCTCTGCATTCTTCACCTGGAATAGGAATATGGAGGTCAAGATTGAATGCAAATGGGAGTTAATAATATATTCCCATAAGATATAATAGGAAATGTTTACAAGCAACTCCATGAATCATAAAGTAAAGAAAAATAAAGAATGCTTGTAAACTCCTGGAAATGCAAATGGCACAACAATATCACCATGAAGAGCCATGATCCAACGAATGGGCCTGCTGAACATGACCTATGATATGACACAAACCATTATCCATTCTGCAAGATGGAGATTAAACATGCCAGATATTTTTTATACCATAATGACTTGTACAATTTGTTAGTATAATCTGAGCATCTGAAGGACTATAGAATTTTATCCAAATCAACGTGAGACAAGCTTATCAAAATTAGGGTATAGGAAAGTACTCGTGCACAATCCAATAGATAAAGAAAAAGGCAGAAATGAAGCATATCTAGTACTAAAAAAGAGACAAATTTCTATCTACGATTTTTTTAACAATCAACATTTATACTATCAATAAGGTTAAAGCTAATTAATTACTTTCTAGAGAAAAGGCATATCTCGATTGGTTCATGTCTATTTAAATGAGTAATTGTGTATATCAACACCTGGAAGCTTATTATAGTTCAAAAAAAAATCAAAGGCAAGAAAAAGAATTCAAATAAATTAGATTACTTACCACCTAGTCCTACATCAGCCTTCAGAAAAATGTCAAATTAGTGCAACTGATCAAGTAGTATGATTTGTGCTAGCAATGTAACCTGGGAGGGCCATGATTCCCTGTGGTACATACGACACTAAATCAAGCTTTCTGGCTTTAAGTTCACATTCATCTTTTAAATACACAAATATTCATTGAGAAGAGGAAAGTATTCTTGTACATAACTGAACATGCATTTCCATTAGCCTTATAGTCTAAGAAACTTAGCTAGAGAGACCTAAAGTATAATTGTTGAATTATTCTTCCGAACTTTAATTGTAATTTAGACTCAATAAAGTAGCCCAGAACATTAGATTTGAATTACCCAAAACCAACATATTTATTTTTCAATTAAAAAAACAAAAGTACAAGATGCAAAATCTCAATCAAAATTGCAAACTCCTTCGATTAAAAGAACACTTTCTTGAAAGAGACTCCTTTCAATATTGCAAACAACCATGATATAATACGCAATGTTGTCTCTATATTGCTAAGTTCCATATTCAGCTCTAAAATCATCTACATTGCATTAAAGGAATTTGCAACAGCACTATTTGAATCCTAAGTATCAGTAACAAGCAGGCAAAGCAACACACAGACTGAATCGACATTAAGGTCTTTCAATTGCTACCATAAAAGGGATGAGTTCCAACTGCTTACCTTCTGCAATTTTCCTTTGACTACATGGATGAGGGAGGACATAAGGATCTGAATCAGTAGAAGCACCTAAACATAGAACAAAAAATTCAAACAATTTTTAGGGTTTAAAGAATTAGTATCAATTAAGTCTTTGGGGTTAGAAATTCAACAAATTTACTCACAATTATAGGTTGACAGTGCGAAAAACGTCAAACAGAGTGGAATGGTGGTCGACAGGGCTCGAACGACTTCGAAAGTTCAGATAGCGGGACAAATACAATAAATATCAAAATCAGCGAGGCAGTGTCAAAATAGAACCTCAAAGTAGAAACGAAGAACGACACCTTGAGGCTGAGCAGCTTCCAAGCTTCAGGGAGAGGCCGGAGGTGGAGATATGGCGCCAACATGAGTAGGAAGTGTCCAGACATGAAGAATGTTTACAATGGAGGAATTTATCGATCACTGAAGAGGAAAAAGAGAAAGCAGGGGAGAGATGAGAGATGGTCTAGTGGAGAGACCCATGGGAGGTGTTGTGGAGGCGCGCGTAGGGTGGAACAATGGTGACAATTGCCTATCTTTCGTCTCCTCCTCCGGTGCGATAGGCGTGTGGTGGGTTTTCATTTTGCAGGAAATTGGAACCAAGAAAGACGAAGGCGGCGGCTGGATAGGGGTTAAGGAATTCAGGGTTTTGAATTTTAATATTTTCATTCTCTTTCCGAAAATTTTCAATGCCCGCCAAGTCGCGCCACTTCTTTTCATTTTTGCGCATTTTATCCCCGTTGCCATAGATAGAATAGGCATTACCTATGCTTACTATTGTTACCACATGCCGTTAGCATAGGTTAGACCATTTTAATATAATGACAGGGTGTTATACATAGTGTTACCTAGCTCACCTATTGTAACGCCTCTAAGAAACTATTACCAAAGCCTATCTATTGTAACACATTAAAAAATCCATTGCCATTTTGTTGTTACAGTAGGTCAAATATTTAGTAGTGTGTTGAGTTTTCACAGAAATTGGACAAGAAATCAAGTGATGGAAATGGAACAATTATATATATTAATTAACCATTAAGGTGATTACTGTTATGATAGAGCTGACTATATTTGAAGAAATAGAATGAAGCCCACAAACACAGTGATCAATTATTTAATTTGTTAGGGTTGGTTGACATGTCTTTGAAATTGAAAACTTTGTGGAGCAGCAAATTTTGTCAATCCTTTTGACATTTTTGGTCTCATATGCATCTTTTTTTTTTTGAAAGCCAAGTCTCATGCATCTTAGTGTTTCTTTTCCCTGCCAATTCATATATATATATAAAAAAAAATGAATTTATATATGGTCAATTCATTCATTAAATATTTCTCCAAGCACTTTGGATTCTCATTTGTGTTTGAAATTAAATGACAACGTATTAACTATTTGGAAGAAAAAAAATCAAAGGAAAATAAAAAATAAAGTAACGTATAGATCGATTTGAATAAAGTGTAATCATAGGAGACTCATTAATTAGCATCACAATTCACAATCGATCGATCTACCCAAAAAAAAACAATCGATCGATCCATCTAGAATTTAAGCGGCATCAAATCGTATACACGTGAGTTTTGGTAAATCCATCGATCAAAGTTTGCTATGATATATAATACGGTTTGTCTATGGTGTGTTCTAAGAATATGGATAGGAATATTTTATTGGCAAATAAAACTTTAAAAGAAAATAGATAAACCACATAATTTAATTTAAAAATGACTAAATCGGATATATTTAGGAGAAATATTTTTCAATTTGATCTGTCATTGGGACATAGTATAGAAAACCCGTATATAATATATAAATATTTGATACCTGAAAAGGAACAAATATCTATGCAATTGACATATTGAAGTGCAAAAGGTATATATATCCGACAACAATTTTATCTCCAAGTGAAGATCGGGTTCAACATGTTTAGTTTGTTGATATATGTTGAACTAGGTTGCAGGTGAGGTAAAGAGGTGAACAAATTATGGGTATATATAGACTAAGGAGGGCTTGGTGAGGGGACAATGAAGCTCGGGCATCAAGTTTCAGAGCTAGGAGCATTCGGTGACGACATAGGTGACGCCCGATACTTGGCCTCTACATTGGATTGAGACATCACATTCTAGGTTTGGAAGACCAGGATATATATAATAGTGTCTATGTAGAAGACACAATAACCTGAAGTAGACCGGTGGAATAGGGTTTAAGGTTTAAAATGTGCTAATACTCAGTGGTGGAGCTGGGGTGCTCGACCAGAAAAATAAATACAAAAAAATTATAATTTTTTTTTTGCATATATTTAGTATTTCTAAGGTAATACTCCGTATAACATCTTTAAATGATATTTAAAATAAGAGTGATATTTAGCTTTAAGTGGTAAAGGAAAGAAGGAGAATCAAAAGGTCTTGGTTCAAATCCCAACTCCTTTACTTTTAATTTGTTTTACTATATCATTAATTCTTCTTGATTTCTCTTTATATTTAAATACAAAAAAAATCATTAAAAATTCACAATTTTAGGGTTTTCAATAATTTATTTTAAATCTTCTTAATAAGTATACACAAAAAAAATCATAAATTTTTTTTAACATCCCCCTCACAAAAATCATGGCTCCACCACTGTTCATACTCGACTTGTTTAGAAAATGAACGAGCTCTAGACGGGTTTTTATCTAGTGAAACTTGAGCCGAGCGGGAGCCAACTCGGCTCATATTACACCCTTAATGAATGCGGGAGCTGGAGGATTATTAAATATTAAAAGGGCGAATATCCCAGTTTGAGAAGGAGAGGAGAGGAAAATTCCGTACAGAAACAACCAAACAAAGAGTTTTTAATTTTCTTTAATCTTACAAAATAATCACCAAAAAAATCGTGATTACTGATTACTTGATTAGCTACATTGGAGTGAAGTGAACTATGAGTTTTCCTGTCATAACCAGACAAACAGCCAACCGACGATCTTTATACTTACAATCCATTATTCGGTTGAATTTTTGGGACGTTAAATTTCTGAGAATTGAGAATTAAAGATAATTCATACCAATTGTAATTCCCATATACGGAGTATGAAAGTTCAAGATTATTTTTTATTCAAAATAATTAAATGGGTGTATTTCATGATCAATTATTTAAAATATTACTACAACGTACGCACATGAAAGTAATTAAATCTTATCGACCCTATAATGTTGAGACTTGAAATAACAACTATCTCACTTATTACCAAATCATTTTAGGATGGAATATCACCCGACTCATTTTATTCAATAAAATCTATGAAATCTTTTCCGATTTGACTTCTTAATTTAGATCTTAAGATGTTAAAAAGACTCTTATATGAATGGTATATCTCCTATCCGACCTTCGGATCATTACATACTTGTATATAATTACTGTAAACAATACTAGGGCCGTTCTTTAAAAAAAAAACATTTTCCTATCTCATTTTGTGTTTAATCTTTTATCTTTATATCAACAATTGTTGATTTTTAACTGCTTCATGTGGATGGTTGATTTTACTGTATCTTCATTGTAACACAGGCTCCGAAGAAGATCAAGTTTTTAACATTCAACATTGAAGAAGATGACAGTAACAATTAATATAACATGTTAGAAGGGCTCTAAAATAATCAGCAGGGCATAGCTTGCCCTTGTTGGTATATACAAGTTATATATCAACAACCACCTTCATTTCCCTTTCTTTCACTAACTCTACATTTTGAGAACCTTCTTTGGCGCTTAACCCACCTATACTATTACCAGGCTGAGCAAGCCGGAGTTCGTCTTGTTCTTGATCTTTTTTCCCAGGAAGCCAGACCAGGTAGATGACCATAACTGGTAAATGCTCACTGAATCTGTAAGACGTTAACATCCAAGTTGGATCAGATTATCAGAATGAAGCAAAAGTGAAAGAAAAGGCGCAGCATCGATACATACTTCATATATATACTTGTAATGCATCCCAGCAGCCATCTGCGCAAGAGCCTCCATTGCGTAATGTTGCAGCCTGCAATGCACTCTTATCTAATCCGAAACTACGCTAATATTTATAAGCCTCACAAATTTCTAAGTTCTACTTCCGAGCAGCCTTTTATCGTGTGATTGATTATCTCCCTACATGTCTTTCATCACCTTCCTCACTCAGTAGCATTGATTATTTGTTTCCTTCTTCAATGCTGAGTTTTGACGGTGGCAGTGGCTGTCCTTGATCAGTTGTTGCTCCTTCAGTTGGTCTTGCTGTCGAGACTGTTCTATGGATGATGCTGTTTCCAGCCCTTGGATGTACTTGCAAGTTTGGATGACGGCTTGAGCGTCTAATTGTGCTCTCGCAGGCAGGGACCCATTTTTGTTGAGAGTAGGCTGACAGCACATTCGTAAAGATCTCTTCCCTACTACTTGCTTCGTCTTTTTGATCCATTTCAATGATTTCCTACAAGCAAAGGACATGGTGAAGAGGCATAGCTTTCTTCTCCCACCTGTGCAAAGTCGAAAATGGGAGATTACCTGTGCAGAAATGCCATCAAATATTGGCTTAAATCTTTGCCTGCAGAACTCATGGAAGAGAAGGGTGCTTGCCACCAATAACAACGTGATTACAGCGCATGCTATCGCTCGCTTTACAGCAAAGGCCCCGATGGCCATCACCTGTCCCAGCAGCATAGAGAATACAATCGTGCTATGAACCACTGGCCAATAATTTCCCCCAGTGTCATATTGAAAAAGGTAAACATTGAGAATCTGAAAAGGGAAAACACACAACTTTCTTCCATGAGCCGTTGGAGAACGAGGTTAGCAGTATTTACACAAACAACTCTTAAGGTTTCATGGGAGTTGAATGAACAGATTAACCTGGTTACGGTAAACGATGAACGCGAGAGAGAAGTAGATGACCAGCAAGGGCAGTATCAATGGTGCCAACACTGCAAAAGCAAAGCCAAGGAGTGTAAACATAAGCACCCTTGGGATTTCAGTATGGAAGGGGAAAGTCCAGCCTGTCGGTGGGCCACTCTTCTTTCGCAGGATGCACCTATACACGCAGTTCATTACAATTGGGTAAAGTTGTGCAAGCTCTATTGCCAAACTCGTCCACCCAGATGTCAAGACATAGGAGAAAAAGAATTTAACCTGAAATTAAGAGATCGAAGATGAAATCACAAGGAAAAATTGATTGCAACTTTCAAAGGAAATAATAAAAGACTGTTTATGTAAGATCTTAGAAACATAGTTATAAGATGAGATAGGTAGATGGAAGAAATAGGATAGAAAGAGTTTCACCAATGCTGGTATGGCTATGATCGCTAATGTTGCAGGTATATTGAAAGCTCCAGAAGGAGGAGGTTTGTTGACTAAAGCTCCAGAAAGAAGATTAAGGAAGAAGACATTCCATATATTGAAATGCAAGACCTTCACGCAAGCACCCTTTTTCCTTTCACTACGAGAGACAGCCCCCTCAAGAGTTGAAAAAAGCATCATAATTGGTGGAACCGTATAAAGGAACACCATCAGTATCAAACCTGGCAAGTAACCAGTAACCAACTCATTCACCGTTTTTCTGCAAAAGAATAAACACAAGAAGATAAATTCAATCTATTAAGATAATCAACTATATAAGAAAATGGAACACATCAAATTCTAGAGCCATGCACTTAAAACAAGTGAAAAGATGCTGCTGACAATGAAGCTATCTTACTTTTTTAGAATTCCTTTTAAGAAAGGTAAAGCGTGTGCAAATCGGTGTAGATTTGCCAAACCTTGCACAATCGTCACAGGCACAAGGAAAAAGAACAAGAATGCTGTAGTTGCCAAAATAGTTGCAATCCTGCGCATCCACAACTGTCTATATGGCACACAAAGGTTTGACCAATATACATCGGCTGGTTCTGGAGCTAAAGAAGTGGCCCATAACATGGGTTGTACTGATTGACGCGCTTGTGCAACAGTCGCAGCAGCATATCGAGTTCTGAAAAATACAAAAGCA